>CATIUR010000007.1:62259387-62614387 GCA_949592205.1 Helichrysum umbraculigerum | reverse complement strand
AGCTAAAGAAGAATGGTAAGTACAAATCACTCTAATATGTATATATATATATATATACCATACGCATATACATTCTTATATAGAGATAGTAATATGCTAGTGTAGATTATATTATATACATTTACATATATATATACATTTACATACATTTACATATATATATACATATACATATACATTCTTATATAGAGATAGTAATATGCTAGTGTAGATTATATTATATACATTTACATACATTTACATATATATATATATACATATACATATATCTACATGTATATATATATATATATATATATATATATATATACATGTAGATATATCTACATGTATATATATATATATATATATATATATATATATATATATATATATACATATACATATATCTACATGTATATATATATATATATATATATATATGTATATGTATCTACATGTAGATATATATGTATATGTATCTATATATATATACATATATGTATCTACATGTATCTACATGTAGATATATATGTATATGTATCTATATATATATACATATATGTATCTACATGTAGATACATATATATATATATATATATATATATATATATATATATATATATATATATATATATATATATATATATATACATATACATTCTTATATAGAGATAGTAATATGCTAGTGTAGATTATATTATATACATTTACATACATTTACATATATATATACATATACATATACATTCTTATATAGAGATAGTAATATGCTAGTGTAGATTATATTATATACATATACATATTATAGTGTTGATAATTGTGGAAAATTGATCAAACTTTGATGATGTGATAAGCTGAAATATTAGCTGGTTTTCTGTCACTAGTATTTAATATAGTTGTGTCTATTAATGCAGGTGACAAAATTGAGGCATCGTCCGGACCAGACTACAACTTGTTGATGGGATATGCCAACGGCAAACGTAGGCCATACTCTTCATGGTGGACCTGCGACAAAGTAAGTAAAGAAAAATGGAGTAGCAAACTATATAATATAAGCTGATAACATTTTAACATTTCCCTAATAAAATCCTAATATGTAGGTACTTATGCCGGTCAACATCGAGAGTAGGGATCATTGGGTTCTAATTGTGTTGGATCTGCATACTTGGGATGTCACGGCATATGATAGCTATAAGAAATTGAAAAGCAACAAGGAAATACTGCAAATTGTTGAAGCCTTAGGTCAAAATGTAGTTAGATATTTAGACGCCATTGGCTTTTGGAGGCATGTGGATGAAGAAAAGCATTTTAAGGGTGATACCACTGAGTTTATGACTGACATGATGGAGGATGTGCCTCAACAGGATGGGCATCTAGGTGATTGCGGGGTATGGGTGTGCAGAAATATGGAGAAGATTGCATATCGGGAAGACTACAGGGTGAGTGGGGAGACTGATTTGATTGCTATGGATTACAGGCGACGGATGATTGATACTTTCTTTAGTGCGCGTTTTGACTGGGAACCGGCGGATGCTTGATAGACTAGTATTTAACAATTATGTACTAGTTAAGAATAATGTAGTAGCTAACAATTATGTAGTAGTTAACATGTGCCATCGCAAATCGCAAATGAATTTTGTGATTTGCGATTTGCGATTTGCGAGTGACCTTACCTTATCCACCTATGAGATTTTCTGACATTACCTCCATTGTTGATAAGATTTTGGATCAGATTTTCTGACATTACCTTATCCACCTACGTAGATTTTCCAGATAACGATGCGGGAGAATATTATTTACAAATAGCTGCGGATTATATTGGACACGTTTACGATTTGCGATTTGCGACTGACCTTATCCTTTGTTGATAAGATTTTTGGTGAGATTTTCTGACATAACCTTATCTACAACTTACCTTATCCGTTGTGGATAAGTTTTTTTGGATATTACCTGACTTTTTGGGGATTTTGTAGATTTTTTCGGATAACATTATCTCGATTGTAATGTACTTATAACATGACCTCAACCATTTGTAAACACATTCACAACCAAATGTAAACACATTTTCCATTCGACAAAATTTCTTCTACACTTCCATTACATAAAATTTTCAGGTACGAGTTCTGATTATTTTAGTTTTATTTACTTTCATTATGGAAAAGTTCAAACTTTTTATATGTTATGGTGGTCGTTTTGAATATATTGATAACTTGCCGATGTATTTGCCAATAGAGTGTAGTAGAGTGCCATTAAAACTTCCAGTGGCACCGGAAAAACCCATGACAAGCAAAGTTTTGTTGAAAAACGTTTTAAAAAAACTTGGTCTGCCACTTGATGCACCAGTTTGTCTGAAATATAAAGTAGATCGGTATGTTATTGATATAAACGATGATGCTGATGATTTTGGAGATTTTTTGTGCCATGCAATTAACAATGCTCCGATAGAAATTTACATTGTCGATAATGTAAGGAATGTTTCGGGAATGGGTAGCAATCAACCTGGCAGTAGTAGTTCTGGCATTCAACAACAATTTCACCAACAATTTCAACAACTACACACTAATGAATACAACCAACAACACCAATATCAGTCATTTCAACAACCCTTTCAACAATTTCCATTTCCTTTTCAACCACAATATCAATTTCATTATCATGCTTTTCCACAAAACATGCCGATGCATAACTATCCTACACAACACACACAAGACACATTTTTTAAGGTAGATGAAGAAACCCAAGATGATTCTAAATATCAGGAGAATGTTCACTATGATCACACTAATTCAGAATACTATGTGGAGGAGCCGGATGAGCCGCATCCACATCCTGATGATTTTGATCATTATGATGAAGAAAATGTCAATCCACCTAAGGATCATGACCATCCATTTTGTAATCACATTGTTACTGATGATGAGGATGATGAGGAGGATGAGCCTGATCCAAGAGATACATATGACAAACCAATACCACAAAGAGGAGCACAAAAAGACATATTCTGGAATATGCCATCGCCTTTAGGAAACGGAGGAGAAGAAGTTCAACAACGACCGGTGACCATGCACGAGACATCTAGTCGAGTTCGAGAGGGCCAAACATTTGAAATTAAAGAAGAATTACTTCTCCAGTTGCATACAAAGTGTCTAGAAGAAGGTTTTCAGATTAAGCTGAAGAATTCAGACAAGAAAAGGTACTCAGCAAAATGTATCTTGCCTAATTGTGATTGGAAGATTAGTGCAGCGTGTATCAGAGATAGTCACAACTTCCAAGTTAGGAAGTTACGTGATGTTCACACTTGTTCGCGTACTCAAAACATGCCTAACAGCCGTTCTGCGAGCAAGAAAGTGCTTGGTAACATCTTAAAAGAGGCGATGAGTTTGGAAGGACGTGTATACAGAGGCAAAGAGATAAAACTTGATATGACTGAACGCTTTAAAATAAGCCTTACATACAACCAAGCATGGAGAGCAAAATGTTACGCTATAGAGTTGTTGAGAGGTACTCCAGCTGAATCGTTTACGAAACTTCCCATTTATCTCCACAACCTAAAGCTATATAACCCGGGGAGCATTACGAATCTCCGTACAGACAAGGAGAATAAATTTGTAATGTGTTACATGTCCATAGGTGCAGCTGTAAGTAATGATTGTTGGTTTACATCTTATGTTCGCATACGTACATTCATATATAATTTATGTGTTATTTAATCTGAACTTGCAGGTACGTTCTTTTGTCAACCATACACGCCCGATTATCATCGTCGATGCTGCCCATTTGAAAGGGGGTTACTTGGGCACTAACTTGATTGCCGTGGCGATGGACAGTAATAATGGCATCTTGCCACTAGCCTATGGAATTGGGGCGGGAGAGACGTCCGACGTTTGGACGTGGTTCTTAGGAAACTTACGAGACGCCATTGAATCTGCAGGTGGGATTAGCAACCTGACATTCATCTCTGACAGGGCTCCAGCAATTGCATCCGGCATCTCTGCTGTGTTTCCAGAGGCATTTCATGCCTTGTGTTGTCGTCATCTATTGATGAACTTGAAAAGCAAATCTTCAAAGGTCAAGCACTTCGAATGGCATTATTGGAAAAGGTGTAAGGCGTACCGTAAGTCAGATTTCTATCGACATTATGATGCCATTTCTAGACATTTACCGGCGTCAACTAAGGTTCTTACGGATGTGGGAAAAGAAAGATGGTCACGGCATCATTCAACAAGGACACGATATGCTTACCTCACAACTAACAGTGCGGAGTCCATTAACGCCATGACCAAGCATGCAAGGAAACTGCCGGTCACAATGCTATTGGAGTTTTTCCGATCTTCAGTACAACAATGGTATTTCAAACATCGGAATACTGCCGGAGCTGTTACAACACCTGTCACACCATATGCGGAGCACAAAATAGGTAAAAGGGTTAACAAATCGCTGCGCTGGAGGGTTAACCCATCGACAAATATGATTTGTGAGGTGGTGGACGGGAAAAAGAATGGGACAGTCAACTTGGAAGCTAGAACATGCACTTGCATGCAATGGCAATTATCAGGTTTACCTTGCGGACACGTATCGGCAGTGACCCGTCACTTTCATATGGACAACGTGTCCGCCTTTGCAGAGAGGTATTTCACCACGGAAACATACCGAGCGGCCTACAGTGAGGCTATAAATCCACTGCCTCATCCTTCAGAATGGGCCGATCCCGGTAATCTGCAGATTTGCTTACCGCCGATACTTGTGAAAAGGCAGTCTGGTCGCCCACCTGGGCGTGCACGCATTCCTTCTAAAGGAGAGGAGAAAGGGAAATACACAAAGCAATGTAGCCGTTGCAAGGAACATGGTCATAGTCGAGTTAATTGTATGGCTCCATACGATAGAACGGACGAGCCAAGCCGATCAAGAACCACAACAAGATCCAAGTCAAGGTCAAAATCAAGATCCAAATCAAGATCGAAAAAAGTGAGTTCCCAAAAATATTCATATAAAAAATAAAATATTACATTGTATCATTAATGTCATCCTCAAATATTTACTTGCAGAAAACGTCCACAAAATCAACGAACAGCCATATCGAGGACGAAGCTGCAACCACGTCTCAACCGACTCAGAGCTATCCAAGTGTTCATTTGAGTGACCCTTAAATTATTTATAACAGAAAACCTATGCTATTTATTATCGTGGTTAATTTGAGTGAATGAAATTGCTTGTTGTTCATTTTTACATGTTTTAACAATACTAAAACATCTTCATTACATAATGTTTAATTTTATCTAGAAAAACAAACAACTTATATAAGGATTAACTTAATTTGGCAAACATCCAATTGATTGAAACATAGATACGAATTACAAGATTTGACTACTCACTAATCGAATAACCGTCTTGCACTTGAAGAACCAGTATTAATTTTAGAAATTCGTACTGGCATTGTTTGATCACAGTTTGAGAAATGTGTCAGATCGTTACGTGTAACATACACCTCAATTTCTTTATGTATTTTCGCGTAGTCAGTCATCTGCTTCATTTGGCCGACATCGTCAGTTATCAATTGTAAACCAGTATCTAGGTCTTTATCAGGCTCTTTATAGTAGCAGAACCACTTCTTTGGAGCCCAATAACCTAGCTCTTCCAAAGCGTAATCCAGAAATTTGGTGGAAAACTCATCGACATCTACGCAGTCGATAAATGTCAACAAACCTTGCGTGTACATTCTTTTCGCGCCCTGAAAGTGCCCACCGTGATAAAAAGCGATTGAAAACAATTCGGGAACTTCTGCGTATAATTCTTCAGTAAATGATTCTTCATTAATGGAACGGAATTGCCAGAAGTGACCGGATTGAACCATTTTTAAAACTTTTATTTCGTATATTCTGAAAATTCGTGAAAATCTTGTCAATGTGTTCCTGCTATTTATAGATGGAAGAATATCACGAACATCAGAAAAAATCTTATCCTTTAATCTTATCCGGATATCTTATCCAAAAATCTTAAATCCCGAAAATCACGGAAAACCTTATCCAAATATCTTATCCAAAAATCTTAAATCCCGCGAATCACGGAAAATCTTATCTAGAAAAATCTTATCCAAAAATCATAAATCCCGCAAATCACGAAAAATCTGATCCAAAATTCTTATCCAAAAAATGTTATATCCAAAAAATCACAAAAAAACTTTCATCCCAGTTATCCGGATTAAAGAATATATATATAAAATAATTATGTGTATATATATTAGAAAATAATGTGTGTATATATATCTATATCACAATTATGTGTATATATAATGTGTGTATATATATCTATATTTACACATTAAAGAATATATATATAAAATAATTATGTGTATATATATCTATATATATATATATGTATATATATAATATATAATATATAATATATAATATATAATATATATATATATATATATATATATATATATATATATGATAACAAATAATTGTGGTTATGATATATAAAAAATAGGGAATGTGTAAATAAAGAATATATATAAAAAATAATGTGTGTATATATATATACATATATATATATATATATAGATATATATATACACATAATTTGCGATTTGCGATTTGCATCTCGTTCACATCTCGTTCACGTCTCGTTCACATCTCCTCATGCATTGGCAAATCGCAAATCGCAAATTTGCGATTTGCGATTTGCGATGGCACCTCCACTCGTACACAGCTCGTTAACGACTCGGGAATCGGCAAACTACTCGGGCATAGGCAAATCGCAAATCGCAAGCTTGCGCTTTGCGATTTGCGATGGCACCACCCCTCGTACAACGCTCGTTAACGACTCGGGAATTGGGAAACTACTCGGGAATAGGCAAATCGCAAATCGCAAGATTGCGCTTTGCGATTTGCGATGGCATGTTTATTCCGGCCACGGCTCGCTCGGTGACCGGGTCGCAAACGCAAGAGGCGGGGTCGCAAATCGCAAATTTGCGATTTGCGATTTCGTGTGGTATATCGTCAACTTTTTTTCCGGGATGGCAAATCCATATATATCTCTAAAAAAAGTGGTATTTTTTTTAATTTCCCATTGTCGCCTTACAGTGAGATTAATTTCACATTTTACTATGAAAAACTCAAAAACCATTTAGTCTACAAGAAACTACCAAATACGGATCATACAACTTAATCAAGGCGTTCCATAGCTGCAAATAAATAAATAAATAACTAGTCTAATACATGGACCTCCTCCAATAAGCATAACGCATCCTTCATCACATAACCAATGCCGAGGGCTTCACGGCAGACTGAACACTTATTGAAATGAATATTAATTTTAAATAAATAAAATTAAAATTTATAAAGTAGAAGTATTGAGATTCTGATAAGATATACAAATTACTATTGAAAGAAGTGAGAAAGCCTGAGACAAAGTTTGTATGTTTCATAATTATTAATTCCGAATCACATAAACAAATTAACTGATATCAAGAGATTCAATTAACAGCTTTAATATGATGACACCCGATTGTACTTATTGAACTTTTACATAGTACTGTATAAAACATAAGAAATATGATTGCTACCTTTAGACCAAACTTACTCCTCAAATATATAGACACGCAAACATAAAGAATAGAATTGTTGTATCAATGTCCATCCACCTCATCGACCAAACTACCATCCTGGAAACTACAATCCTACCTGCTCATGGGGTCAGCGCAAAAGACAATGTTAGAGAATCATTAAAATCAAAATCGTTCTCCTTAAAGTTCATATGTATTCTAATAGTTCTTAGAATAAGTAGATAACCCGCAAATGAGTTTCAGCTGCAGTTATTTGACTTCAAGGTCCTCTGGTTAGCAGTTAGTACCAACACTAGGTGGGACAATCACTTTTGATGCCATATAACCATGCTGTACAAATTAAGTCCGGATTTACCTTTAACCAACAATTTACAAGCCTAGCTACTGTCACCTACTTAACATTGGACCAACACTCGCATTTTAAGATGCTAAATGACTTATTATCGTCAACTCACTCATGTTTCACATATAAGAAACACGTTAAAGAGCTAAATGACAACCCAACAAATCAGTTTCCATTCCTTGGAGTTGAGATGATTACTACAAACCTAGAACAGTACCCTTTTAGGAACTCGTAAGCTATTCCAAAGAACAGTACAAGATCAATTTATATAAGATTGAAAATAAGTGTTTAAGATATAGAATAAGATTAACTATACCCCACAATTGAATTTGTTTATTGTAAGTACAGTGAGTACAATAGGTTGATTAACGTGTGTGGAGACATTGTTTTTACAGTGTTATGGTGGGAACACCGTTGCTGAAAAAGTAAAAAGTGAGAATGTGAGAGACAGTGTTCCGGACAGTGTTATTGATTTTCTAATTTTTTTGTTTTTTAAATCCAAATAATTGAATAAACTAACACAGATAACAACATAAATTAAATAAAAAGAAATTCATTCATTAAAATATAAAATAAATAGATAAAAAAAGAAGAAGATGACACTTCCTAAAATTAACCATTTTATTAGATCATTAGTTTTAAAAAACTCATCCCATTTTTTAGCCCACTAGTTTACAAAAATTCATCCCATATTCTTGGATTTGCCCCAATAAATTAAAAACCAGGGGTGGATCCAATGTATATAGGGTTCCCAGGCTCCCCATGGCCCAACAATTGCTACCTTATTTCAATTGTTATTTTGTCTTCTTTTTAACTAGCCCATTGCATTAAATTTGATTGGCCCCCAAGCCCAAACAAAACATAGACAAGCTTCAATTGTGACTTTTTACTTCCGATGATTATTAGCTGAAAGTCAATTAGTTATTATTAGATTTCTATTAAAATTAATCAAGTTGTTTTGTTGAACTATTGTACATACAAATCCTTTATAGGCTGGTTTGAAGTTAATTGACGTTTATAGTATTTTGACATAAGAAATATTGTCGTGGTTGGTTGTTTGTTATTTAGTCCATCTATTTTGTTAAAATTTGTTAAGGTTGCATATAAGATCTTTATTAGTTATGAATTATTTTAAGATGTTTCACGAGCTTTATTACTTATTTTTTTTAAGGTTGTTTTATGATAGATAAGTTTTTCTAGGTTGTTTATTGTTAGAAGCTGTTTGCTTCTATTTATCTCTTTTAATTCTCTCCAAGGATGCTTCTATAAATTTTAATATTTTAAGTTAATTATTAAAGGCCCCTCACGACTCATTTTTCTAGATCCGCCACTGGTTACCCACGTTGTCTTCCTTCAAAACACACAAGTTGCAAGAGTAGACACCCTCTTCATCTTGTTTTAATTTTCACATAATATTTTTCAAAACAAAAATAAAGGAAAACGATAGAAAGAGAAAAGGAAAAGAAAAGACAAAGAAAACATCGTTTGGGTGGAAATGTCGTTCGAGAACGTTGCCTGGAACACCGCCGGGAATGCTACGGCGGTGTGGGAGAACGTTCAACGACGGCGTTCCGAAGCAAAAACAATGTTGGAATTGTGTCCACACCATGTGCTCTTACATGTTGAACAGGCCTAAAACATGGAATGGCTTTAGAGCAAGATTTTGCTAGTGACTGTGATCGAAGCCCATTCTGTCTATTGCATTTGCATATATAATAATCCATAATCACATTAAAAAAAAAATGTGTATGGGACTTTTTTCCCCCACAAAAAGGCTCACCTGGTACGTAACTGAAGTGTATACATTGAACACCAGCATACATACAGACTACAGAGTATATGGTTAGTACTTGTATATTACTCCGGATCATTATTATCATCTTTCCAACCCCCTCCCAACTCAATTAATACTCTGTAACTTGTTAGTTATCTATCTGTAATACTACATACAGCTAGTTCGAGTTCATCCTAATTACATATCTACAGTAGTACTTACAAAAACGGATCTGCTCATACAAGGTGGCATGAAAAAGGTTCATATGATATGCTCATTTCCAGATCTCTTGCATGATATTAACTCCGTAGATTCAGGGGAGAACTACTACCATATATGTCCTTTTGAATACCGGATAAGCTTGAGTACATAAACAAACCGTTAGACACAAATGAATTACGTGTTCCATCCAGTTACAAGCTCATAAATTTCTTTGCAGCTAGCTTTCACGACACCGGCAACCTTCATAGCCCTACTAGGCTACTACAGCTCTTTGGCTGCAATGAGAATATCATGCAAATCTTGATGCTGCAAAAATTGGTTTATGCTACAAGCTAGCCGTGAGATAACTTAGAATAGAACTCATACGAGGAAGTTGACTTCTAGAAGCTCTTCAAAGATACCAAGTCCTGCATGGAAATTTACATGATAGAAAATTATTATCTAGATAGCCCATCACAGCCAACACTTTAAAACCTAACTCCTCTAAAGACACATAAGAGTACCATCTTGACAAAGTTTATGTTCGTATTAAACATTTAATGGTCGTTTAATTGAGGCTTAACTGACTGAATGTTACAACTTTTTTACTCAAAATCACATAAATTAAATTAAATTTTTTTTTATCAAGATGCAATTTTAACAAAACTTTACCATTACAAAAGTGGAGTAACATTGATAGGGCCAAGAGATTACCATCATAATGACTTACCACCATATGCAACCAAGAAATCACTCCTATACACACCTCTGACCCCCATCAAATCGAGCCTGCAGAAGACAAAACTATATAGAAACGCAGCAGTCACATATAAGCCGAATCAAGCACCATATAGACAAAGGCCAATTGAGTTGAACATGTGAAAGATTCTTCCACTAACGTGGCATATCATATCTCTTAGCATGTTACCAAAACCAATTCAAGCCTAAAACACATAATTCCTTTAATTAGCTACACATAGCAACTGAAGATATAGAATTATAAAGGAAAAACTATAAACTGAAATACAAACACGCGAATCTTAACAAAACAGGATAGTAACAAGATTAAAGTTCTGTACCAACTAATGCCTTTTAAATACATCCTTTTATTGCATAGAGAACTAAAAGATAGTTGCATCCTAAATATTACACAACAAGTCAATATGCTAATAGAAGTTTTTTAAATAAAATTTAGACAAAAGATACATCACCCGCTAACGTTTTCTGCGGACACATCATTATCTTCGTAATCTCCTTGTCCTACTTTTGCAATCTCAGCTTGCGCTCTATCAAGTATCTGTCTTTTCTGCAATTCCAAATCTTTATAAAATTCCATCCTCATTTTCTCCAGCTCTATCATTTGTTGTATCTTGCTATTTTCAACCTTCTCATATATCTCGCTAAATTTATTAATAGAGTCAGCAAGCATTTTAAATGAACCTCCGACATTTCCATCCATTCTCGACTTTGATTTCTTCGGCGGAAGCAGATCTGAATCATCGTCGCCTTCTAAAGAGTCTGAATTACCAGAAATACCCCTCGTTTCATCCACTCCATTTGTTCTGTTCGGATTAACGCTAGGGTTTATGACAACATTAACACGCGAATCTGCTCTGCCTGTCTGTGGGGAATTTGGTGACAATAACATATCCATTTTCTTAAAATATACCCATTTAGTACTTCCACTTTTGTTACCTTTTACTAGATTAGATTTCTCTTTTTTGTACTTTTTCTTCAGCGTATCTAGACGGTTTCTACATTGAGAGTCCGTTCTTTCCATCTTTGACACCTGAGAAACACGGTTTGCAACTTCTTGCCATTCCTCGGATCTAAGACTCTTCCTTCCACATTGAAGAAACCGATTGCCCCAAGCTTCTAATAGCACAAACGTCTCGTGTTCACTCCAATCTGTATGTGTATTTCTTCCACCGAATGACGGTTTTCGTGCAGAGGTAGAAGGTGGCACTCGAGGTGCAAATTCATAGCTTAATAACAAACTCTTTAACTTCCTCTTTTTAGGATGCCTCTGCATATTAACACTATCATTTCCCTTTCTCCCACTAGGATCTTCACCATCATCATCCTCATCCTCATCCTCCTCCTCTTCATCGTCATTCTGCTGAGTAGAGCCGTTCATTTCATTATCACCGATATCCGTTTCTTCTTGTTCTTGTCCTTCATCATCGACATCATCTACTTCATCATCATCTTCATCAACATACTTGCCAACGAATTGACTACTCGTGTAATTTACGTTATTAACGGACACTTTACCGAGCTGCGACGAACCGTAATCATAATTCGTCAGGTACTTAGAATCATCACGAGTATCATCCATCAAATCACAACAGATCCAAGAGTACTCAGCAAGAAAACAAATTCCACCTATAATAAATAAATAAAAGAATATAACAATTCACTAATAATTCCAGATAAACCCTAAATAATTACAATTTCTCACACATAACAAAACATGTAGTTGAAACAATCAAATGCACAATTGATGCAAATATTTAACTCATAATCAAGAAACAAACAGTTTTAGTAACAAACGGAATCTAGGGCTATAAAGGTAACAATATTTACCATATACAATTTCTTCAGATTGTAAGTAACTGTAAACATCATTGAATTTGAGTACATTAATAAATAAACAAGCTAATAAATGAAAATTTACCTGGATTAAATGAAACTAAACCGCGAATTTGAAAACGAAATAGGAAAGAACGTTGATTGGGAATGAAATTGAAAACCCTAGGTTAGGTTTCAAGTTTTTCAGTGAGAAATAATCAGGGCAGGGGGGGTGGTCTGATTGTGGCCGTGAGGAGGATGTAATGTTCCGGGCCCTACCCGTATGAGAATGTGGGTCACATTTGTCCACTCTGGATGGTCCGAAATAATGGACCTAAAATATTATTTTAATGATAAATAATACGGAGTATATAATGATGTATGATGATATGATGATACGTGCTAGAAATAAGTTGTTCATATAAATTCTAGGTTGAAGCTATTTAATGAACTTCACTATTTATTTTATATATTTAACAAGTGGCAAACTAAAAAATTTTAAATTTTAGAAATTTATAAAACATCTAACCGAGTAATTTCCACTTCGGTATTTTTCAGTTGTTAGAAAGTTAGAGTATGAATATATTTATGTGCGTCGATTGAAGTTGAGATACAAATAAAGTACAAAACACACATTTAACATTTATCGGTTAAAGATTATATGACCGGTTTGAGCAAAGCGATAAAATGTTTTTTTTTTTTTTCTTTCCTAAAACAAATATGATATGTATCGTACTTTCAATAGTTAGTGTTGTTTGTTCAATCTACAAAAACAATAGGTTTACTTTATACTTCCAACTGCTTACAAGATTAATCGTAAATTAGGTGTCGGAAAATCTATACATCAAAGATGAGCACATTATATAGTACGATAGATATATTTCTAAAACGACACCAAATTACAAATCTATGAACCTACAACAAAACATTTAAAGATGTCACAATACCAATCAATGTTTAAACTTTAGATTATTTTTTTTTAGAAAATGAGGAATCATAACTAAACAACAGATTAGTGATTAAGTAAGAAATGTAACGGTTAAAATGACATAAGATCATGTGACTAGGAGAAAAAGGGTAAAAATAAGGTGTTGTTTGTTTTTTCAAATAACCTCTTAAAAAGCTCTGATGTCTGATTCGGTCAGAGGTTTGTTGATTCAGAGTTGTTTGTTTTTTTTCTTTATTCAGATGTTTTAAATCTGAAAAACCCTTGAAAATTTCAGACTTAAAACTATCACTTATTACCTCTTAATGAAGTCTCGATGTATCATAGATACATAGTACTCAATTCTTCTTCCCCTGAAACTCTTTCATTTATCTCTGTTCCAACACCACATCAACAATGATGAACTTAAAAATCTTAATTCAATGACCATCAATATAAAGTAAAATAAAACTATAAAAATACTATGGCTTCTACTTCTTCTATTACGTTTCTGCAACTCACCCTTTATTTCCTCTTCTTCGAAAGTACGAATCAGCATCGGTAGTCAATTATGGGGGAGATGAAAAGATAAAAGGAAGCAGCGTAAATGGAAAAGTAATTTGGGGGTTTTAATGGGGATGGGTAAAAGGGATAATTGATTAAAAAAATTTTCCACTTTTAAATTTTTATTTTAATTTAAATGCATGGCACTCGTTCATTTTCATTTATGGCACTCCAATTTTCATTTATCCGATTAAATTGTTATTTTAATTTTAATTGTAGCAATTTAATATCTAGAAATAGATAAAATAAGATACTTATAAGATATTTAAGAAATATGAATTTTATCATTCAGTTTTCAGATGTCAGGACCATCTTTTATTATAATCAGTAATTTTCAGATGGTTTTCAGATTTCAGACAAAAACCTCTGAAAAAAACAAACAGCACCTAAGTAACGCTTTTTCGCATGACATATAAGGACAAAATGATAGATTTGGAAGTATGCAACAATTGTCACATTATTTGTAATGCAAAAACAAACCTATTGATAACTTGGTTAAATCATGATTATCTTACTTTTTAACATAAGTTTTTTCATGATTTATAGACTAGTCACACGTTTCTTGTGACAATTGTTAGTGCCACAATTACCTATTTTGTTTCTTTATCAAATCTTAGAAAAAGAAAAATGATAAATATTCATTTTTAAAGGTAAGATTACGAATACGGACAAGTAAAATGTGAAGGAACGAGCGAAAAAAACATGACATGTCGTTATGTAAAACATGAACCACTTCATCAACTTGTGTACAAAATCACAAGTAATTTCCTAAATGTGTCATCATTTTAAGGTCCTTTATTGAGATTTGATCTTATATATATAGTGCACTAAAACTTGCATTTGTATCCATATCAAGATCAACATCAAAAGGCAGGTACAAAATTTGCAGGTTCTAATTCCTTCATTTTTTCAATTATTTGCATTTTTATTCATTTATTTTTTTTTTGGATTTTTTTAGCAAAAACAGTTTTCAAGAAGCATTTACAATTAGCACACACATACATTTACTAGAATTCTTGAAGAACATGAGTGAAAAGATGTTTTCTCTAACAACAAATTCATGTGTATTTATTAAATTAATTTTAAATTTGTAAAACGTATAGAATTTATATAAATCTCAAACGACGATCATTAGATAGAGTTGCAAAGATATAATGTAGATAGTTATGTTTCGGGTACAATCAATATTATAAGCGAAAAAATATTAAAATTACGAAAAACTTATTGATAAATACAAGCTTAACATTTATAAATTTATTATCACAGGTTTAAGAGGGAAATGGGAAACTCAATGAGTCAGCGAGTCAACTCACCATCCGCGACAGGTTTGGGTTTCTACTTTTCCTTCCTGGACAACAAAAACATGTTCGGTTTTTTCAACCAGAAGTCCATTTTCATCCCAAAAAACTCATCAGGAGTCGGTCTCACTGTCGCCTTTCATGACAATCGTCATTTGAACTCCATTTCCAGTTACATTGTATTTCCTGAGACTCTTCTTGCCCTTGACATTCTCTATTCCGCTCCAGGCGAGCTTTGGAACTGGAGTTATCCCAAGCCTAAAGATTTTCGTGTTAATCACACCATTAGTGCTCGTGATGGAATCTTGATTCCTACTAACCCTGATGGCATCATTCGCTCGGAAGAATACACTTGTGTTGTATCCACTAAGGATGGTCACTCCAAAATGACACACCTTTATGGTAACACCATTGTCGATAGCCACCCTATACCTACATCTATGGCATCAACGACCCTCATCAATGGTGACCACCACCGTATGTTTCGGGGAGAACCTTCCGATGAATCCATGAAGAATTGCTACATTTGTAGGAAAACTTATAAGGAAATGAATGAAGTATTCGTGAACAAGTAAGAATTTCATGATTTTTTTTTAGTATACTTAAATTAAAAAACATACCTATCCTAAATCTAACATGTGTGATTTATCATTTATAATCTTGCTAGTAAATTTTATAAATGTCAACTATTAGTATTTTCAACGTTATTTTTGTTTGTGTTGTATAATTAAATGAAAAATAGGAATGGAGTTCTTAATGACAAGGAATGCAACAAGGAGATGGATGCAATCAACGAGATCAAGGAAAACAAGAATTAGAGGTTGCGGAAACGATTCCCTTTGAAGTCACAAGTAGAATGGTGTTTTGTGGTTTTAATAACGGCTTCTTTTTTTAGATTGCGAATGTTTGTACTTTCTATATTAAGGTCATGTTACGAAAATGAGTCATCTAGGTTTTGGTTAGCTCGAACTTCTTTGCAAAGCACCCATGTCTTAAATAAGATCGTATAACGAAAAAAGTTAAATATAGAATCATGTTTTCAGTTTTATTGCAATAAAGTTACTGATAACAACGTAATTAGATTGAAATAGACAATGTATATAACCGGTTGTATTTTAATATTTATTATTTACCAATTATAAATCACTATTCATCTCTTTAATATATTATAATAGAGTGCATATTAGGTTGTCATTATTAATTTAGGAAATCTTAATCTAATCTCAACCCTCCATTAATTAACCCTTTTCAATTTAAACCATTGATAATCTCTAGCCTAAATGACTACCTAAATAGTGATTTGATCTCCTTCAAAAGTCCTAATTATCCCTTCTTAAATATGACAAATCCAATTTAATTAATTAAAAAAAAATTGTAAAATTAAAAAAATCAAACCGGACGTGATAATTTGATAATTAAAAAGAAAAGAAAAGATCCTCATTAGAAAAACAGGAACCCTGCTTTCAATCTTCGTCCTAACCTTCTCACATCACTTTCTACTTCTTCATCCGACTAATGTGGACGACCAGAAGAACCTTCACCCGAAACAAAACTTCTCATCTTACCCCATTCACATCCAACGTCATATTTCTAAATTGAAGAAGTCATTAGCGAAAGAACCTATGGTCGCACACCTTTAATTCCATTAACCGTAACCCTAACATCAGAACAAAGGTATGAACCTTTTTTTAGCTTTAATATCATTCGATTCTGATTATATGATTGTTCATAATTGCAATTGGAACATGTAATTGAATCTTCAGAATGTTAGGTTAAAAAATTGCATGATTTTGGGGGAAATAAATATTTTTTAAGTTTTAATATCATTCGATTCATATTATTTGATCGTTCATAATTGCAATTGGAACATGTAATTGAATCCTAATTGAAGAGATCTTTAACATCATTTGTGATTTATAAATCCTTATATACTCGACCAGGTAATTTGGTCTTCTGTCAAAGAAATTAAACCATTCATAAATTTGAAATAGGTGTTGTTAATTACTTGATTTTTTAAATTTTCTTTTGTTGCTGTTTCGAGTAAATTATTAGGTGTTAGAAGTCTTATTAATACTATTATCACTATTTCTGGTTGTGATGTTATGATTACTGGTGTAAAGCTTTTGTCAATTTATCTCATTTCAATTTTTCTTTATATTCCTGAGTTATTATAGAATTTATATGATTTCTCCTTTCACTATTTGTGGGGTCTCTTGTTTGTTGGTTGTTTATTATATTTATTTAGTGTTAGAAGTGATTCAAGCATTAGTTATGATTACATAAATAATATCATTAGAGTTTAATGTAATCGAATAATGATGACTAAAACTTGTCTGACCTGTTCCCCTTTTAGCTATTTTTTTTCCTGGTTTTGATAAAAACGTAATCCAAGTTGACCCATCTATTAATGAATTGGGTAATTGCCATGTTTGACCCATTTGTATAATCCAGATTGGCCCGTTTGTGATGTCAGATGTGTTATTTTGTTTATGTATCAAGTTTACTCTCGGTATTTTTTTAGTGATTGACGGTCTGCTTTCTTTCCATTTATTGGAGCTGCCGCGTCGTAAAGTTTCAATAATTTTTCACTTCTTTACTTTTTTTAACATCGTTTCTTGCAGGAACCTAAACCTTCTTCTGACTATCAGTCTGCCAAAAACCTAAAACCTGTTAGTAAAAGGAAAAGGGTAAACCTGGCCAAATGGGTGAAATTTGCTACGAGTGTATATTATGCGTAGTACCACCTAAATTCTTTTTTGCTTTTTTTTTTAATTCACTAACTAAATACTTGACACGAAATTTTTATGGTACCCAGAGTGTCATGAAAAGATGGCATTTCAGTGGAGGGACTGCATCTCGTGGAGCATCATTGCCACATCAAAGTGGTGATTCTACAGGTCAAAGGGATGCTCCTGGCAAGGTATGTGCTCATGTTTCTTCCTAATTCATTTCAGTGTTCTGTAAACGGTGGTGGGAAAAGATACTATTTATGTTTGATTAGGATTTCACTATTTATGTTGTATCTATGATGAATGTGAAAAGTAATCCAGTTTTTCTAATTGTGCAGGAAGTCGGATTGTACTGTAACAAAGGTGCTTACATTGGAGTATTTTTCAGGTTTTAGTCTAAACTTTGTAATTATCTGGTTGTAATGTTTGTTTATGCCATTAAGCCCTGTTATCATATTATAGGAATATGGTTTGGCCTTTATGCTTTGATGATCCACTCCAAAAAAAAATTTTCAGTTCAATTCGTTGTACTCTCATAATATTATATTGGACTTATGTTCATATAAGCATTATTGCTAACTTCTTTTGGGTACTTTAGAAATATGTGAAGCCTTACAGTAACGTTCATATATCTGTTATTGCCAAGTTCTTTTACTGGGTCTTTGTATTCATATACCCTGATAATGTAAGGACCAACCAAAGACAATTTAATTTGTTTTATTTATTATTATTTTTTAGCTAAGGTAATGCGTAGTCTTACAGTATAGCACCTAAAACTGTTCTTTCGGTGCAACTATGTCAGTGGAGATTGAAGCACTATTACAAGTTAAATTCTTTCGGTGTTCATTTGATTCTGTCATTTCGGGTTCTCACCTGTTAGTTACGATAATAAGAAGGATTATCAAGATTTGTGACCTAGATTGTGTGTCACCCCTGTACTATAATGATAAAGATGTTTAGTGGAACGGGTGATATAGAGATGGCTCTTAAAGTTTAAACTTATTTGAAACTGGAGCAGTCTGTTCTGAGTTTGCTTTTTACATGCTTAAAACTCATTAAGCGGTTGTGTGAGAACAATTGTATACCAACATAGTTTCTCGGTCCATAAACAACCTTTTACTGATTAAATCAATGCTTGCAAAAGTAATAGTTAAGGCTCTTAATTTTGTAGTTCTAAAGTCGTTATCTCTTTGTGGTGTGGTTATTTTAGTTCAGCATTGAATTTTTTACCTGCATTTTGGTGGTTGTCAGACTTACAGATGACGATGGTAGTGGTTGGGGTGGTGGCAACCAGTAGTGATGGATGCATTGTGGTTACGATGTGCGTTCGTAGACGAGGGGTGAAATCGCACCAACATCTTAGAAACCACGTTTATTTGCTGAATCTCAAGACCAGAGTACCAGACATCAGACTATCGGGTCATGTTCTGAATAACTTATCATCTGTTAATGGAATCAACCCATTTACTTATAAATAGGCTGACTTTGGCTATGTTACATCCCAAATGGGTGATACTTAAACTTTGCAAATAAAATGGCTATAGTAAAAGGATCAAATGTGCCAAATGGGTTGTAAGTCAACCAAATTTAAGTCATTAATTTCTATATATAAAAACAGTTGCTTAAATGTACCAAAATGGATTTTCGGATTCAAAGTTATGTATGAACAAAGTGGCAACATGTCTTACTGTTAAATATGCACGCTAACTACTTAACATGTCCCTACTGATGACAAAGGGGGGATCATTTGGGTCAAGAAAGGTCAAAATGGGTAACCTTTTGGTGCAGTTAAAATGGATCATGTTTGGTTTTGCTAAACCCTTTTTAATTCTATTTAAGTACGTAGAGTTTTTAGTCAGCTACAAAGATACATCATTTCAATCAGTCTCAATTTTTGGAAGAACTGTTTTTCAGGAAGACCAGGAGGCTTTATGCATTCAAATTACACTTGGATGACTTTTGACCTATTTGACCCATTTCTTTCTTACCTATTGTTTTTCATTTTGGGTGTTAGAAATAAAAAACAACCCAATTGTCCTGTTCATAAGTAAATGGGTTGAAAGTGCCACCACCAATGTCCATTTTTTCGTTTTCTTATTTAGTGAGTAATAAGTTTATCAATATACAGAATCATTATCACTTTCTGGGAGTAACAGGTACACAATTTATACGTAACATCATCTAAGTATCCATGTATATTCTTAAGTTATTATTTTGTGGAAAAGATTTAGCTTTAAAATAAGGACAATATCAATTTGTCAACATGAATAAGAAATATAAATCAATCGATTATTATAAAATATTGTTATATAAAAACCGGTTTCCTGGTACACTTTTAAATGTTGCTCTTTATAATTCTTGCTCATTTGGCGGTATAGCATGTTTATTGCTTTCAGGCGTATTGAACTGTTACTCGTATAGAATTTGATTTTACAGAAACATTGGGGATGGTTTAAATAAACCACGTCCGTCGAATTATAATTCACCTTACTTTACAAGAATGACTTTTTTTCTTATTCTATTTCATTTTTCTAAATATTCAGAATTTGCTAACTCTGTCTGAGCAGTATCTTCTACATCCTATTTTTATCTTGCATGATCATTTTCAAAATGCAGTAGTATCTTGTACAACCCATTTTAGTCCAATTGATTATCTGGTCCTAATTTTATAGTATTGCATAATCACACTAAAAACGCATATGTATTCCATTTGTAGTCGATAACCATGTGTAAATGTTGTGAGTTTGTATTTTATGATTCAGTTAGAAGATGCATGTGCAGAATATCATTAGAACATGTTTTCGTTGATATGTGATAAGACAGAACTGGAAGAATTTTTGTATTCGTGATGAAAATATTACACAACCACTGGAGCTAACAACTGCTGCCTTGAATCATGATGCACTTGCAAAATCAGTTTACCCTACTGTTGTGCATTGATAAGGAAATCAAAACTAAAGGTGTCAAATGGGTGAAATTTGCTACGAGTGCAATATTATGCATAATACCCCACAACTTCTTTTTTTAATTATTTTAACACATTAACTAAATAGTTGACACGAAATTTTTATTTTGCAGAATCTTAATAAACCGAATGTGCATGTTTTTATAAGCTTCTCTTTCCAGTCACTAGACTTAAATTCGTCGACCCCTCTTGGGTGGTGCAATTGAACTGGGATAGGGACTGTATATGGGTGGTGACTAATGCGTTTAGCACATGCAATCTGCTGCAGCAGCTAATCATGCTCTCTCCCAGAAAGGTACATCTTCATATACATCACATTCAATATATTGTGATGCTCTCTGATTCAGCTGCTTGTCCTCGCTATATGTTGAAGGTAAATTTTGCTAAAGGCTGTATGATGACATCTAATGTTTTGACTCTAATTGGTCAAATGGGGTACGCTACATGATTTAATTGAATAAGTAAGCTAAATGTTGAGATTGAAAAAGAAATCAGTTTCATGGGATGAACAGGTAGGAAGTGATGAAAATATTACAAAACCACTGGAGCTAACAGCCTTTTATAGTGTAAGTTATAAACATTAGTACTTTATTAGTTAATCGTGCTAAATCCTCAAGATATTCCCTTTTAATGATTCAATTTTAATCTCTTTACAGTTTGTTAAGAACAAGGAAGTTTTCTTTTGTAACTGGTTCAGGTCTTAGACACTACAACCCCAATAAATAATTCAAAGTGAAGGACGGTTCATGCAAATACTAGAGTAACAATCATATATAAGCTTTTGTTTGTATTTCATACTTCTGGTAATATAATATAAGTTAACTAACTTAGGAGTGCAACATTGGTTACGCTTACTCCTACTTCCACTGCAATTTCAAGTGATGTATCTCTGCCTCTTATTACTGTCTCTAATTCATGTTCGGGGTTCTCTTTGTAGATAAACGCACGAACGACTTATTTATCTGTAAGAAAATTTTACAAGTTTATGTTACTTTCATAGTTTCATGAATCTGGACGTAGATAGTTGTTTTCTGTATTTTTGTTAATTGTTTATTTGTCTTGCATTAGTCTTGATACTTCAGACCAAGCGTCACACAAAAAAACGTCAATTAAAGCAACAAGTTTGTTTATCCTTTTATGCACCATGTCCATGATGGGCATGATCCTGATCCTTCATCTTTGAGAAAGGGTACTTAAAATCAGGGACTATGAGGTAATTTTTTGTTATCATCATTATTTGATTATGTCTATAAAAGCAGACGTTAGTGATGCCTTTCATTTCAACTTTATAATATATTAATCTTTATTTTACGTATTGTAGATCTTGAGATTTTCATCCGAATAAAAGCTAGAGGTGGCAAATTCGTTGATGAATGGTTTAATGCAAGTTATATTTTATATCTAATATTTTAAAGAGGTATATAAATTTTTTAGTGCAACTTAAAATTGCTCGAATGGGTCAAATGAATTAAAAATGACCCCAAAGTGTAATTATTGATGCATAATCCATCCTAACTCTTTTTGACAAAGAAGCAATTAATTATTATTGATTGATATAAATCTGTAACCATGGTTGATGTACTATCTTTTTCTTCTTTCTTTCTTTTTATTTTTTCAAATAAGAAACTAAAACTGGACCCAAAAGGGTAAATAAGTCATCACTAGCCAATCCAAATCCGAACTTGAAAAATATGCAGACGCGCCGTTCTTATAGAGATAAAGGCGTTTTGACATCTTCTTAACCCAAAATGGCTGTATACCGTGGTGCACTAAAAAGATAAGGTTTCAAGTACTCTTGAAATGTTGTTATAAAGTGGTGCACTAAAAGGATAAGATTTCAAGTACTCTTGAAATGTTGTTGATGTAAGCTGCTCGATCTGTGTTAATCATGCCGTAGTGTTGGAAAGTATGGTAGAATTGCTACTATGATAATTCAGAACCGTCATCTAGATATTGGAAAATGTGCGGCTCGGGTGTGTTGGGTAAAGGGTTTTGTTTAAATTGGTTCGGGTTGGGTTGGGTTGACCTCAAATGCTGGGCCCAAGTTTTGTTGCTAGGTAAAGGTTCATGATCATTTTTGTGGTTGGTTAGAATAGTGGCTTATATGTTATTTTGCTTCTTTATGAGTAGATATGGTCATCTATCTATTTATAGTAATAATTATATAGTACTGCTAAAAAGATTAATTTTATATGTTCAGACTATAGAGTACCATACCGTACTTATATAAAACTCAACTTTGTCCGACATCACATAAGGATGACAAGTTTTTTCGTTGATCTTTAACAGAAAATGTACCTATAATTGATCTGAAGCCAACATTGAGTATTTTCCTTGATCCTTAACAGAATCAATAAAAGAATCCCACTCTTCTTAACCCATTTTACCATGCTCCTACAATTTTTTTTTCTCCAAATATTTATAATCCTTTAAAACTTGATAAATGTGTTTAATGAACTAAACACCTTATCATTAGCATCAAAGCAAACATTTATAATAGCAAATGGCTGCAAGTGAACATATCTATTTCCATTGTTGTTTGCATTGCTTTTGCACCATTTAATTGATGTAATACATTGCTTTTCCACCATTTAATTGATGTAATAACTCATGATGTCATACGAAGCACCATACTATAACAAATGTTTACAACATAAATACAAACCAATATGAATAGCCTTGAGAATTCCTTTACATCATTTGAACCAACTATAAAAAATTTTTTATGTATAATCCCGCGAAATCGCGGGTTATAAACTAGTTATATTTTATAAGGGACATATATATTAATTTGCTTATCAAATTCATATGTAGCAATCTTTTTCTTGATTTAATCTTATCTCTAATAATCGATTTGGTAAGTTATGCCAATTTTATTCAATGAGAGTTAATTTTCATGTAGAGTGGGAAATGGCATTTATAAAACCTCCAACTCCTTATGAGGAATGTGAGTTGCAACAATTATGCAATTCTCTAAAGGCTGTGCGATTTCACAGGTCCCATATAGACTCGATTATTTGGAGACCATCTTTAGATGGTGAGTACGTGATTTCTCGAGCGCCTAATATGATCTTAAATGCAGTTCGTTCATTGATCCCTTTTTGGGCTAGATATATTTGGGAACAATCAAGTTCCTTCAAAGGTGCAACGGTTTCTATGGTTGGCTTTGCAAGGTCGAATTGCGATCAGACAGTTTCTCCATCATAGAGGTTGATTTAATCTTATCTCTAATAATCGATTTTGTAAGTTATGCCAATTTTAATAAACGAGAGATAATTCTCATGTAGCGTGGGAAATTGCATTTATAAGACCTCTAACTCCTTATGAGGAATGTGAATCGCAACAATTATACAATTCTCTAAAGGCGGCGCGATTTCACAGGTCCCATATATACTCGATTATTTGGAGACCATCTTCTGATGGTGAGTACGTGGTTTCTCGAGCGCCTAATATGATCTTAAATGCAGTTCGTTCATTGATCCCTCTTTGGGCTAGATATATTTGAGAACAATCAAGTTCCTTCAAAGGTGCAACGGTTTCTATGGTTGGCTTTGCAAGGTCGAATTGCGATTAGGGATGGCACCCGCGGGTCGTGGGTACAAATATGTCAAACCCATCACCCGCCCGCGACGGGTTTTTTGACCCACAAATCCACGAACACCCGCTAGCGGGTTTATTTTTACACCCATACCCGTGACCCGCGGGTACCCACGGGTCGCGGGTAACCCGCGGGTTTTTAATAATATAAACATTTTATCAAAATATCAAATGATTTTATATAATTTACATGTATAAAAATGTTTTAAAACATGTTCAAATAAATGGATCGTAATTTTAACGAATTAAATTGTTAAAATTTAAGACATGTGGACTAATAGTTCGATAACTATCCATTTATTTGATATTTTTTTCTTGATCATTTGATAAGTTTGCTATTTGAAGCATGAAAACTATATTTTTTAATCTCTATAGGAATAGTTTTATTATATATAATTCAAATTAACCATCGTGTATACATATATATGCAATAAATTATACAAATCTACTTGTAGGTATCTATAATGTGTTTTGTAGGTTCGCGGGTCGGGTTTACCCGCGGGTATAAGTTCATACCCATCACCCGTCCGCGACCCACCAACGGGTAGAAGTTCATACCCATAACCCACCCATGGGTAAAAATTTCACGGGTTTACCCACCCACGATGGGCGGGTACCCACGGGTCGCGGGTTTTTTCTCGCCCATTGCCATCCCTAATTGCGATCACACAATTTCTCCATCATATAGGTTGATTTAATCTTATCTCTAATAATTGATTTGGTAAGTTATGCCAATTTTATTCAACGAGAGATAATTCTCATGTAGCGTGGGAAATTGCATTTATAAGACCTCTAACTCCTTATGAGGAATGTGAGTTGCAGCAATTATATAATTCTCTAAAGGCGGCGCGATTTTACATGTCCCATATGGACTCGATTATTTGGAGACCATCTTCTGATGATGAGTACATGGTTTCTCAAGCGCCTAATATGATCTTAAATGCAGTTCGTTCATTGATCCCTTTTTGGGCTAGATATATTTGGAACAATCAAATTCCTTCAATGGTGCAACGGTTTCTATGGTTGGCATTGCAAGGTCGAATTGCGATTAGACAGCTTATCCATCATTGAGGTGTTCTTCCAAGCATTGAGGATATCATGTGCGTTTGGTGTGATGTATATGAAGAATCTTTTGAACACCTCCTTTTGCATTGTTTGTGGACATTTGGTCATCTCTTTTCACATGGTGGAACATTGAATTGATCATACCATTTCTCTAGAAGAGTTCTCGAATGATTGGAATCATGGGATGAGAATTAAGGGTCATAAGTTTTGGAGTCTTATTGGCCCGTGCACAATATGGATGTTATGAAATTCAAGGAATGAAGCGGTTTTTAGTGGAAGTATTAGTGTGTTTCTTCATTGTTCACAAGATTAAGATGAAAACATTTATGTTGGCTACTTTTTTAGAGATGTGTCGAGCTCATCAATTTTATATTTGGCAAACTCAACCATGGCTTGTGCTTCAAGGTGGTTAGTGAAGGCCTATTTCCAGTCCTACTAAGTTTTTAGATGTATGGGTTGAGCAAGTTTATTTTATGTACTATGTAATCTATTCTCTTCAATATTTAATATTGAAGATTTTAGTTATAATTATAAAATTCTTCTGAGTTTTGCAAAGAAAAATAAAAAGAAGCAATCAAAAATTGTTTGGTTGTTTGTTTTTTCAATAAACAAATAAAAAGAAAGGACATATGATGGTAAAGATGAGATGGCAAGCTATAGCAAACGCACAATGTGGATAAAAAGGGCAAATTTTACTTGCTTGAGATATCTTAATTGGTCAGAAAAACAAAACCGATAAAGTTTGTATGACCTTTATACAAAAATCACCTCTAAGATCACATTAAATTACGATAATGCCACTTGAAAGTATCTATTGTGACATTAAAAAGTTATCATTTTAACTTTTTAATCCAAACAAAAATTAAAAGGGGATAAATATACGTCTAAATTATAGTCTTTGAAAGCTAAATGAGGATGAGAATATCATCCAAGACAAAATGACAAATCAAGTAAATTAAATGAGTATATATATATAGAGTAATGCTATATAGACCTAATTACACAGACCTAAATATAGACCTAATTATCTCATTGGCTGATTTATTTCTCTCTCCTAATCTCATCCAATCAATTTTTTACATCCACCAATCATATTGTTAGGTCAATATTTAGGCCTCCACTTTTAGGTTCACCAAACATTTTCCTATATATATACGAGTAAATTTATTTATTTAGATTTTAAATCACCTAATTAGCATAAAAGTATTATTAATTAAACATATGTAGTACTTCTTAGTCCCTTC
The DNA here is from genome assembly GCA_949592205.1 of Helichrysum umbraculigerum. NCBI lineage: Eukaryota > Viridiplantae > Streptophyta > Magnoliopsida > Asterales > Asteraceae > Helichrysum > Helichrysum umbraculigerum. Next base: position 62,587,562 of record CATIUR010000007.1, on the reverse strand, counting down.
GTCCCACTACAAGTGTTAATATTACTATTTTGGTTTATCTTTAATAAGTGTCCATTTCCATGTTTCAACTAATCGAAAGAGATTTTAGTAGGTATATATGTTACTTTGTATTTGATTGGTGAAAAATGTAGTTAGTGGAGATTCCTGAATTGAGTGCAAAGTCAAAGTGGACACTTTGACCGGGACGGAGGAATTATATCATATTTTTTTAAATTACCTTATTAGCACATACTTTGTTTGTTTGTTACTACCAACATACTACATTTTAACCCTTATGTTGCGTTTGTTTCGTCAAAATATTTCGATGGAATTCGAATTTATCAAAGTAATTGGAATTTCAATGAATGTGAATTCTATTGAGCGAAGGAATTTGATGACTTAAAATCAATTCATTATTGAACTTGAACTAAACACTTTTCTAGATTGAAATTGAAATTCCAATTCCATTGAATTTTGTTGAATTCCAGGAATCAAACGACAGATGCGAAAAGTACCTAGTAAAAACTTTTCCTAAACTTTGAAATTAACAGAGGGCAATTTGGTCATTAAGCGAAGTGCAGAAATCCCATTCCAAAGATATGAGAGATACTCACTATCAGTCATACAAAAATCAAAACACAAAAATACTCAAATCTGTCTCATCATCATCATCATCATCATCATCATCATCATAAGCTGTGAAATCTGAAATGATGACGGGGTTTGCAATTGGAAGCTCATCTTCTTCCCCTTTGCATTCTTCTTCTTCTTTTGTACCTTATCACTTTCTGATTTCATCATCTTCTTCTCCACAACCCTTATTTATCTATTCTTACCATAAAAAACCACTTGCTGTCTTCAGTAAAAGAAGGAAACTTTATGCTTCTATGCAACACCCTGAACCCAACGACGACGTTTTATGTCAAAGAAGAGCTATTCTCTTCATGGGTATTTCTGTTCTTCCGTTCTTGAATTTAAAAGCAAAAGCTTTTGATAATCTTGCTTCTGATGAATTGGGTATGTTTGGTTTCATCTTCTCTTTTTTCTAGATTTTAATAAATTTGTTTGCTTTTACATTAATTAAGCTGTGAAATGTATCTAGGGTTTGTATTAATTAGCATTATTTAAGAAAATATAGTAAATTTGGTACTCGGTAAGATTATTTTTCTGTAGACTTCATATGGTGTTATTAACTTAATTACCCTAAAAATGTCCCCAAATATTATCTTTAGATATTGAGTTTGTGTCTCTGATTTGGAGGCATTGATTCCATTGAAATGGGACCTCTTTAGGTGTCAACAAGCCGAGACGAGATAAGAGTATGGATGGTTAATAGTAAAATGAAATGCTTAATTAAGTGGTTAGATTGGTGTTGTTGCAAAAAACAAATTATTTCATTTTCCTGTTAACTTGTAATTCCTTCTCTTACAACTTGCTTAAGAGTATATAATGACAGACCTGTTGTTAAAATAAAAAAAAATGATTGATGGCAATGTAGACTTTAGATAGGTAAATCTTGAAGGCTGGCATTATGGTTAATATCACTAATAAAAAAATAATAATGCAAGTTGACATGAGCCACAGGCAAGTCAAGAATATAATTAGATTCTTCTCAAAGATAAAGAAATAAATAAGTAAACAAAGGGCATAAGGGACAGTATAAAAAGCTTGTTAGTTTGCTGTAAACTGGGATATGGTATTTTGCTAGTAAACCTTATTGTGTGTTTTTGTATATCATGTGATGTATTGAAAATAGGAACATGGAAGTTAAATCATATTATACTTTAGGTTGAATTTTGTAAGTGTCCATCTAGTAGTATCCTCCAACACTTGGAAGACTAGATCTTGTGTCCATTTGATTTGGTGAATCATGTTCCACTTTGTCTACAATTAAACTTTGTACCACGACTGCAACATTTGATCATACATGATATACTAAATGACCTGCCTATAAGTCAAATACCTAAAATTCCCTTACATTATAGGGAAAAATAATACATGCACCAACACCCGAAGGATTATGTACTAATTATTATTTTTTTATTATTATGTTATTCAGAAAGTTCTGCAAGGGCACACGAGCTTAATCAAATAGCAGAGGTCCGAAATCGTGCCAGTCTGACATTGAAATTTATATACATGCTCTTAATCTTATCGTAAAAATGGTTTGTTATTATGTTAAAGCACTTTCAAGTGATTCTTTTTTTTTTTTTCTTTTTTTTTTCTGTCTCTCAGGGAGATGCATCATCAAACCCCTTTCTCACTCTTTCGAATGGACTTGGAATAATTACTTCAGGCGTGCTTGGTGCTTTTTATGCGTTGGCTCAGAAGGAAAAGTCAGCCAACATTGCAATGATAGAATCTGTAAGCCTTAGACTCTCGCGTCGTCTGATTTAGAAAACTTTGTTGCTAGTAAATTTTCATAAATAAGGGAAAAAATTTCTATTAGTAATATCTATGGGTGAAATTTATATAGAAAGATATTCACAACGTATCTGTAGTGAGTGAGAAGGCCTTCTAATCTGTTATGATAAATATCCACAAAAAGATTGTTGTTTTATCAGGATTTTGTGTAAGACTTCATGCAACAAATGTAATCACTTTGTTAAAAAGTGTGAACTTTTTTGCAGATTGTGAAATGTGGACTAAAGAAGTCCTTGACTTTTGAAGTAGGAACGTCTAGATCGTAATAATCACTTTGAAAATGCACGTCCAAACACCATGATGGGGTGACTAGGAGTGTGTGTATCTTAGATGGGTCAATAAAAGAAACGAGCTAAAAAGGGGAATGGCTCAACAGGCTAATAGTATTTCTTATTGCTTACAACCTAAAGTGTTTTATCTAAAGATTTGGATTGTGATTATAATAATATTGCTTTTGTAATCATAGTTAAGAACTTAGAAACATTCATTATCATTATTTATTATAAAGAAGGATACTAGAGTATTAGATCGTCAACCCAACCCAGTGACCCACCCACCCAAAAGTGGCCATCTTGACACGCACCTATAAAGTTGCAAACTAAAACAATATGTTTGACCTCAAAGGTCAAGGTGGAGTTTTTCTTTTAGCCGTGGTTTCGACATCACCTGTTGGTGGGCCACTATTCCATGGGGACCAAACCCACCGCCACACATATTCAATTTTTCAAACATGCAAGTTTTCTCTAATGATGGTAATATAATAATGTAGATGAAAACTAAGCTGGTGGAAAAGGATGCTGCAATTGTTTCAATGCAGAAAAGCTTCGATTCAAAACTACAAAATGAGAAGGAAGAAAGAAACGAGCAGATTAGAAAGGTGAATCAAGAAAAACAATCTTTAGTGACCCAATTAAGTTCAGCAAATAACACAGTAAGTGGGTTAGGACAAGAGCTTCGAAAAGAGAAAAAAGTCATACAAGATCTCGAAAACGAGATCGACCGTCTTACAGGTAGCCTCAAAAAAGCATCAGATGATAAAGAAGACCTTAAGATGCAAGTCAAAGATAAGCTTTTCTCTATTGATGTCCTGCAAGAACGCATAAGCTTGCTTAATAATGAGATAAAGGATAAAGAAGACAATCTTGCAAATCTTGGGTCGGATCTTGCTGTTAAAGAATCGGAGTTCAAGAAACTGAGTTCTATGTTTGAGGAGACACAGGCTGAGTTGACGGGGTCAAAGTCAGAGATTGAGGGACTAAAGCAAGAAATCTCGACTCTTGAAAAAGAATTAGGTTTGAAAAGTGCCAAAATTGATGATTTGAATGCTGAAATTCTTTCTTTGAGTGAAACCAAAAACATTGTTAGTTCGGAATTGGATTCAGTTAGGAAGGAGTATGCTAAATTAAAGCTCATTTCCGAGAAGCAAGCGGACTCTGACGCTAAGCTTTTGGAAGAAAGTGGAAAGAAACTCGACGAGCTTAGGGAAAAGCTTGAATCAACTTTGACTGAAGTCAATAAAAGTGAAGTATTAGTCAATGAGTTAACTATTGAAAGAAACGGTTTGAAGAAGACGTTGGATGTTGAAATGGGAAAAGTCAAAAGTCTTGAAGATGAGCTCGGAGTTGTTCAGAAAATTTCAGAGGATACAAGAAATGAGGCTGCTGAGCTGGCGGGACGTCTAGAACATTCCCAGAAAACGTCCAACAACCTCGAGGAAGAACTTTCTAGGGTTCAAGCCGAGTATTTTGAAACTAAAACTGTGTTACAGAACAACATTGATAGATTGAAACAGACCGTTGAAATGTTGACTAACGAGCTCATCTCAACTAAAGACGATTTTGAGAAAACAAAAGAAGAATTAACACGTGTGTCGGTTGAAATCCAAGACATAACAGAAAACCGTGATAATCTGAGTAAGGAGCTAGTGGAGACGTATAAGAAGCTCGAAAATGCAACTCATCATGTTAACGAAGAGAAAATGAATGTTGCTTGTTTGACTCAAAAAGTCAATGATTTGGAATCTGAGATTTTGGAAGTCAAAGAGTCAAGAAAGACAATTGAGTTGGATTTAGAAGAAGCAAGAAAATCCCTTGATGAAATGAATAAGAATGCTATTGTTTTGTCGCAAGAATTGGAGATTTCAAAGAGCAAGATTTCAGGGCTTGAAGATGAGAAAGAAATTTTGTACAAATCGGTTGATGAACAGAAACGGGCTATTCAAGAAGCTCGGGAAAACATGGAAGATGCTCACAGTGTCATTGTGAAACTGGGAAAAGAACGTGAAAGTTTGGAGAAAAAAGAAAGCAAACTTGAGAAGGAATTAGCGGCTGCTAAAGGCGAGATTTTAAGATTAAGAACTGCAACGAGTTCACGTGCTGAAAAGGTGAACAAGAATGATAGTGAAGATGTAAATGAAAATGCAGCAGTTCCTGTGAAGAAAGTTGTGAGGAGGAAGAAGATTGTATCACAAAAGAAAGAACCTTGAAGAATGGTGGCTTTTTGAAATTGATTGAAAATTGAGGGAAGTATTTGTAATATTTGATTCTAGAGGGTAAATCATAGAGGTAGCAGTTGTCCATTTTTTAACTTTCTGCACAATTTTAAATAAAATTAAAACATAAAAAAAAATGAAAATAAAATTTTGTGGCATAAGTAGGTAAAAAATTGTTTTGTGTTAATAAAACGGTGCATGAATGCATGTAAACATCATAATTCTTTTGGATTTTTCAAATGTAGCTCTAACACATAAAAGTATTGTACTTGTTCTTAAATTTTTAGTCTTGGGAGTAATTATTTTTTATGTACAAACACTTGTTTTTATGTGTTAACCATAGCTTTAAGAACTACATTTAAAAAAATAAAAAATGAAATCCTTCCCCAAAAAAGCACTTGTTTTCTGAAGTCTAAACCACATCATCAAGCATAATTCAACAACTATAAGATTCATTATTAAAGTTATCTTTGATTGTTTTTGAATGAAAAAAAAAATAGTTTTGTGACTATAAGTGTACTAAGATCCTGTGGTCTGTAACAACACATTTGTGGTTTGTAACAACACATTTGTTAGAAGAAATAAAAATGAAAAAATAGACGACCACAGTGGGAGTCGAACCCACGACCTTTTGATCCGAAGTCAAACGCGCTAATCCACTGCGCTATGCGGTCTTATGCTATCTTCTCTTCCAAGGAAAACTATTTAACAGTTACATAATTTTCTCAAATACGTTTGAGTGATGTGGTTAATGATAACAACTTATTAGTGGTTAAAAAGTTAACTGAATTTGTTTATATATTCACTATATAAGAGTAGTTGGTTGACGATTCAGTGGGATTAACAGTTTTCATTCAATTTGATGGCTTTTTTTTGTGTGTGAAAGTTTAACTATTTACTAGGAGTGTGTCCGCGTATAGCAATGGAAGCAAATATTTAGCTGTCGATTTATACATTTTATCGTATAGCAATGGAAGCAAATATTTAGCTGTCGATTTATACATTTTATTGTTTACGCTACTTATAAATGTTATGATTGTTTATTGGTAGTGAAAATAGAACATGTTGTATTGTTTAATTTTCAATTAAAAACGTCAAACGAAGTCAACTACTCCGTACATTGAAAGTATTATTTTCAATGTTTAGTCATAGTATCTAATATCTAATTTAGCAATGTAATTAAGATAACACGTAATAAGTAATTAATAGTTGGAATTTGAATATAGTATATCTAAATTAAATATAATTAAAATAGTTAAAGCTAACAAAAAATAGTTATATATAGAATTTAGTTACGACAAAACTCTTCACATAATAAAATCAAATTCAATGTTTTTGTATTAGTAGAAAGTTGGAGACGTTTTGTTGATATTCGGTGTTACATTTTGGAAACAATTATAGACAATGTTTCTATCTTATAAATTAAAAGAAAAACATTGAATTAGCAATGGCCCTTGGATCAACTAGAAGATTGATAATCTTACCATTGAATAGGTTAATGACATCATAAGTCATATTTGGCAACTATTAAATTAATTAAATACATTAAGTACTAATTAACTAACTAATAACTAATTACCTTTTTAATTTATTTAGCAATAGAAAAGTCAAAAAAAAGTTGCATACATTCAAACAATTGGGCTTAGGACATGGACTTGGTGACACTCAGACAAATGAAGCCCAAAATAGTTTATGTTAATTAGGTGCTATTAGGGCATGAAACAATAATAGCGCAGATATGCAGATGCAAACCACGATCACCATTCGAACCCCACTTTAAACGAGCGTTCACATTAACGCGATTCTTATTCAAAGAGGCTGTAAATGGCTTACGATGTAACGATTATAAGCAATTCGTCTCCTACAGTTCCAATGTCTCTTAAACCCTTTATTAGAGCGTTGACACAAGATTGAAAGCATCCGAGGTATGTGGATCGAATTTGTGTGTTTCAATATGTTCATGATTACGTGAATCGAATTATTGACGGTAATAACATAAATGATAAGACACTAATTTTAGAAATAATTGGAAAAATTGAAATATATATATATATATATATATATAGGTAGTGGTTCATGTAAAAAGAAGCTTAAAGTAAAAAGAGTATGAAACAACGTTATTTGCTTGAATTATTCAAAAGAAAATGGTTCATGTGGATCAATATGAAATGAAGAAACATATATTATAACTTGTACAGACATACTTCACCAAGATGATACATATTCGATTGTAGTTTGATACATAGTAATTTGATACATGGTTATATCTCCATTTAATATAATAAAATTATATTTGTAAGGGACACGCGTCACTATATCATGGCTTCTTACCCTTTTTTACGTTAAGCTTATATATATATATATATATATATATATATATATATATATATATCATGATTACGTGAATCGAATTATTGATGGTAATAACATAAATGATCAGACACTAATTTTAGAAATAATTGGAAAAATTGAAATATATATATATATATATATATATATATATATATATATATATATATATATATATATATATATATATATATGTCATTTTATAAAAAAAACATCTTTGAAATAATGGAGCGTATGCGTATTTGATTATTATAGATTTGGAATGTTTTGAATACTACTAGCAGTATACGATTATGTGAAATAATGAGCAAATTATTTCCGAATTTACGGAGATTCTCTCATTCATCTCTGTCACCTTTGAAATCAATTGCTGGAATGACAGAGGTATTATAAATACCAGTTTTTGCATTCACTAATAATCACCTATGTTCAACTGTAAACACTTTGTACACATATTTATTTTTGTTATTCTTTACTGCATTATGGCAAATGAACCTGTTTATACTCCTTTGTGTGATTTGAATGGTGACAGAGATGATTGGGTTATATGTGTTAAAGTGCATCACTTTTGGCATCAAACGTACAAAAATACCCCTTCCCAAGTTTCTAGCAAAGCAATGATCTTACTTGACTGTTAGATATTTCAATTATTTTGACTTATAAAACATGGTTCAAATTTAAATAGATAGACCATGCTACATGATTTCTAATCGATTCCATGGTGAACATAATGTGATACATACTTCTTGATTGTACATGTTGACGCTCATGTTTTATTACAATACATTTACAGGGTAACAAGATTCATGCGAGCTACAAACAATTGAACTCACCTACTTGGTCATTATAGCTACATACAATTGAACTCAGCTACTTTGTTATATCTCAAGCTGATGACTTGCGGGAAAAAACAATGCAACAAATCCATGCAACACTTACGATTACACAATCTACACATGTCATAATTGCAATACATAACTACTTCTCTCGGCTACGTGCGCTTAGCACACTTTGGGTTGCTCGTCACCATAATTAGTTCTTCTAGACGTTCTGGCATATATATTTTATAATACCTATTCAAGTCTAAATAGCACTTTCCAATCCCGATATAGAATTTTCCAGTACGAATCAGAATGTATTTTCTTTTCCATCTGTGTTCATTTAAACTTCAATTAAAAAATATTTTTTTTTAAAATCCGCGAATCCGCGGGTCTTAATCTAGTTTTATATTGATAATTAGATGTATATTAAATGTTTGTTCTAGTTATACACTCTTTAAAGATTACATTCAACGTTTGTATATTGGTAGTAGAAATAACAGGGTTAATTTGATAATTTAATTTTGTTTAAGTATTGTAAGATTCAATAGTTAAGACACTTTATAAGTAGTTATAGATATTTGGTCTAGTTATACACTCTTAATGATTACATTCAACATTTGTATATTAGTAGAAGAAGTAACAGGGTTAATTTGGTAATTTAATTTTGTTTAAGTGTTGTAAGATTCAACAGTTAAGACACTTTATAAGTAGTTATAGATTATAGATTTAGATATCGATTATGACTATAAGGATTAGGGGAAATCATATAAACACTCTAAAACACACACACGCACGCACACACGCACATATATTACATTATACTCTCTTGATTTTTTTTCTAATACCAAAATACTCCTTTGACCATTGCCGTTAATAGCGTTAATGGACATATAGCGAAAAACACAACCAATAGAAAGTGACAAATGTCCTCCCCCACTTGTCCTCGTCGGGTCACATTAAATGGGAAGACTACATTAAATGGAATGGGAAGACTTGCACTGATCATCGTATTCCCCGATCATTTTTGAACATGTGTCCTCGCCAATAGGACACCCTAAGCACCTACCATAGTAACAAAGTAATTAAATTTTATTTTATTTTCTTTTTTCTAACATTTTCCATTTTTAATTTAACTTATTATCTTTTTAAATGTACATTAATCACAAAACCCATCTACAATACTTTTATAATATTTATAACTTTTTGTTTCAATTTTCATTCAAAAAATGAATTCGGAAGACAAAGTTAGAAGCCTTTTTTATGGGAGCTTTTTGTTTCGATTATACCTGGATCCTTCTTTTATTTTGATTCAACTTCCATTTACTAATTTTTTCGGGAACCTCCAAAACAAAGAAGGATTCTAACTTCATATTTCAAATCCCTTTTTTGAATGAAAATTGAAACAAAAAGAATAAAAGGTAAAAAAAAAAAATTTAAAAATTATTTTAGATGTGGTTTGTGAAAAATGTACCTCTTAAAAGATATTAAATAAAAAAAGAAAAAGAAAATAAATTAATTACTTTGGTACTATGGTAGGTGGGGGTCCCACTGGCGAGGACACACATCCACCATAAATAATAAAATGTGCATCCCTTGTTCGTACAGTACAAATTGTGAATGCAGAGATGTGGTGGATTTATCAAAATCATTTGTAGAAATATCACCTTCCGTCGAAAAATGGTTTGGGAACATGCTGATCAGCGCCAGTCTTCCCATTTGATGTGAACCGGCGAGGGGGTGAAAAGCATTAACAAGCGGCGAGAATGGGACATGTGTCGCCTTTTATTAGTTGCGTTTTTTTAGGTTTATTAGCACCATTAGCGTCAATAATGGTGAGGGTAAAAGAAGTATTTCGGTAAAAATAATCAAGGATCAAGGAGTAAAATAATGTAATATATTAAGTAGGTATTTGGAGTGTTTTTTTTTTCTTCCCAAACGACTATGCTTATTGAAATTTATAAACTTTGTAATAACAATAATTTTACTACTATATCTTAGCATTATCTACCTAAAGTATAATGGACCAAATAAAAGTATATCCCGTATTTTATTTATTTTTATCATTCAAATTAAGGGTTCTTTGAATTTGTTTATCAATTAATCCAATAACAAAATCACTTTATTTTCTTCCAATTTTCTAATTCATCGTCTTCTTCAGATCTCGTTCATCTCTCATATCCGATCGCCACATTTACTATAAATCCTTTCCCCAATTTCAATTTGTAAACCCTAATTTAAATTTCATTCAATTAGTTCGTTTCAATGACTTCAAGTGTACGTCAAACTCAATGATTAAGGTTTAATCAAATTCTCCGTTACCAATTTCGTCAAATTTATAAATTTTTTATTTGTTTTTAATTGTAAAATTGGGAGAGTGAATCGGTAGTCATGTTCTATGGTTCAGTGGTATGGGATCCATGGCTAATTGTAGCTCAAATTGTATGCATTCAGTGTTTGTATTATCTCAGCTTGGGGGTTTTCATATCTATTCTTGTTGGAACTAGGGTTTCAAGAATGAGCCTTGTTTACTTTTTTGATTTTGCTACAATTACTCTTTCTACTGTTACTGGATGGTGTGTCATAGCTTCTTTCCTTCTCAGTTCTATTGCAGGGTGAGTTTTTTATGATTTTCAAATTATTGTGCTTAATGTGATTATTACTTTTAATGCAATTTACATTTTATCTTGTTAGAACTAATTATATGTAATTGGTGTATATTATGAAGAGTAGTCTTAGAAAGTAGTTGCAGCTAGCATTTTTTGAGGTCTGTATATAGGTGTATTTATATGGCATGTTGCTTGTCTTTCATATGCTAATTGTATAACTTTTAAGCTATAAGTTCACTGTATTATCCTTTCGTGTTCCATGTTTGGTTCAGTCGTCTTCTAGTTGGCTCGTAATTTGGTCGTATTTGGTAGAACGTTTTTATGTTTGGACTATAAATTATTCAATCTTCACTGTAGTTATAGATCTATGCGACTTTAGTCTTGTATATCGTATTTTTAATTCTTTTTCTAGGGACTTTTGTTACAATTGGTTTCATTGTACACTAGTTTGATAAACACTTGAAGATTTTAGCTACCTATTTAGGCGTTCTTACGGATGTAGGTACTACTTACTACAAGGGTTATAACAGTAATATTTTGGTAAAACCACATATGACTTTGTCCAATTGTGGTTTACTTGTCAATAGGTGATCTATATTATTGGAATATCTATCTTTATATTTATGGTAATATTACTCCCTGTATACTTGTTTCCAAATCAGGCTTAAACGCCGCTGTTACTGTAGTTGGTTCCTGTAGATTCCTTATTTGTTTTTTGTGATTGCTACTAACTATTAACATTGCCATAAGAAAGACTTAATCAACACAATAGAACCATTTGTGCTTTCTTCATTTAGGTATGTAGTTTTAAATTTTGTTGGCAGGGTTTACTTGTCATGCATTTTGTTAAAATAGTAATTTTAGGTACTACTTGTTCCCACATGCTTTCTTCTGTTTTAAATCTAAAACACATATATAATTTTTTTTAATATGATTTATGTTGATTAACCTCGCTATATCAATGATTTGCACCACTGTCTTATGAAACCCAAATTTAGCTCAAATCTTGGTAAAATCGCATACTAATAAGAAACACACGTTGGGATAATATATATGTATTTTGCTTTTAAAATCATTACATGAAATCTTAATGTGAAATTATGAATTTTGTTTAAGCAATTGTAATCTTTATCTGTTTATAATGTTAAACAGAGCTGGTTTCTTGCTTTATTTGATTGAGAGAGCAAAGAAGTGCCTAGATTTTGCAGCCACAGTTTACATCATTCATCTATCCATATGCATCTTATATGGAGGTTGGCCTTCATCAATAACATGGTGGATTGTCAACGGTACTGGATTGGCAGTAATGGCTTTGCTAGGAGAATATTTGTGTATAAAACGTGAATTGCGAGAAATTCCCATATCAAGACTCCGATCAAGTAAGTGAACCTTTTCAATCTACACATAGAACTGATGAGTGAAATTCAGTAGAGGCCTCACCATATCTCTTTGTCATTTGTACAATTTGAGGACGGTGACCCGGTGACATGTATATTTCTTTTGGGTTCTATTTACCTTTAACCTTTTTCTTTCTTTACTGTGTGTTGCTGCATTGAGGGCATGTAGTCTCTCCCTCTTTTTTAAAACGTGAACTTTATATTACTCTTGCGTTTTTATTTTCCTCAATCTGCAGATTTTTGCATTTCATTGGGATCAAAACTATGATGGTTGATTTTTTATTTTTTTTAGCAATCTTTATAAGATATTTCTTTAAAAGTTGGAACTTGCCATTTACTGGAATGCTTACCTGGTCAATTGGTGATTTCATTCATTGTCTTTGCACCATCTGTACCAAAGCCTGTCAATCTAGTCAACAGGATTGACCTTTATTCTAAGTATACAAATATTTTGCAAAGGTGTTTTGACACTTGTTAGGTCAGCAACTACTAAGCTGTATTATTGTCGGGTATTACATTTTTTGTAGGTGGAGGGGTTTTAATTTGAGCATTTTATCAGTAATATTAAATGCTTCATTTCATGGAATTTTGAGCACTCGACTTAATACATAGTTTAGCAAAAATGCTTGGTATTAGTGAATGCTATAAAATATCCTGTAACAGTGACTTGGTAGGAGAATATTGCGGATCAAGTCAATCACCATCAATGATTGCAATAAGAAAGTGGACAATAACTGTAAATGTGCCTAAAAAAGAAAAGTTCCTATTGATACACCATACGACACCACAAAATGAGAGTCACTACAAACTTCAACGGGATAGCTATGATATCTCTTTCTTTTTTACTTATTGGGGAATTATGATTTTAATAATCTGAACATAAAGAGATGAACTTGCAACTATTAATCATTCATTCTGTGTTTGGGTTTAGTTTGCAGCGTCTTTTTCTAGAAACGAAAAGCTTAGAAGGTGGGACTTTTATATTGTAGTGGACATTTATTCTGTCGTTAAATTGGTGCAACACGTGACTGGCTATAGGGTTTAGAGAAAAGGTAGTTTGGCCCCATTATACATAGCAAATTAACTTATAAACGCTAAGATTCTTTAAAATCGCTCCATTCATAAATTCCGTAAGCATAACTACGTAAAGTAAGATGCAAAGCTTATTTCCTTTCCTTTAAGAATAAATACTCATTAGAAGGAGGGATTAATCAAATGTTTATCAACTGTCTTCTGCTTTTGGTGATATTCTTTGGCCTTGCTATTTCTTAGATGTGGCAAAATGGGTTGCTCGGATGTGTAATGGGTTAAAATGAATTTTATAATACTGGAATCACATACAACTTGGATAATTAGTTTTGAGGGTGTTATCATGCAGGTGTTTGACAGACGGGAGACAAACTCAGGAAGGCATTGAAAAAGGATTAATTACTGGCTCTCATTTTGATAGCATATTCATGGCTTTAATGTAGTCCAGGGATGAATGCACAGCTTTTTTGTTTGAAAATTACGATGCATAGCAGTTTGCAGTATCGACTAAAGAGGGTGACTTGAGGAATTAGAGTGGGGTGAGCGTAATTTGTATACTACACTTGCCAATGTATCTAATTCTGGCATAGAGACAAAGTTCATTCCTTAGATGTTATCAAATGCTGATGCACATCACGTCTAGTTGTGCTATTTACAATTCATAATTTGATGCCTGTTTTAAGTTTGTTGTTATCTAGTAAGCAAAATTTGGTTTATCAATGTTACATTTTATGATTACTTTCTTTGTTCCATCATACTGTCAAACTCGCCATTTACCTTTTTCTTTTTAGAAGAATACACATGGTTATGTGAGTGAACACATGGAGCTCAAAAATACATAGATAACACGTAATATACACATGCTTCTACGTGGTCAACTTGATGGGCGTATAGTTTGCAGCAGTTATTGAAGATTAGAGGTGGCAAGATTGGACGATCATTGTTTTGCAAATAGTTTTTTTGTTAACATTAACAGATGTCGGATGTCTTTCCAGATGTTGGGTGAATTTAGAATTATTTGGTTCAATTTTTCTTTTGGCTATTTTTGTTTATTTGACTCGATTGAGATCAAAACAACCCATACAGACCCACATATAAGTAAATGGGTCGAAGTTACTACGTCTGTTGTAGATGGAAACAAGTGAGGCTAGGATAATTGTTTGTTAATATAAAAAAAAAAACTTGTAGCTTGTGAAATCTACATATCACTTGAGCATTAAGCTGTTACTCTGTGGGTTTACACCCCACTTGCCTGACTCTCTCTGCCTACCCTGCAAACTAAAATAAAAGAAACTGATCAAGGCTGCTGCTAATATCCTCATCTAGATTTCATTATCATGGCTGAGTTTTCCATGGTGATGATATGTCTGCCACAGCTTCATCAACAGTCAGGTAAACACCGTCCAACCCAAATAACTCCAATATGTTCGACTGGTGTAGCTTTTCCATCACACTTCCTCCAGGATTTGCTAACACTAGCTGCAGTTTAATAAAAAAAACCCATATATTTATCATCTAAAATCCTTGACAGTCTTTGCATGAAGTCTTTCTAAATATTGCCAGAAGGGCTGGGTGGTGGGTTGGGTAACGGGTTAAATCATGTCATTTTGTGTAATGGTCAAAATTTGTCACGTTGGATATTAACACTTGATAACTATTCTGAATAAATATTTAGCGTGTTGATTATGATTAATTATAGAGCTGTTATAGTTACAATAATAATCTTAAACTTTGTAAACTTTGGTTGTACAAGGGAAAATGGACTTTACGTAATTTTCAATCCGTTTGAAACGTTCAAAACTTCAGATCATTTTGACGCGTTTGCCTGTCAGCGAAACTTTTTTATGTGACCATTTTGAAGTAAAACACCACCCAAATCATCATATCTATTAATAAACTGGTTGAAATAGAGTCACAATAGTAGGATTTGGAAGTTGTTAAAGCTAACCTGAAGTGATCGCTTCTCTAGCATCTTTTTAAGCTCTTTCACCATTGCAAGACCACTTGTGTCGATGCCTGTCACAGCTGCAAATTTTGCAACAATAAAGTTAGCCTATGAATAAGTTTCTTCGATTTTGGGTGTTGGAAACTCTACTTCCTCACAACTTACCAGTCATGTCAATGATTACACATTTTAAAGAACTGCCATTGTTTGCTGATAACCATTCTTCCTCTTCCCTTACCCATCTCAATATCCTGCAACAGACAAAACAACGTTCAATAACCTGAAATATGTTTCCAACTTGTACCTCTTCTCATTAATGAGCTGTACACCATACCTTTCTTGTAGATAAGTAGAATTCGCGAAGTAGATAGGGGACTCGATACCAAGTATCACAAAACAAGGAACTCTTCTTGCTTCTCGGTATCGAATGACATTTTGATAAATCTGTGTTCCAGGGATGTTTCCTAAAACACCAGTGTTCGGTCTTGTGACATGCAATAAAATCTTGAAAACTGACACCCCAACCTATGGGAAACAAAGACGTGTGTTAAACTAAATTGATGAAAGTAAACTAAATCTAAAAGAGCAAATTGCAAGAAAATGCATTACACTATATCTACTTTATAGGTATATAACATGCAACATAGTCATCTAGAACACTATGCCATTTGTAACAATTCAATGCAACAAAGAGCATACTGTGAGAAGAATAAATATGTTGAATTACACGGGTTAGAAAGGAATGTTGCTTGTATTGGTAAAAAGAGAAAGTAATAGTATACTGATAAAAAAGATGTTTATGTACGAAAACTTACAGCGATTGCAAGACCGATAGGAACTGAAATCATGAGAACACCAAAGAACGAAGATAAGCAGGCCACAAAATCTAATTTGTCAACTTTCCAAAGTCGAATTGCACTCTGGTAGTCGATTAATCCAATCACAGCAGTTATAATAATTGCAGCCAAAATGAGGTTAGGGGTGTAGTGAAAAAGAGGCATCAAGAATAGCAGGGTTATAAGCACTGTCGATGCCATTATGATGTTCGACACCACTGTTTTTGCCCCAGCATTGGCATTCACAGCAGACCGAGAAAACGAGCCTGTAATTTTATTTTTAGTAAATCGATACCAAAGCTAATAATGTTGATTGAATAACTGAAGAATAAAAATGGTTATAACCTGTGGTGACATAGCAAGACGAGCAAGAACCAGCCATGTTCATAAGCCCAATTGCTATCATTTCTTTGTTGCCATCAACTTGATAATCATTCAATGCAGCAAAAGTTCTTCCTACCGCAATCCCTTCCTGTAAGTTGTCCATATATTCAGTTTACAGTGCATTGTGGAGTTGTACACTATAACCATACAACGTTCGAATCTTACCGTGAGAGAGAGTATTCCAGTAATGATGCCAGTCTTGATAGCAACACCGAGAAATTCACCGTGAAAATAGAGCATGTTTGATGATGGTGGATTCAAACCCTTCTCCAAGTGACCAATCTATCGAATTCAACAAGAATATAATAAATTAATATTTTGTTGTATTTGAAAGTGAACAAAGCATCTGAGTCTCAAATAAAGCGAAGCAATGATGCTTACTGTTGCAATCACATGAAGTTTTGATCTGAAGAGAGTGACTAAAAGGGTAGAGATGATGACTGATGCCAATGGAGCTGCTGCCGATACCCAGAAAAGCTTTGGTTTTCGCATGCCCTACATTAGTTAGTTGTAACTTACATGCATCAGCCACTCGTAACTAAATACTTGTAAGCTATTCAAGTTTAGATTGCTGCACTTACAACATGTCTTGTAGTCAATAAAAATGCCAAAAAGCAAAAGCCCATTACAATTGTTTGCCAAACCCACTGCACAAATACAAAATAGTCTTAAAAAACACAAGTATAATATTAATAAAGCCTACTTTTTATCACTATACATTCGTCACATACCTCGTTTCTGTGCTGAATGGTAGACGCTAGAACAGGGATTATTTGCATTTTGGTGGTGAAATGAACTATCCCGAGTAGTCCTTTCAGTTGTTGTAAAGATACGATAACTGCTGCCCCGGCCATGAACCCAAGAAGTGTCGCCTTCGATAAGAAATCTATCACGAACCCTAACCTGTATAAACGAAAATTTTTCTAGCATTCTCAGTAAAACATTGTACGTATTAGCTGCTAGTAACTATTTTCTTTTCGTTTCGAATCTTGCTACAGAAAGCTGTCTCTCAAAAATCTAATAAATATTGAATTGTGGACCCGTAAGATATTATGAAAGGAATGTGTGTTATTATTATTTGAATTATTTCCCACTACTAATGGATTATAAATTGTACCTACAGAGTAAAGTCAATAAAGCACAACTAGAAAACATTTGTCTGATAAACGCTTTTTTGTAAACAGGTGCCAACTTTGTTAGTTCCCAAAGGATATTCCATTTTTAAAGTTTTGTGCCCATTACAAAAAGTTCAAATCATGTTTTTTTCATCACTAAGGAACCAACCTTTATCACTACAACATGGAAAAAGTTGTTTTTCGAACGATTATGACTTTTTATGTCTATGGCAAAAGCAAGTATTGAGCTTCATTTGGACCTACTCTACCAAGTCCTAGCTAACGATCTTATAAGCAAAGTAGCAGGATACTTAAGAATTATCTAATGAGTCATACGTTTAGTTGTACTATAGAGCGATAAGTACCTTAGAAATCCTAGGGTTGCTTGAAATACGCCTGCAATAAACGTTGCAGTAAAAGCCAGCTTAAGGTAGAGAACCGGATCTTGGGTGTATGGAACTGCTTCATTTAGCATTGTTCCCATAACCAATGAGGCTATCGACACTGGGCCGACGGCTAGATGTTTTGAACTCCCGAGAACCGAGTAGATCAATGGTGGCACAAAGCTTGAGTCTGATCAAGTTCAAACAATGGGTCATTTTCAGAGTGGAAAAACTCACAAAGTAAAGTATATATTTTGCATAATTATTAAAAAATAAAAAGGTAAGGGGAAACTCACATAGACCAATTATTGGAGGTAAGTTTGCAAGTTTAGCATAGCTAATTCCCTGCAAATGACCAAAGTCAAATTAAAAGACGTTAAAAGAGAAAATAAAAGCACAATATTAACGTTGTTTTCTTTTAATGAAACAAAAATAAGAAAATAAATGAAATTAAAATACTTTTAGACGTACAAATTAAAATCTTTTTATCATATTTGTTCATTTTAGCAATGAATAATAAGACTGTATATATATCCACGTGTAATGATGGTACCTCAAATAGAAGCTACAAATAACGAAGACTGTCACTGAATTCTAGGTGTAACAATGATTCCATATTGACTTCTATAATTTGATTATTATTCTTAATAAATCGAAATTATACAAAAAAAATTTGTTGTTATTTTAATTTTTTTCATTTTTTAGAAAATTAAGTCTTTTAATTTATATTTATATTTATATGTAGAATAACTAAGCACTTATCTATTCATCTATATAAAACAAAGATTTTTTTGTATATGTGTCATCTTTTTAATCATTATGATGACATGTCTAAAATATAGTTACTCATAAATTATTTTTTAAATTCTAGGGATGCCACATGGCTTTCCATTTTTAATAATTTTATTATTATTATAAAAATCATTTTAAATAATTGTTAATAATAGTTTAATACCTACACTTTTATTATTTTTTTCGTTTTAATCCTTCTAACTTTTGTTTCTAAATGTTTAAACACCTTAACTTATAGGTTGACCAAAATTTAATCATTTAAGTTTATTTTGAGTATGTATGTTTTGCATTGATTAACACAAGAGTCAAGTAAACCCTTTGTCTCATTGTCATTGTCTAATTGAGTTTATTTTATTAATAATCAAATTTTATTCATGATCAACTATATGTAGACATTTCACGAGTTACACATATTGGTAGATTGAAATGTTGAGTTGAGACAACAATGTTATAAACTACGGAGTATTACATATATGTTGCTTACATTAAAGTTGTATAACATTTGTAATTGTAATATTTTACGTTAGCATTTGTGAATATGTTGTATTTGTTTCTCATGTTGTTACTCACAAAAACTTTGAAATTTTTATTTGCATATGTTTAGGTTGTTGTATACTATTTTTTTTATTTTCAATGACAAATTTATAGTTTCAATTACAATATTGACATTGTTAAAAAATTTCATAATATATAATAGTTTTGCATACATTACCGTACGATCACGGGCTTAAAGACATACAATTTTTTACGAATATATGTAATACTTATTATTTATCTTTCTACAATTCATTGTTCTTTATTTGGCTCCATATATTAATTTCGACAATTAATTATAATAGTTTGATTACTTTATTATATAGTTTGGTTTATGTTATTATTTATTTCAATTTTCAATGACAATTGCACATTTTAAGTTAACAACATTAATTCATTGAACTAATTATATAAACATATAATTATATTTTTTAACGACCGTGCATCGCACGGGCTAAAAACCTAGTAAATTTATATATCATATGTTCTTAACCTCCTTATGCATGTGAAAAGAATTAAGCAACTTTAATTTGATAAAAATTTAATCACTAATTTTTTCATGTAAGTTGGTTTAATTTATTCCACTACTAATGATATTGAGTTAATTTAGAACCACATAAATTTTTAAAAAAAATGTGTTAAAATAGAATAACAATTAGTGTACCATATTTCTTCCTTATTTATGAAGAAGAGTCTATAAAGGGAAAAAGATGATAAGATTATCTATCTTGGTATTGATTATTAATGATTATTAATGGAATTTATTCTACCACATCATATATTTATCATATCATATGATAACAATAAATATTTGTCTAACTAATTAGGGTTTAAAATTAACTCACAATCATGTATTTATTTCTACTTTATTGGACGGTGTCAAAATTTAAGACATTAATTAAAGAAAATTTAAGATATTTTTTATTTCCCTACATATTAATAGACTTTTTGTTTATCTCTTGTCAAAATTATGTTTTTTTGTTATTGATAAACAAAATATGATATATTTATTGTTTAACTATCTTGGTATCTGACGTATATATTAGGTGATGTATGTTAGTTGTAGGATTGCGTATTTTGAAGAAAAAAATTAATATAGTAAGTATAATGTGTATGAAATATAAATGAATATCATTAAAAGAGATCGAAATCTTCAACTTTTAATGAAATAAATTTGAAGCATCATGTTCCCTAAAATCATAACTCAATTGTTTAGCTCACTACAATTCAAGCACAAGGTACAAACCTCAATGCATGATTCACCAACATAACAAAAAAAGTTAACACACGCAATTAAATGTATCATGAAATTCATACAAACGTTACACCCTAATATTCGCACCCCCTCAATTTCCAAAATTATATTAAAAAAAATTCATTTATTACCATCACCGTAAATATCGGTATATCAGTATATCACACCCCAAGTGTGTAACTATGTGTGAGATAGTAATAAAAAGCCGACGATACGTGTAATAATTATCTGAAAATATATCGAAATTTAATCTAATTTAATTCAAAATTATGTATTTTATCACATTTTTTTCAGATAAAATACTACTCCGTAACTACTCGTATTATTTATCATATTTTACTGTATTTATTTGATCATTTTCTTTAATTTAATCAAAATTTATATTAACGTATTAGAATATCAGTTGACACGTCATCTGTCACGTCATTAATCGGTTTCCAACTCGTAAAAATATTAGAAAAATACGTAACAATAACTGAATGCGTTACATTAATTTTGATACATTTTCACGTAACCTGATAATATAGGCGGTTTAATAGTACATACTCGTAAAAAAAAAATATAGGGGATTTTTTCCTGAAACTTTTTCAGGTTTTTTTCATCCCTTTTGGTATCCTCTTAGTTCGGGTTTGGGTTCGATGTATATCTTTTGGTGTTTTGTACATTTTGGGGTCTAATTAGCGTTTTGCTATTAGACATTTTAATATACTTAGCCTTTCAAAAAAAAATAGTACATACTCGTATATATAATCAATTTGTATATACGTGTATATATACGCATTATATTATATATCTATATCTATATATATATATACCTGAGGGATAGCAAGACTAGCAATGGTGAGACCGGAAACGACGTCGGATCGAAGTAACGTAAGATTATAATTCGGAGCCCATTCGAATATCGGAAAGAAGAATTGAAGAGCGAGAACAAGTTTCCGAAACCGCGATTGATTTTTAAATCCGTGAAGAGGATCATCGGGGAAGAAAACTTCCGACAATCGGTGCCGGAGTTTTTGTAAAGTTGATTTTTGAGGCGGTAAACAAACATTATGTAACTGAAATACCGATGACGTCATTGTTTCACCTGAAGAGATATTTATAGTTACAGGCGGTGTATCGGATGGTGTTGTATTTGTATTACCCGAACCCGAATAATGATCCACTCGGTTCGAATTTAGACCCATTTTTGGGTTTGTTTGTAAGAAGGTGGTGGAGAGAGATTTTTGGTAATTGTGAAGTGAAGGGGAGGTTTGGGGTTTAAATAGATGTGGATATTGAGGGGTAATTTGGGTATTTCGAGTAATATTTATTTCTGAGACTGTGCAATGGAACATAACACTTGTCGAATTTTTGCTTTTTTAAATAGTTAATAGTTAATACCATGCACTAAAAATGTGTATATCTTTTGAATAAATTTTATTTTCTACACAGAAAGTTATGTGAATTGAATGTATTATATAAAGTTTTTTTTAATTTAATTAAAAAAATAAAGTTGAGGAATTTGTCGTAGTAAATTGTAACAAGATCATTAAAGATGATAAAAGAAAGTGGAATGTGACAACATAACTTATTAGTTATTACTCCCTTCGTCGGTGTTTAAATTTTATTTAGGGATGTTCATTAAACGGTTTGACCCGAATAACCACCCAGTTCAAATATATTTGGTTCAATTAGGTATGGGTTATTTGGGTATGGTTCGGATTTCGATTAAAACCGAATTAAAATAACGATTTTTGGTTTGGTTTTGATTATTAATCCTAGACTTCGGGGCCGAACCGAATACCCGATTACTTATTAAGCATATTGTTATCTTCTAACAAGTGTATTTAGACATTAAAGAGGAATTAGAAAGGGTTAATTGAAACTTAAATTTTGAATGACTCAATGTATTAATTAAACATGTACTGGACTCTATATATTCTCTATCTCTAATCAATTCTATTGGCTTTGTATAATAATAATTAAAACACCCCTCGTTTCATTATAAACAATAATATAATAATTGCGACTCGGAAGCGTATATTTAAAAACATTCTATCAATGTACTCAAAATGTCAGTAAACTTTTTCAAATCAAATACGTGACATCTCAACAACTCGGTGTTATATAATTCAAAACATTTCTATGGCTATTAAATTAACATCAGAGTACAGCCTGTCAAACATTCCATCCCGTCAAAACACTTCCTGCCCTGCCCAATATGTCCCATCTATTTCAACCTGCAGGAAGAACTGTGGTGGAGTTAGCATAAAGCTAAGTGAATGAAACTATAATCAACAGTCCAACCTAGCATAACAATCTGTTTACATCAAATTACAATAAACAGAAAATCAATCAATCACTCGACATCCAATCAATGTCATACACGCAACATCATGAGGATCGGTGGTCCCTGAGACACCCTAATACCGGTTTGGCACTCAAGGAACTCTTATCAATCATCTGTATTGGCCCATACCGATCTACCGATAACTTGTTGTCGATCACACACGACCTAGATCTCTAAACCAACATTTCAAGTTTCCGAGATCTCCTGTCGTCTACAACAACAACAAGCCCAACCATCAAATCAAGTTGACCTCAGAATCTTACATATTAGCTCAATCAGCCAAGTAAGCAACTATTTAAACTATCATAGCAAGATATCTCAACAGATGCATCATATCAAAGTAATACTATAAATTTCTTGTTGTAAATCAAATCATTACAACTAAATCACACTGAGGTTACAGATCCACTCACCGACTACCTCAGCCGCAAGCTCAGAAGTCTAATATTACTGAGCCTTCTCCACATCTGAGAATACAATCAATTAAACAATAAGTTAGTAACTTGTTTCAACTGATAATACTTAGGTAATTAATATCGTTACACAATCATAACATAATTACATGAATCCAATGATCTCTAAGATCACAGCAAACAAAAGTTCAATTCGGAACAAAATCAAAAAGTCCCGAAATAAGGTCCAAAACTGTAAAATGCCATTTTCGACCCCTAAACGACCCCGAATGTCCAAAAACTGACTAGGCTATAGTATATAGCTTTGATCAGTGGGCCGTTTTCGAGTGACCATGTAAATTTCAGCCCAATCGGAGTTTAAAGACAATTTGTCAATTCCGTGGCAAAAATCACTACTAAACACTTATGCACTTTTGAAATTTTACAAAAAGTACTGACAAACGCGATCCAGAAAACAATGGTGGGATCGCGTTCCTCTTTGTAAAATCATTTTGTGACAAATTATAACTAAGCAACGCGATCCGGACAAATTCTTGGGATCGCGTTCCCAAGAACAAAACTCGTCCGATTCCTTTTATCACTAACGAACGCGATCCTGGCTAGGGTTCTGGGATCGCGTTTTGTAACATCCTCTCCAGTGGCCTGGTATTTTTCTTATTTAATTGAGTATTTAATTGTTTTAGAAATTATTTGATATAATTGTTTAATTGTGAAAGTTGGTGAAATAGGTCTCAGGATTTATTGAGATTAGTGAAATGTTGCTTGTGTTAAACTATTAAAGTTGACGGTATGATAAAATAAATTTCTCGTAGTTGATTTTTAGGTTCCAGGCAATAGATTTAGAACGGGTATAAAATACCCACAATGTTGAGTCGGTTTAAAGGAGAGCCGACCTCCTTTTATTCTTTTCCCCATTTCCAGTTATTTTGTTGAACTTTTACTCCTTAAACACTAAACCTAAACTCAAGAGAAATAAAGATTGAAAGCATTAACAAGATTAGAAGAATCAAGGCTGTGATTGTGTGATTACAAGTTCATCTTCTTCTTCTTCCAATCATTCTTATCATCATAGTGTAAGTATTTGATTTTTTATGAACTCAAGCTTAGTTTAGGTCAAATATGAAAATTGATGTAGTTTGAGTTGAAGGGTGTTAAGTTGTTGTAATATGATGATATGTGGTGTTATTTCAGTTGTTTATCACCTTAGAACTGAGTTTGTAATGATCAAAAATGGTATTAGGTTCGAGCTGGGTGTTTGCAGGTCTGTACCTGAGCTGAAACGTAGCTCAACGCGATCCCAGCATAGTGTCCGGATCGCGTTCACTAGTTATAAAATGTCCCAGTCAGGATTTGGCCTTGGAAACGCGATCCTGGCCAAATATACGGATCGCGTTTGCTAGTGTTTTTCGGTTACAGAACTTTTTCTACTGAAGAACGCGATCCCACCATGCCTAGTCCGGATCGCGTTTGTCTGTTAAATTTTGATGATTATGATAGTTTGTGAATCTGAGTTATATAATACAAATAGTTATTATTGTTACTTATTGTAACTTGAATTGTGAAGTTAACTATTATTAGTTAGGAACAAGTTACTAACTTGTTTGTTGTGTGATGTTTCAGATACACCAAAGACTCAGTGATTAGAAGCTGAGTGTAGCGACTTCTGAGGTATCGGTGAGTGGATTCAAACTCACCATTTAATTTAATTGTAATCATTTGATTACAACATGTAATTGTAGATATGATTATAGAGTTGTTTAATCGTTATTGTTGATTGTATCACTATGTGCTATATGTGATCTTTGGTTATTGGTTGCCAATGAGGTCGACAAGTTGATGAACTGTTGGTTGGGTTAGTTGGTTATCGTGTGAATGATACAGGAATATGCTTCATATGTTGTGTGTATTGAACTGTATCTGAGTAGGATAACCACTAGCTATCGGTCTCGTCCGTATGGCCATACGGATATGGTTGGATAAGAGTTCTTGGGGAGCCGCCCGGGTATTATGGTTATCCCCAGAACCACCGATCCTCATTATTAAATTGTTGTTGATTGTTGTAGTTGATGATTATGCTAAGTTGAATGTTGGGTGTTGAACTCTCTCACTTAGCTATGTGCTAATCCCTCATCTTTCTTTCCTGCAGATTTGTAGTTTAATGATTAGCAGGATTGAGATGCTTTTGGTGCAAGAACAGTTTGACTGCAAGCTACTCTGATCTTTTGTACTAAATCAGTTTGTTTTATATAATACCCGACATATGTTGTGTTTTGAACAGTTTCACTTTGATGTAACTTAAAGTTGTAAACTTTTGATGTAAGTTAATAGTATGTGTAATTATAAATATGTTTAAAATTCCTACGCTTCCGTATGTCTAATATTATATTGATATTGTAAATGAGGGGTGTTATAAGTTGGTATCAGAGCGTGGTTTTGGGTTAATTGAGCATTGAAGAATGTTCAATCCCAAAACTGGAGCATGGTATGTCAAACTTTTCTAGTTATGGGATTTAGCATTGTTGATAATTGTTAGTAGATAGGTACTAACGATTAATATATTTCAAGTGTTGTGTTGATTTCAGAAATGGCAGATAATGAGCAACCGACCACCAACCCCAATAATGCTTCCCGGATTGAAGCTCCGCCTTTTGAAACAAATACTGAGCAACATGATCAAGAGGGTGTCCTTCATATGGGTGGAGAAGAAGCAAATAGGGATGAGTATATACATGAAATGGAGGATGAGTTGATAATTCTTAGGGAATTTAAGAAGAAAGCTGAGGAAGATGCAGCTAGACTACTTGCTCAACAACGAACTTCGGTCTTTGGTGCTAGTCCATCTTCTCAAACTAGCAAGGTGTGTTCTTTTAAAACTTTCATGTCGAGTAAACCACCGGTGTTTCATGGAAGTACAAATCCAACTGTGACCTTAAATTGGTTAAGAGATATGGAACGCAAATTTAGTGTGACTCGTTGTGAGGAAGAATCCAAGGTTATGTTTGCTGTCCAGTGTATGAAGGATGAAGCAATGGTTTGGTGGGATTCAGTGACAGGTCATTTAACCGAACAACAAAAAGATTCTATCAAATGGAAAGATTTTCACCAAGCAGTGTGTAATCAATACTGCTCTGATTTTGACATGGCACGGATTAGGAGAGAATTTGTGAATCTTCAGTTGAAAGATAATATGACCATTGATGATTTAATAGGTCAATTTACAGAAAAGCTTCGGTTTGTTCAACATTGGGTTCCTGATGATAAAACTCGAATTGAGCAGTTTGTGGATACTTTACCTCATCATTACCGTACTACTGTAAGATTGGCTAATAGTTTATCACATGCTTTTAATCTTGCACGATCAGTTGACAGTGATATTAGAGGTTTTCGTGAAGCACGATCTAGAGACAATTCTGCAAAGTCTAGAGCTGATTCTTCTAATAAAGGAAAATCAAGTTCTCAGGGCAGTCGACAGAATAAGAAGTTTGTTAGCAAAAGTGGTTCTACGAGCAGTTCTAACTGGTGTGGTTCGTGTAGATCTAGGCATGATGGGCCTTGTACAATACACACCAATAAATGTTTGAAATGTGGAGAACTGGGTCATGAGATAAAGAGTTGTCGGTATCCTAATTTTGTATGTTGGTCTTGCAAAAAGGAGGGGCATCGAGTGGGTGATTGTCCGGAGGCAGGAAAGTCGGGGTCGGGTTCGGTCGGAAGCTCTGCATCTACAGGTCAGAAGCGTAAAAATCCTCCACCAGCAACTAGTAGAGCTTTTCAGATGACAGTCGATGAGGCTGTGCGCACCGAAGATGTTATAACTGGTACATTTCTTATAAACTCTGTACCGGCGCGTGTGTTGTTTGATTCGGGTGCTAATTGTACTTTCATATCTGTGAATTTCTGTGACAAGTTGAAATTAGTACCTACTGTGATAACCAAGCCTGTAGAAGTAGAAATTGCTAGTGGTAAGTTGGTTCCGGTTACCACATCGGTAACTGGAGCTAACATTGTGATTGATGACCAGACTTTCCTTATTTCTTTCTTGTTGATGCCAATCCCTAGTTTTGATGTGATAATTGGTATGGATTGGTTGAGTCAGAATAAAGCTAGCATTGATTGTCATCAGAAGTTGATTAGGATCCCAATCTCTGAAAAGTCACATGTTGTGGCTCGAGGAGAACGGGATAGTTTGGCTTGTTCAGTAATTTCTATGATGAAGGCTAGGAAGTCATTATCCAAAGGTTGTGAATCATATCTAGCCTATGTAGTTGATGCCAAACTTAAAAAGAAAACTGTTTTAGATGTTCCGGTAGTTTGTGAATATCCAGAGGTGTTCCCTGAGGAATTACCTGGTTTACCACCAGTTAGGGAAGTAGAATACCGTATTGATCTTGTTCCTGGCTCGTCGCCTATCGCCAAAGCTCCCTATAGGTTAGCTCCATCTGAAATCCGTGAGATGATGAATCAGATACAGGAGTTGTTGGATAAAGGTCTCATTAGACCTAGTTCTTCGCCGTGGGGTGCACCAGTGTTATTTGTGAAAAAGAAAGACGGGTCTTTTCGTATGTGTATCGATTATAGAGAACTGAACAAGAGAACGGTAAAGAATAAATACCCTCTGCCCAGAATAGATGACTTATTTGATCAGTTGCAGGGTTCTTCAGTTTATTCTAAAATTGATCTAAGGTCGGGTTACCACCAGGTTCGTGTTCGTGATGAAGATATTTCTAAAACTGCTTTTCGTACCAGGTATGGTCACTATGAATTCCTGGTTATGCCTTTTGGTTTGACGAATGCACCTGCAGTGTTTATGGATTTAATGAACCGTGTTTGTCGACCCTTTTTAGATAAATTTGTTATTGTCTTCATAGATGATATTCTTGTATATTCGAAATCTGAAGCTGAGCATGTTATACATTTAAGACTGATTCTAGAAACGTTGAAACGGGAACAGCTTTATGCCAAGTTTTCTAAATGTGAGTTTTGGATTAGAGAAGTTCAGTTTTTGGGTCATGTAATTTGTAATGATGGTGTGAAAGTTGATCCATTGAAAGTTGAAGCCGTAATGAATTGGAACGCCCCAAAGTCTGCTTCAGAAATTAAGAGTTTCTTGGGTTTGGCGGGATATTATCGAAAATTCATAAAAGACTTCTCTAAACTTGCTGGTCCATTAACTAAGTTGACCCGAAAAGATGAAAAGTTTATGTGGACTGATCAACAGGAACATGCTTTCCAGACTTTAAAACAAATGTTGTGTCAAGCTCCTGTTTTAGCCTTACCAGATGGTACAGATGATTTTGTAGTTTACTGTGATGCTTCTTATTCTGGTTTGGGTGGTGTACTTATGCAAAGAGATAAAGTTATCGCCTATGCTTCTCGACAGTTGAAACCACATGAACGGAATTATCCAACACATGATTTGGAACTTGCAGCGGTTGTATTTGCCTTAAAGCTTTGGAGACACTACTTATATGGTACTAGATGTGTTGTTCGTACTGACCATAAGAGTCTGCAGTATGTGTTTTCTCAGAAAGAGTTGAATATGCGACAGAGGCGGTGGTTAGAGTTAATCAAGGATTATGACTGTGAAATTAAATACCACCCAGGCAAAGCTAATGTGGTCGCTGATGCCTTAAGTCGAAAGGGTACTTCTGATCGAATTTATTACTTAAGAGTGGATGTTTCTTCTGACTTGATTTCTCAGATTAAAGTTGCTCAAATGGAAGCTTTGAAAGATGTTAATTTGAAATCCGAAGTCATGTTGAAAAGAAAAGATGAATTGGTGGAAGATTCGAGAGGATTATTAACTTATCAATCTCGAGTATGGATTCCTTTATTTGGTAATATTCGTGATTTAGTTTTGAATGAGGCGCATAAGTCTAGACTATCTATTCATCCTGGAAGTACTCGGATGTATAATGATCTGAAACCATTGTACTGGTGGCCTACAATGAAAACGGACATTGCTAGATTTGTTGGTACTTGTCATATTTGTGCCCAAGTTAAAGCTGAGCATCAAAAGCCGTACGGATCACTGAAACAGTTGGAAATTCCCGAGTGGAAATGGGAACATATAACGATGGATTTTGTGACTAAACTTCCTCGCACCAATCGAGGTAATGACATGGTTTGGGTCATAGTTGATCGGTTGACTAAAAGCGCGCATTTTCTTGCTACTAGCGAATCTGCCTCGTTGACTAAGCTTGCTCAGTTGTACATAAATGAAATTGTCACTAGACATGGTATACCTTTGTCAATTGTGTCAGACCGAGATTCTCGTTTTGTTTCTCATTTTTGGCAAGGGTTGCAACAAGAGTTGGGTACACGTGTAAATCTTAGCACTGCCTATCATCCTCAGACAGACGGTCAGTCGGAACGTACAATTCAAACTTTAGAGGATATGCTTCGTGCTTGCATTTTGGAATATGGAGGTTCATGGGACTCTCATCTCCCATTGGTTGAATTTACTTATAACAATTCGTATCATTCCAGTATTGGCATGCCTCCGTATGAAATGTTGTATGGTCGACGTTGTAGAACACCTACATGTTGGTTAGAAGCCAGTGAGAAACAGTTTGCTGGACCCGACATTGTACAGATGACAGCTGATAAAGTTACAGTTGCACGTGAAAAGTTGAAAGCTGCTCGTGACCGACAAAAACAGTATGCAGATCCGAAAAGACGACCAGTTGTATTTGTTGAAGGTGAATTAGTTTACCTCAAAGTTTCTCCGTGGAAGGGTGTAATCCGTTTTGGAAAACGTGGAAAGTTGGCGCCTAGATATATTGGGCCATTCAAAGTTCGCCAAGTTGTAAATGAGCAGTCTGTTTCATTAGATCTCCCACCTGAACTTGCTGGTATACATGACACGTTTAATGTGTGTTATCTTAGAAGATGCAATGTTGAAGACCAGTCGCAAATTCTTCCTTTGCAGGAGTTAAAAGTTGATCAAACTCAGAAATTGGTTGAAGAACCTGTTGAAATCCTAGATAGGAAGATTACTAAACTTAGGAAGAAACAAATTCCTATGGTACTAGTAAAGTGGCGACATAGTTTAGGTCCTAATTTGACCTGGGAGACCGAGGAGTTGATGAAATCCAGATATCCTGGATTGTTTGTTGATGTTGAGATTTCGGGGACGAAATCTCTTTAAGGAGGGGAGATTTGTAACATCCTCTCCAGTGGCCTGGTATTTTTCTTATTTAATTGAGTATTTAATTGTTTTAGAAATTATTTGATATAATTGTTTAATTGTGAAAGTTGGTGAAATAGGTCTCAGGATTTATTGAGATTAGTGAAATGTTGCTTGTGTTAAACTATTAAAGTTGACGGTATGATAAAATAAATTTCTCGTAGTTGATTTTTAGGTTCCAGGCAATAGATTTAGAACGGGTATAAAATACCCACAATGTTGAGTCGGTTTAAAGGAGAGCCGACCTCCTTTTATTCTTTTCCCCATTTCCAGTTATTTTGTTGAACTTTTACTCCTTAAACACTAAACCTAAACTCAAGAGAAATAAAGATTGAAAGCATTAACAAGATTAGAAGAATCAAGGCTGTGATTGTGTGATTACAAGTTCATCTTCTTCTTCTTCCAATCATTCTTATCATCATAGTGTAAGTATTTGATTTTTTATGAACTCAAGCTTAGTTTAGGTCAAATATGAAAATTGATGTAGTTTGAGTTGAAGGGTGTTAAGTTGTTGTAATATGATGATATGTGGTGTTATTTCAGTTGTTTATCACCTTAGAACTGAGTTTGTAATGATCAAAAATGGTATTAGGTTCGAGCTGGGTGTTTGCAGGTCTGTACCTGAGCTGAAACGTAGCTCAACGCGATCCCAGCATAGTGTCCGGATCGCGTTCACTAGTTATAAAATGTCCCAGTCAGGATTTGGCCTTGGAAACGCGATCCTGGCCAAATATACGGATCGCGTTTGCTAGTGTTTTTCGGTTACAGAACTTTTTCTACTGAAGAACGCGATCCCACCATGCCTAGTCCGGATCGCGTTTGTCTGTTAAATTTTGATGATTATGATAGTTTGTGAATCTGAGTTATATAATACAAATAGTTATTATTGTTACTTATTGTAACTTGAATTGTGAAGTTAACTATTATTAGTTAGGAACAAGTTACTAACTTGTTTGTTGTGTGATGTTTCAGATACACCAAAGACTCAGTGATTAGAAGCTGAGTGTAGCGACTTCTGAGGTATCGGTGAGTGGATTCAAACTCACCATTTAATTTAATTGTAATCATTTGATTACAACATGTAATTGTAGTTATGATTATAGAGTTGTTTAATCGTTATTGTTGATTGTATCACTATGTGCTATATGTGATCTTTGGTTATTGGTTGCCAATGAGGTCGACAAGTTGATGAACTGTTGGTTGGGTTAGTTGGTTATCGTGTGAATGATACAGGAATATGCTTCATATGTTGTGTGTATTGAACTGTATCTGAGTAGGATAACCACTAGCTATCGGTCTCGTCCGTATGGCCATACGGATATGGTTGGATAAGAGTTCTTGGGGAGCCGCCCGGGTATTATGGTTATCCCCAGAACCACCGATCCTCATTATTAAATTGTTGTTGATTGTTGTAGTTGATGATTATGCTAAGTTGAATGTTGGGTGTTGAACTCTCTCACTTAGCTATGTGCTAATCCCTCATCTTTCTTTCCTGCAGATTTGTAGTTTAATGATTAGCAGGATTGAGATGCTTTTGGTGCAAGAACAGTTTGACTGCAAGCTACTCTGATCTTTTGTACTAAATCAGTTTGTTTTATATAATACCCGACATATGTTGTGTTTTGAACAGTTTCACTTTGATGTAACTTAAAGTTGTAAACTTTTGATGTAAGTTAATAGTATGTGTAATTATAAATATGTTTAAAATTCCTACGCTTCCGTATGTCTAATATTATATTGATATTGTAAATGAGGGGTGTTATACGTTTGAGCCTTTTTCAGCTCATCTTCATCCCTGATCAAACCCTAACCTACGGGTTTAATACCCAAAACACTCAAAACTCGATTTCAAACCGTTATATATCACAATTAACTTCGTATAAACATTATATAACAGTTATAACATGATTTCTAACATCTAATTCTTCAAAATCATCAATTCACCCTATTTCAATCAAAATCAAATTCTTAAATACTCAAGAACACTTACTGATTGAAGAATATACTGATGATAATCTGTCCATGGTGAAGTTTCACGAGAATCACAACTTCCTGATTTGATTTCTAATTTGATTTGAAAGTTTTCTGAGAGTTTCTGTGAGTTTTGAAGTTTCTAAATGAACTTTCCTAAAAAGGAAAGTTAAATATATAGTCGGTTCACAAACCGCCTTCAATATACAGGTATAATTTAATACCCCATCTTAATCTATTGTCTGGAACCCGAAAACCATTTGCGAGTCCAAACATTTTATTGCACCGTCAACTATATTAATTTACAACAATTAATAATTCACTTATCACATTGGAATATTCGGCTCCTATTCCAATTATTTCAACTATTTCAAACAATATTATTTCCAAACACATTTAAATACATATTTAAATCAAGAATTAATATATAAACATCTAGGTCCATTTCGAGGATGTTACAATAATTGCACGAAATAAATCCGTTTATAGATATTGCATCTCATAATCATTCATTGATTAATCTCAACAATTACGCATAGTAATAGTTAAAACATGTGAAAACAAATCAAATTTTATATATGAACCTCAACACCAGCTGTTTGTATATAACTAAAAGGTGTTACATATTCTAACTCTTGATGAACTTCGACTCGTATCTCTGTTGATAGTTCGAAGAGGATTCCGTTTTCAAAGCATTTCTTCCGACACGATTTCGAGTTACTCCTATGTTTCGGTTTTTTAAACCGATAGTTAATTGGTTGGTTTGGTTTGGTTTGCCAACATTCGGTTTGTATATTGGATGGTTCTAAAATATTCTCAAAAAACCAACTAACCCAAACCGAATAAATCAATAACCAACTGACTGAACACCCCTAATTTTATTATCTTGAATTGTCTCAGAATAAACGTTCATTTTATATGGCAACAAATCGGAAAGAATTTTTGAATCGAAAAGATTTTGAAAAATAAAAGATGATATTGTTGGATAAGAGTTTAATAATTCAACATTTCTTATACTATAGGCATTTTAAAAGTAAACATTTTGACTAAAATGGAGAGTAAAATCAATTAAATATTGAACCTAACTTTTATTGTTATTGTACAAACTTAACTAATGAAAGTAAGTGACTTATTAAACTAACATGGGTTGAGAAAAATAAAATGGAAAGAAAGATTATGTTAGGATTTGAAACAAAGTCCAAAACGTAAGAGGCAAAAGTTTTACCATCAAGCTAAAATGCTTTTGTTTCTATACTACTAACACTTATATATGTATTTATTAAGATATAAAATTAGGTTTGGAGTACGACAAACAACTTACTATTCATAAGTTTTTGTAAATTGATATTAGATGATAATGAGTCACCATCATAAATTCATAAATAATCCATAATCCATTAGTGAAGAACAAACATATATAATTTACGACTACCATCGAATCACTATTTATAAAGATTATATAATCAAACAGGTATAGCACATTACAGGATGAGAAACATTATGCAAATATCACTACAACAAATATCGCATTTACACGCACTTTGTTCTACATACTTTTTATAAAGTGTGTAAATTTTACACATTTATACGCACTTATTTTCATATACAAGCTATCTACACTTATAAGTGTGTAAAATAACAATAACTTTCGCACTTAAAAGTGTACATGAAAATATTCACACTTATAAATGCGTACAAATTATATATTCTACGCACTTATAGATGAAGAGATCAATTCAACACACATGATTTTTTCGCACAATTAAAAAATCACATGTGCGAAGAAATCGTGTGTGTAGAATTTATTTACACATATATAAGTGTGTAGAAAGTATAATTTGTACGCACTTATATGTGTGATTGTGGGTGCGACGTGTGTGATTCTACACGAATCTTTTTGTCATATTTATCCGCATGGAAGGTTGTATTGGTTCTAGCTAGTTGATTTTCATCTTTTGCGACAACCAAATTAGACCGTTAATTAAAATGACCCTGCAAGATGAGCCTGAATTTATATATATCTTGTTCAGGTAAAGTAAGCAAAGGTAATTTAGACGGTGCACCTATTCAACTACAATTGCGTTTTCGAAACATCTTTTAGTTTGCGTTTCAAAACGACGTTAAAAAGATACATGTCATAATCATTTTATTCAAAATCGTATTTTTATAGCAAAATGCAAATAATCTATTTTATGGGATTCGTGTCAACACAATTTCAAACACCCCAAAAATACGATTATAGGGATGGGGAATTATAAAGATACCCCCAAATTACAGGGGATATCCCCTGGCTCACATCCAGTTCCCGTTCAGTCCTTTTCCAGTCCAGTTTTATTTAAGATCGGTCCAGTTAAGTATAAAATCAGTTTCAGTTTTAGATTAAACAGGGGTAGGAATTAGAAAAAGATGGGGTATACCCAGAAAATAAAAAATAAAAGCATGATGTGATTGATTAGATGGGTGAGGGGGGTAGGAAATGGGAAAAAGTACAAAAAGGGGGTATGTAAATATCGACCCATAGGGATTAAAAGGATATTGAACTATAACATCTTACACTAGTACAAAAAATATATTTTGAAACGACGAAAATGACCATTTAAAGCGGTGAATATTACCAACCACCTCGTATGAAAGCGCCGTAAAAAATAGAGCATTTTTGTGCACCATTATGCAAACAAAATTACGTTGCTTCATCGAATGGAAACGGGTAACTTAACACGACCAACATAGTTTCAAGCACATCTTAAATAGACACCGGTGTTATAGTACTAAAGCGGTTGTTTCTCAAAAACTTTCTTGTACGTCTCCACTTGAACTTTTGATTGGCTTGAATTTATTATATCTATATAAATGATTAATTCCTAATCCTATAATATTTTTGATCGTGTACCATATAATTGGGCTCCTTAGCCCATGAGCTTCCTTGTTGGGCCTGCATTTCCCCTTTATAAGAGGGGAAATCATAGCTAAACTCTAACAATCAACATCATATATTCATATTACACCTACAAGCATCAAGAGGAGCTTCCATGCTCTCTCCATCATCTTCATCCAGCACCAAAAACCCATCTTTTTAGATGGTTCAACCCGATTCTTACCATTTTCACCTCGTTCGATACGGGTCCTTGGGGTTAGCCATGTAAATCGGAGTGTAACGAATCGGTCCAACCCAATCCGCACTCAAGTGTAGAAATATGCTTGATCAATTTTAAAAAACATCGTTCCTCACAAAACTTTTATCTTTGAGGGGTTATCGATCATTCTCATTTATGTAGTAGTCATTGTAGTCAAAATTTGTAAATCATGTGTCAAATTAATTTGTACATGACATGTAATTAAGTTCGTAGTGTGCGTATGTATTTGTCGTTTAAAGCAATAAAAAGAATATCGTTACGGATCTTATGTACACTCGACGATAGTTATAGTTCCTCTATTTTGTGTGTTTGATAACTTGACCTTCAATGCAACATTATTGTGCATCACGTACTTTATTCATCAACAACTACATAAATACAATTATTGTCATCACTTTATACATCAACACCATTCCTAACCCTCCTGGCCTTCTGTACTAGCTTGTTGCTCGTCTTCATTCGTCTCTTTCAGCTTTTGCAGTTGGCTATCTATGAACATTACAATGGGTTAAAGTCGTAAACAATTTATACCAAAACGGTTCATTTTTCAACTTTCAAGCTATAATATGCACCCCACATTAGAGATATATATATACGGCGTTATGATAAAAGTATGTAAATGTAGTAAAAAGCATTTACATGTGTATAAGCATGATAAATTACTTCAAAACTAAAGAACATCATTTTATTTTACTGTTATCAATTTTACCATTTATCTTTTCTAGAGACGGTAAAATGCTTGAGTTCAAGGTCAAATACAACTTTACTTGATCTAGTTTATTTAAAACTTAAAAGGGGGAAAAAGTAGATTGTTAAATCTGTTACTGGTATATATGATCGAGTTTTTTGATTATATGATTGCATTTTGACCGACGTTTGATTTGTTGGACTCATTTGACCCATTATTTATTTTTAACTAACTTCCATAATTTGACCTGTTTGACTTGTTATCATTGTAGTATTAGATTAAAACCTTATTTTCTCTTTTTTTTCGAGGCAGAATGATTATATTATCAAATGACACATAGCAAGATGCTATGTGCCCCAAGAGTACAATATACATACTGAGAATGCATAACAGCATTTAAACACCAAGTTTATCCGGATCTTAACTGCGAGGATACTAAAAGGGATGAAAAAAACCTGGAAGAATCCAGGAAAAAACCTTATTTTCTCTATTTTTGATTGATCAATAACACAAAAGTTTAATTCTACGACTACGCAAATACTTTGCCTTTATTTAAAAATTTAAATCAAATGTATCATTATCCTTTTAGTAGTCATATCCTCGGGAATTAAAGTGTGGTGTGGCACAAATGTTCAGGGATTCTTCGTATCCATGCGTTTTCATTAATTATTAATTACTAGTTAAGTAACAAACTAACAATGACGATTTCTTATTTCACACCCATAAAATAAAAAAAATAAATAAATAAAAAAAAGTTAAAAACAGTGAAGGCACGAAAGAGATGCTAAAAAAAGCTATAATTCTGACTTCAATATAATAAATGTGGTTGAAAAAATTTAACCATATATCCGGTAATCAATAACATAAAAACAAACCCATGAAAGTATGCGATGAAAGATTTAATTTATTTTTATAATTTGAGCAATTAAGGATATCGGTGATATACAAAAAAATGTATTGATGGTTGATGATAGAGGTTATCTACTTGCGATGTGTTGATGTTGTGTATAGAGGTTGAAGGTTTATAATCTTGGTCGTGGGTCACCAATTGACAATTGGCATGTTAGTGGCAACATTGGTCGGGTGTAGCTTTTGCAAACTATTTCATGTGTTTTTAGCTTTAACATTAATAGTATACTCTTTACTTTAATTTCGAGTATTTGATGATAGATTAGTGACACAATTAGCGACGTATGTGTCTAAGTTCAGAGGTGGTTCTACAAGGACGAAAGGGGGCCGTTGCCCCCAGGCCCCAACATAACATTTCACGTATTAGAACATACCAATGACATTTCAAATAGTGTATATGTTAGAGTTAATTGCATGGTTGGTTCATGTGGTTTATATATATTCGTATCGCTAGTCCCTATATTTTAAAATAAAAATGACAGTCCAAATAACAATAAACAGAAAATTAATCAATCACTCGACATCCAATCAATGTCAAGCTACACCAATCAAGCATTATTAATCGTCATGAGGACCGGTGGCTCCTGAGATACCCTAATACCGGTTTGGTACTCAGGGAACCCTTGTCAATCATCTGTATTGGCCTATACAGAATTACCGGTAACCAGTTGTTAATCACACACGACCTAGATCTCTAAACCAACATTTCAAGTTTCAAGATCTCCTGTCGTCTACAATAACAACCAAGTCCAACTGTCAAGTCAAGTTGACCTCAGAATCTTACATACTAGCACAATCAGCCAAGTAAGCAACTAGTCAAACTATCATGGCAAGTTATCTCAACAGATGCATCATATCAAAGTAATACTATAAATTACTTGTTGTAAATCAAATCATTACAACTAAATCACACTGAGGTTACAGATCCACTCACCGACTACCTCAGGCCTCTGCTCAGTAGTCTAATATCACTGAGTCTTCTCCACATCTGAGAATCAATAATCAAATATAAGTTAGTAATCATGATCATCAATACTTAACTTATATCAATCAATAACATTAGGAACTTAACATAATCCACATCAAGATTACTAGTTCCTAATTATACATTAATGATTTACAATATAATCATTATCATCTATTAACATATATCAAATAGCAATTCACATTATTTATTTGAAATTAAACAAGAAATGTTACACCAGCTAGTCAAGCCGCCGGCTTCTCTATGAAGCCGCCGGCTTCAAACCACCACCCGCCGGCTTCACCTTCCAAACCGCCGGGTCAATTACCAAATGTGGTAACAGAACTAAACTTCGTTTTAAAGCTTACACTACCCGCTGGGTCGGGTTTATACCCGCCGGTTTCCTACAAAACATCACAAGCCGCCGGCTTGGCTTATGAAGCCGCCGGCTTCGGCTAACAAGAACAAGCCGCCGGCTTGGCCAAAAAAGCCGCCGGCTTCTGGCCTCGTCCCAGCCCAGCACGAACAGCAGAAACCCTAACTCGCGGGTTTAATCCCCAAAACACCAAAAACTCGTTTTTAAACGGTTATAAACCTCACATATCATCACATAATCAATATGTAACACTTATAACCTGTTTCTAACATCCAAATCTCTCAAATCATCAATTTACCCAAATTCAATCAAAATCAAATTCTTAAATACACAAGAATACTTACTGATTGAAGAGCATAATGATGATAATCTGATCATGATGAAGTTTCACGAGAATCACAACTTCCTGATTTGATTTCTAGTTTGATTTGGAGGTTTTCAGAGAGTTTCTGTGAGTTTCAGAATAAAATAAATAACTTTCCTAAATAGGAAAGGATATATATAAGTCGGCTCATCCAACCGCCTTCAATATACGGGTATAATTTAATACCCCATCTTAATCTACTGTCTGGAACCCGAAAACCATTTGCTAGTCCAAACATTTTAATGTACCGTCAACTATATTAATTTACAACAATTAATAATTCACTTATCACGTTGGAATATTCGACTCCTATTCCAATTATTTCAACTATTTCAAACAATATTATTTCCAAACACATTTAAATCAAGAAATAATATATAAACAACTAGGTCCATTTCGAGGATGTTACAACTCTCCCCCCCTTAAAGAGATTTCGTCCCCGAAATCTAACCTCAATCAATCTAACTAATGTGATATAATCACATATATCTTAATATACATTTGTCCTCAATAGCAACTTACAACTATACTTAGACTTTTTGAATTCTTTCCACATGCACATATCCAAATGTACATGCTTCTATCTTTTCCTATGCACACATACAGTGCATCCATCCAACATCTCATAGGAAACAATCATCTATCTAATTCCTTTATCACCAATCAGATAAAAGTTTAAAGCACCCTATCACTTTAACCAACAACAATAAGTGAAACCTAACATCACTTACTAGGTCTACACAACCAGAAATTAGCAACATGCTAAAATCTTTAACCTACTCTCACTGTTCATCACTAGTAACAATAAAACAGCAGTAACAATATCACAACAACAGTGTTTATTAAACCACAATGTACCTAGCAACACTGAAATATAATTCAGCTCACGACCAACAATCAGTCTAATATACAGATCACAATCTTAAATCTCTACCATCAAAGATTTGAAATTCAGATCTAGGTTAACTTTTCATCCAAAAGTTTTATACCTACTCTTGTGAATAACCTACCATATTCACATATCACTTTAATCATATGAAATCCTTTACTTAAAGTAATCCAGATTCATATCACCTTAATAAGCACAGCAGAGGTCACACTCAGTAGGTAAAACTACAATCAACAAGTACTTTGCTCAATCAACAATAGTACCACAATCAAATATTACCTACATTCAACCAACCTCTACATTGACTTATTTCTGCTTGTAACTCCTTTCATTACTGTGACACTCCTCCAAATTAGGTATATAATTATACTTAATTACATGCATTTCTTACGCTAATTCCCTGCATTTGTGTTAAACTAAACCTATGATGTGATATGAGTCTAGCGAGCCCAAAGCAATAATACAAAAAGTATTACATTATACGTAGTTATTTATAAATTACGTACGAACGTATCGGAACGAAGCCGACAAATAAATAACAAAAGTTTCGTGACACAAAAATAATTAATAATGAAATTATTAATTACGAGTACTTATATATCTATAACGAATAGACAAAAGGGTTTAAATATACGTTTAACATAAAACGTATTATAACACGAACAGAAACAATTCTAAAACGCGCGTACGACGTCGAATCATAAAAATACAAATTTTCTCGTTCGTTTGGAAGAAGTTAGAACATTTCTTCAAAATATGAAATCCTAAATTTACTGAAAATTGGCGCTCAATTAACTGCGCTCAGTAAAATGTACAAAAATGTACAACTATCAAAAATAATGATAACCTCATTATTCTGAAAACATATTACGAACCAGGAGAGCATCTACAAAATAAAAATATAAAATGTTAAATTTTATATTGCTATAATTATACCCGTACTCGAAATTGAGGTGCCAAAAATGGCACCTAACATCAATAATGCAGAGACAGAATTTAGTTTAAACCATACTCCCTCCCTCTCTGTGATCATTCGGCAAAAACACACACACACAATTATTTCCATTTTCTTTCTCTCAAAACAAAGTAACAAGATCAGAGGTAAGCAACATCAGGAAGTGGAAGTGGAACAAATCCAGTGGCTTCACCATCGTCATCATCAAACGTTCATCATTTTCATCATTTTCAATTTGTAAGAAAACTTCAAATCCTTGAATTCTTTGTTTAAATTTCGATATATTACTTGTATATACATCATAATCTAACTACATAACAACACAAACTTGAAGATTGATTATTGATTCTTGAAATGGGTTTTAAAAACCAAAACCATAAAACGAAAATCGATTGGTGAAAACTCGTTAGAATGGTATATTATGAGGTTAAAACATGTTACAAAGTGATTGTATAACCTATTATGATGTTTGATCATCTTAAAAACGAAGCAAAAATCAAAACCCGTACGTATTTGAAGTAACAGAGCCGAACCAGAACTTGAAAACTCTTGAATACGGCGTATTCCTCTGAATACGGCGTATTCCCATTTTCAAACAAGTCGAATACGGCGTATTCCTACGAATACGGCGTATTCCCCATTTAAAACTCGAACACTTTGAACAACCCAGATGAATCCGGCGTATTCACAGGAATACGGCGGATTCCCAACTTTTGAAACTTTGAATACGGCGTATTCAGTTAAATACGGCGTATTCCCACCTTCGACCCGCACGCAAACCTTCGGCTAAAACGATGAACGAGTAAAAGACACACTCGATCCGACGGATCATCGGTGGATCTGGTGAATCCTTTTAAACTCGAATGAATACGGCGTATTCGCCAGAATACGGCGTATTCCCCTATTTTCGAATGAATACGGCGTATTCATCAGAATACGGCGTATTCCCCTGATTTGGCCCGAATCCGGCGTATTCACCAGAATACGGCGTATTCACCCTTTTTGGTCCAGTCACTGACTTTTGCATTGTAATATAATGTACAAACAATTAATGGTACAGAATGCTACGACATGGGACTTAGAACTAGACGGACATATTATTGAGACATAATACTTCGGACAATTAAAACGCAACAAAACTTAATACGATAACAAATATATATATATATATATATATATATATATATATATATATATATATTAACGGACAATATATATATAACGACATATTATGGGAACGATTTGAATTATCTAGTACAAACTATACGACTTACGCAAACTTAAGAAATTGATAATTTCTTCAAACAAACGAATTATTAGCGTAAGTAAACTATGTACTTATGGTTAATACAATATTGTGTATAGGTTGATTACGTTTGGGCTACGCTATCATATCTCGCTAGCATTCACATCCGAGCACCTACAGTGAGTTCACAAACCCCTTTTCACTGTTTTAATGCTTTTAAAACTCGGGGTGGAAAACATAGAAATCGTATGTATAACTGCATGCGACAACTGCTTTAAATACTGTATGTATTTACTTAATTGTTTATGAAAGGGTATTTCATATGTGACTGTTTGTGAAAGGGTATTTCACACAACTACTTGAACTATGATTTATGAAATGTTTTCATACTATTTTGGGAATTTAGACAACGAATCTTGGTACAGATCTAGGCTGAACGATGTAGTGCATAAAAGACCTTATGGCTACAGACTATAACCATTAGCTAGGTGACTCTAGCCACTGAGTATACGGATAGTACTATCGCCGTGACGACCCTCCTACAGATTTGGGAGCGTATACTTAATTGTCCAGCATGGCAAACAACAACAGATTAGGGTTGTGGTTTGGTTATAGGGTTAGATCGGGTTACCTTACTTGACAGGTTTAGCTCACCTTTCAAGGGATCACCGTCTAAATATTCCCACAAAACTATGGTTTAGGAAGTGATTTCCTATGTACACTGATTTGGAAATGTTAATCTTTATCTAGGTTAACCTGTGTTTCCTACTAATGACTGAATTAGGAAATGTTATCTCTTGATTGAAATAACCTGTGTTTCCTATTACAACTACAACTGATTTGGGAAATGTTATTTGTTAATAACTTGTGTTTCCTACTTGATAAACAACACTTATTGGAAATGTTATTCTTAAATGTTTAACTTGTGTTTCCTACATAACGAACAAACTTGTGAATTCACTCAACAATTTTGTTGACGTTTTACTCTATGTTTTTCAGGGAATTAGCAGCGTAAGTAAGATCTGCATGCATATCAGGACGGATTACCCTGGACTTGTTAGGATGCCACTACTTTTGGGACACCTGGATTTCCTCTGTATAACTGCAACTATTGCAGTCATACCTATGAAATCTACTTTTGATATTATGTATTTTATGAAATACTGATTTCAACTACTACTATTACTGTTACTACTTTCCAAGTGGTAACCTTTTGTAAAACTTTAACTAATGGCATCTTAATCTATTTCGTTCTGCGATAGCCATATGCTCTGTGTATGTATGTAATTGTTGGTTGTTTTTACTGCTCGCACCCCCGCCACGTCACTAAGCTTCCGCAAACCACTCTACGTAATTGTAATTACCGTTTGGCGGGGTGTGACAGACTTGGTATCAGAGCCATTGGTTATAG
Source organism: Helichrysum umbraculigerum (assembly GCA_949592205.1). Lineage (NCBI taxonomy): Eukaryota > Viridiplantae > Streptophyta > Magnoliopsida > Asterales > Asteraceae > Helichrysum > Helichrysum umbraculigerum. The sequence continues at coordinate 62,544,381 of CATIUR010000007.1, read as the reverse complement.
CGAACTAGCAGTCTTTAAGTGACTTGGAACCTTAGAGACCTAGACTATAGCCTTGGCTAGAACATTTGTGCATTCATGCATACATACTTTGCATACAACTAACATACGACTGACACGCCACACTCAATTTCTTTTGTCACAGTATGTCTAGTCAATCACATTACCATGTTTACGCTTCGGATGAAGAGCCGACCGAGGCTACTTTTGAGGGTCCCGCGATTACAGTAGGGGATGAGTCATCAGTTCATGTGAGAGCTATGTCTGATGACACTAGTGATGCTTACTTAGTACCACCTCCGACCGCACCTGTGGTCACTCCTACCCCTACACCACCTGTTGCGAGTACCTCTCGTGTGCCTGTACCTAGGATGACAGCTAGGATCTGTGTTCGGGATTTTCCCAAGGGACCACTCGCGCCGCGCGATAAGGCGCCAGTGACTGAGTCTGAGGTTCCAGTTGTCGAGCCGCCACTGAAGAGGCTCCGACCTTCTCATCTGGACTGGATGCCTCGAGTATTGAGAGAGTGGAGATCACTAGAGGGTATTCCCTCGACCTTTGAGATTGGAGAGTCTTCCCACTCACCACCATCTGCATATCTCACTGGTGAGCCTCTGGAGCTCACTGTGCCTACCCTTGTGGCTGTGGTTCACACCATGTTTAGGATATCATCTAGCAGGAGCAGAGATGTGATGGAGTTACTGAGCGATGCCTCCCGTACTGATATGGATATGGCTATGCTCCATCAGAGGATGGATTTTGTGGAGACTCACCGTCTGACAGACTGGCAGAGTCTAGCGTCCACCCGTGCACGCGTTGCAGCTTTAGAGAGGCGTGCTAGGGTGTCAGAGATTGTAGCTAGTGTTTGTGTGATGGCTGCAGCAGTGATGGTTGCGGTTAGGATGTATTTACCCTGGTTCCGTTAGGTCTGTGTATGGCGGTTGTGCCTACACCATATTAGACTATTACTTTTGGGGAAATATATGTATGTATTCGTTATGGACTAGCTGTATGTTGGATGAAACTTTGTTAGTAAAATGGGTATATGTATAGGAAACCCATCATCTTTTGTATAACGCTAACCATAGATGGGTATATTAGAAATCCCATCTCATTTTGTACTAAACTCATGTAACAGCGTTTTGATCTCTAATATATAATGTATGCTTGGTTTACATCTCGTGTTCATTATGCTTATTATCAACCATGTTATTTCATCTTACAACTGTCGACTTGTGATTAAACCTATACTTTATCGACACTTTGTGACCAACTCTTGTAAACCCTGAAACATTTTACAGCTTGATGATTGATTATTCTTGAGAACCTCTAAAATTTACAGTGTTAAACGACAATGAAAAGAAATATGTATTGGACATTATATAATGACGCCTGGCCAACGTGATTATATTATGCTAGATACATGTGGGTGTTTCAAAGTTGTATGGCACGTGTTGTAAAATTCTATTCATTCATCTTTTCATGTTATTCATTTCTATCAAATGTGAATCTTTGATCTATTCACATTCAACATCTCAACATTAACACTCTGCATTTTATTCATCGCAGAGCTGAATCATGCCTCCCAAACGACGAGCTACTAGAAACAGTCAAAAGACGACTACGCCTCCACCACCACCCACTGAAACCACCGAACAAATGATCGCACGAAGAATAGCTGAAGGTATTGCTGAATATGAGGCAAGCCGTAATCGCTAACCCGTAGTTAACAACAGTGGATCTACCCCTGTTAATACTGAGACACCCGTGAATGCTGGCCGAGGGTGTTCATACAAAACATTTCAGGCTTGTAAGCCGATTTCTTTTCGTGGCACCGAGGGTGCAATTGGTATGATTCACTGGATAGAGAAAACTGAGTCGGTATTGGATATTAGTGACTGTTCACCTGACTGTATGGTGAAGTCTGCTGCTTGCACTTTGGCTGACAAAGCGCTCACTTGGTGAAACAGTCAGATCCAATCACTTGGTCGACCAGCTGCTTATTCAATGTCATGGGGAACATTTAAGAATCTGATATTGGAGGAATTCTGCCCTCGCAGTGAGATGCAGAAAATAGAAACAGAGTTGTGGAACATCACCATGATTGGTGCTGATATTACTGGGTACACCACTAAGTTTCAGGAACTTGCACGTCTAGTGCCACATATGGTGACTCCCGAGTATAAGCGTATCGAACGCTACATATTCGGTCTGGTACCACAAATCCGCAGTCTGGTGACATCATCTAAACCGGACACTTTCAGGAGTGCTGTTACACTAGCACAAAGTTTGACTGATGAGGCAGTCAGGATGGGAAATCTGACTAAGAAAGCTGTGTCGGGAAAAAGTGAACCGAACAGTACTGATGTTAGTAGTTCTGGTGGCGCAAAGCGAAAGTGGAACGGTAGTGGTGCTGATCGCCAAGGTCAGCAAAACAAGAAACATTCTGGAAATGCGAAAGCATATGTTGCCACTACTACCGACTCGAAACCATACCTGGGTAACAAACCCAAATGTGATAAGTGCAACCGACACCACGAAGGCGGGTGTGGGTATTGTGGAAACTGTAAGGCATGGGGACATAGAACCCGAGAATGCAAAACTAACCCTCCCCCACGAGCAAACACTGAGCGTCAAAACCAGGGATGTTTTGAATGTGGTGAGCAAGGACACTACCGTAACCGATGCCCTAAGCTCAACAATAACAACCGCGGTAACAACAATAACCGAGCCAACAACATCAACAACCAACCGGCTCAAGGAAGGGCATTCGTGATCGGGGCACAAGAGGCACGCCAGGACCCTAACACCGTCACTGGTACGTTTCTTGTAAACAATCATTATGCCTCTGTGTTAATTGATTCGGGTGCTGATTTAAGTTTTGTGTCTACTGAATTTAGACCACTATTAGAACTTGAATCCCGTAAGTTAGACAACAAGTATACCATAGAATTAGCCGATGGTGAGTTAATCGAATCAGGAGAAATAGTACCGGGATGTACCTTGGAGTTAGAAGGTCATCTCTTCGAAATAGACTTACTACCGGTTAAGTTGGGAAGTTTTGACATTGTAGTCGGTATGGATTGGTTATCTAAGAACCGCGCGGAGATCATATGTCATGATAAGATGGTTCGCTTACCACTGTCAATAGGAGAAACACTTGTGGTTCAAGGTGAGAAACGAAAGAGTACCACAAAAATGATTTCGTGCTTGAAGGCCAGTAAGTATCTCCGAAAGGGGTACCAAGCATTTTTGGCACACATTGTAGAAAAGAAAACTGAGGAGCGACGTATAGACGATGTGCCCATTGTACGCGACTATCCAGGAGTATTTCCTGATGAGTTGCCGGGATTGCCACCCCCACGACAAATTGAGTTTCACATTGACCTGGTGCCAGGAGCCGCACCTATCGCACGAGCACCTTATCGTCTAGCTCCCTCTGAAATGCAAGAGCGGTCTACGCAACTACAAGAACTTCTAGACTTGGGATTCATTCGACCGAGCTTTTCCCCTTGGGGAGCTCCGGTTCTATTTGTCAAGAAAAAGGATGGATCTATGCGGATGTGCATAGATTATCGAGAACTGAACAAGGTAACTATCAAGAACAGATACCCGTTACCACGCATTGATGATCTGTTTGATCAACTGCAAGGGTCAAGTTATTATTCAAAAATTGACCTACGATCTGGTTACCACCAACTTAAGGTACGAGAAGAGGATGTACCGAAAACTGCTTTTAGGACTCGTTACGGTCACTACGAGTTTCTAGTCATGCCTTTTGGGCTGACCAACGCACCAGCAGTATTCATGGATTTGATGAACAGAGTGTGCAAACCCTATTTGGATAAATTCGTCATTGTGTTTATTGACGACATCTTGGTATACTCACAAACGAAAGAAGATCACGAGCAACATCTGAAGCTTGTCCTCGAACTACTACAAAAAGAGAAGCTTTATGCAAAGTTCTCTAAATGCGAATTTTGGATACGAGAGGTTCAATTCCTTGGTCATGTGATAAATGACAAGGGGATTCACGTGGACCCATCCAAAATTGAGGCAATCAACAACTGGGAAGCACCGAAAACCCCAATTGAAGTACGACAATTTCTTGGTCTAGCTGGCTATTACAGGCGATTCATCGCAAACTTTTCAAAGATAGCCCAACCACTTACCACATTAACTCAAAAAGACAAGAAATTTGAGTGGAATGAGAAGCAAGAGAATGCATTCCAACTATTGAAACAGAAACTGAGCAGCGCACCCATATTATCACTACCCGAAGGAGTAGATAACTTTGTTGTTTACTGTGATGCATCGCATCAGGGATTGGGTTGCGTACTGATGCAAAACGAAAAGGTCATTGCTTATGCATCACGACAACTAAAAGTGCATGAGAAAAACTATACGACTCATGATTTGGAATTGGGAGCCGTTGTTTTTGCACTGAAGATCTGGAGACACTACCTATACGGTACAAAGTGTACGATCTTCACTGATCATAAGAGCCTACAACATATATTCGACCAAAAAGAACTTAACATGAGACAACGACGTTGGGTCGAGTTACTTAACGATTACGACTGTGAAATAAAGTATCACCCGGGTAAAGCTAACGTAGTAGCAGATGCCCTGAGTCGTAAGGAACGAATCAAACCTCGAAGAGTTCGAGCTTTGGGATTGACAATCCATTCGAATCTCATTACTCAAATTCGTGAAGCTCAAGAACTTGCTTTCACTCCCGAACGTCTTAAGGATGAATCCTTGAAGGGAATGGAAAAACAACTCGAGAAAAAGGACAACGGGGTGTTGTACTTCATGAACCGAATTTGGGTACCATGCGTAGATGAGTTACGCAAGCTGATTTTGGACGAGGCACATAAGTCCAATTACTCAATACATCCTGGTGCAGACAAGATGTACCATGATTTGAAGGGCTTCTACTGGTGGCCTGGAATGAAACGTGACATCGCCACCTACGTGAGCAAATGCTTAACTTGCTCGAAGGTAAAGGTGGAATACCAAAAGCCGTCTGGACTTTTGCAACAACCTGAACTGCCCAAGTGGAAATGGGAGCAAATAACAATGGACTTCATTACGAAGTTACCTAGAACGGCGTCTGGAGCAAATGCCATATGGGTGATTGTCGATCGATTGACGAAATCAGCCCACTTTCTTGCTATTAAAGAAACGGATGGAATGGAGAAACTAGCAAAAATCTATATTAAAGAGATTGTTTCTCGGCATGGAGTGCCACTATCTATCATCTCTGATAGAGATGCACGATTCACTTCTCGCTTTTGGCAAACATTACAACATGCGATGGGTACTCGACTTGATATGAGTACTGCCTATCACCCGCAGACTGACGGCCAAAGTGAGCGAACGATACAAACGCTCGAAGACTTGTTGCGAGCATGTGTGATAGACTTTGGAGGTAACTGGGATACTCACCTACCTCTAGCTGAATTTTCTTACAACAATAGTTATCACACGAGTATACAGATGGCACCATTTGAGGCGTTATATGGACGCAAGTGCCGATCACCACTCTGTTGGGCAGAGTTAGACGACAGACAACTATCTGGACCCGAACTTGTCCAGGAAACCACTGACAAAATAACTCAAGTATTGAGCCGACTAAAAGCGGCACGAGATCGACAAAAGAGTTACTGTAACACCCGCCACATTAGGACTAGTAATTAGTGCCTAATCATATGTTAATACATGTAATTAGTTCCTTGTTAGGCTAATTAATGTATCGAATTATATATATTGTTGAATATATACGAATATGCGATTTGATTAGATCGTACGCAATTTAAATCGAATGTACTTCGATTCTATTTTATATGGACGTTGGTGACAAATTTTATTAAATAACGTTGTTATGTCAAAAACATTATTATAATAATATTTAGTATTCATTCGGATCGTACAAACTGAACCCACACGATTTAAAAGCTTTAAAACGCGCAAGTTAAATAAACCAAATTACATTTATAATTCAAATATAAACTTATTTGTAAAATAACTTAATAAAATATCGCGTAATAATTTGTATTTTAAAACTTACCAATTAATATATAAAATAATTTATTTAACGTTTAAACGACGGAGCAAACGAACACCGCACGGAGCGGGAACGCGGGCGAAAAATGGGAGGATAACCTCCCATTCCCACCTCATTTCTTTCATTTATTTCTTTTCCTCTCTCTCTCCTTCATCTTTTTCTCTCTTTCTTTTTAATCACCACCAACCACCTCCACCCCCAAAATCTTCACAAAAACGCAAAATAAACATACCAAACGACTTCGGATCTTCAAGATTTTTAGAGATTCACGACCACCGCGACACGATCTATCTTTCTATCTTTCCGAAATTTCATTTCGGCGATTTGTAAGTTTCCGACACCTCTCGTTTTTAAGTGTTTTTACTTGTTTGCGGTTTGTATCGACTTATAATGTTCAAATAAGGGTTGGGTAAAAGTTTTGGACCGAACGGAAACCGAAAAACTCGTTTTCGACCCATTTTCCGGCCAACAGACCGCTACGTCGCATTTGGCCCGGAATTTATGCGACGTAAGCCCCTACGTCGCAGAAATCACCTACGTCGCATTAGCGACGCAGCACCCTACGTCGCATTAAATTGCGAAACGTCGCCTTTAGCGACGTCATGCTCAACGTCGCAATCCTACCTGCGACGTCGCACCCGACGTCGCACAAATCAGAACCTCAAAAACATAGATTTTTACTAAGTGTCGAGACTCGAAATTTATCACTCGATTTTACCTAAATTCGGTTCCAGATGCGTTTTTCGTTAAAGCAATATAGTAGAAATAAAAATTTTCCAAGCTGACCTGGCAGCTCGACCCCAGCCAGGGGCTCTGCCCCTTGGACCCCGCTACCAGGGGCGCTGCCCCCGGACCCCCGTACTTAGATTTCGTAACGGCTTCTAAAACACAATCAAAACACTTTTTCAAGTAAAACGCCACGAAATCAAAATAGTAATAATTGAGATTATTATTACAAATCCGTCACCAACGGGCCGTACACTTTTCAAACACTTAAACGTATCAACCAAATAGTGGAGATTTGGACATTATAGTTGGACGAACAACTACAAGGGTGATCTGTTGAGATACCCAATCATGTTTATAACCATCGCGTGTCGTGGACACCCTCAGGTTACAAGTCTTTGGACTTCATACTCGGCTAATCAACTTACGTTTGTTTAAACGCACTCAGACTCAGGTGAGTCTCATAGCCCCTCTTTTTACTGTTTTACTCAGGGGTGTGATATACTGCTCAACTTTTAACATGTGAACGCAAGTACCAACTTTTCATATACTACATGAGTTTTTCGAAACTAATCATTTAAAGTCCTCCGTCAGCATAGTTGTTAATACGTTGTAGCGTGAATATTAGTATATGGTACCATATAGGATTGACCCTCCTCGTTCGGGTTAGCAAGCACTAACCGGGTAAACGGACGTACTAATATTTGGGAAGACGAATGTTGATTAGGCATTCGTGGAGGCACCTCGCCCGGAATTCTCTTTAGGGGACCCGGCCCTCGAGTTAAGCTCAACTATGTGCTCATGGCTGTATACACGATGATTATCATTAAATTGCTGGATGCAATTCATTATTTAATTGCTGGATGCAATTCATTATTTAAATCTTGCGGTTCATACGATATTACTTGATTTCAAACCTGTGAGCTCACCAGCTTTATAGCTGACCTTTTAGCATATATCGCAGGTACCCAGCAGTAGGATGTTTCTGCTTCAGGATTTAGCTCGAGTCAGCATACAGACGATTGAGATTTTCTTGCATTAGTATATTTTGTATAAGTACTTATGTACTGAAATCTCATTTTAATTAACTCGAGCTATGTAAAGCTTCAAATGTTGTAAACATTTCGGTTATCAATATATTTTGTTAAAACGACGCATATAGAGTCGTTTGCTATTTATCTTTGTGCTTTGTTATTGATTAGTAACACCCAAATCAAGCTTCCGCAAATCATTAAATTTGGGGGTGTTACAGATTGGTATCAAAGCCAGGTTATAGTGAACTAGGTTGCATTTAGTGAGCCTAGACTATGACCATTAGGCCGTATTCCTTATTAGGTATGACTGGTTCAGGAATTACAACATACGAGTTTAATTTAACATAGCCTGATCAACTATGTACAATTAAGCAAGGATGATGTAAGACCTGAAAGTAGTTATGGCTGAACAGGGTACAATAGAAGACTCTGACCTCGAGAGAACCGAGACTTAAACATGTTTATGCTAGACACTCAATAGGCTATATTATATAGGAGCTATATGAATATAGGCCTCAATCTTACTAACGCTTTGTCTCAGAAATGGCAAACATCCCATCAAATTCATCTCGTTCTCCATCCGGGTCGCAGAACCCAAGGGTAGCAAGGAGGAACAACAGGTTGCCTCGAGCTGGCCCGTATCCCACTCACATCGCCTTACCGGCTTTAACTGCTAGGGTAAATCAACACGAGCAGCGACTTCGCACCATGGATGTCGTGTTGCAGGAAACAAACGAAAACTGGAGACTTACATCCCTCGAACGCATAGAACAAGTCTCCGACGATCTTGAAACCACTAACAACAACATGGATATCCTTCGTAATCAAATAATAGAAATAAGGGTGGAAAATGCCCTTCTGCAACAAAGGATGGATGAATGTGTGCAACGCTCACTTGAGGCAGAAGAATACGCGCGTGGACTAACACAACGACTTGCACTAGCAGAAGACAACGCCCGACAAGCTAGCAGGCTTGCAAACACTGTGGACCGTCTTGTCACGATGATGGAACAAATTAATCTACGTTAAGACTAGTGTAGTCTTTGTCTTGTAATCTACCCTGTAATCTAGTAACTATCTACGCGCTATTCTATAATTCGGTCGGATGTAACAATTCCCGACATCTTTTGTAATACATATGTAGGATGTAACCTTTAAACTCGTATCATCTATCAAGTATTCTTGCTGTTTTCGACTCATATTAATTGCCATTTTTCCTGTTGATGTTATGTATTGCTGCTTTTATACATGTACATCTGAGATAAATACAACTTTCTTGCAAAATCTCATGTATCTTCATTTCTTTTATTGAAGAATCATGCCGCCAAAGACCAGACCTTACACTGATGCTCAGATTACGTCACTCATAACCCAGGCTGTTACTGAAGCCTTGGCTCGGAATACCCCACCCAACTCCACAAGAAACAGCGATACCGCTGGAACCTCTACCACCAAACCTTGTTCTTACAAGGACTTCCAAAGCTGCAAACCCTCGAGTTTCAAGGGTTCTGAAGGAGCCATCGGACTGATCAGATGGTTCGAGAAAATGGAAACTGTTTTCCGTGTTAGTAAATGCGCGGAGAATGACAAAGTAAACTTCGCCACCTGCTCTCTTGAAGATGATGCCCACTCCTGGTGGAATTCATATACCCAATCAGTGGGTGCTGACATTGCCTACCAAATCACTTGGGAGGAATTGAAAGCCAAGCTCACTGCCAAGTACTGCTCGATCGCCAAACTCCAGAAGCTAGATGAGGAGTTTTGGAATTTGAAGGTTCAGGGTGGTGACATCGATGGTTACACCACCAGGTTTCAACAATTAGCTGCCCTTCGCCCAGCTATGGTAAGCACTGAACCTGATAAAATCAGGAAGTACGCCCTTGGTCTCCCTGATTTTGTTCGGGGACACGTCATCTCTTCAAAACCAGCCACCATTGACGGTGCAATCTCATTGGCCCAAGACCTGATGTCTATGAGCCAAGATTCTGAACCACCCACTTCATCCTCCCAAAACAACAAACGCAAGTGGTCCGACCACCACAACAACCACTCCAACCAACAAAACAAGAAACCCGACACCATCAAAGCCTACAACACCACCACTGACATCATCCGGGGTTACACTGGGAGCAAACCATATTGTCCCAAGTGCAGACTTCACCATGAGGGTTCTTGTGGTCCCTTTTGCAACAACTGCAAGAGGTACAGCCATCTCACCAAAGACTGCCGCTCACCCACCAACAACAACTCCAACAACAACACCAGACCACCCAAAGTATGTTTTGAATGTGGAAACCCCGGGCATTTCAGGGATACGTGCCCAAAACTGGAGAACCGCAACAACAACAACAACAACCGCAGCAACAACAACAACAACAACACCCGCAGCAGAGCTTTCGTCATCAAATCTGGGGACGCCCGCCAGGACCCGAATGTGGTCTCGGGTATGTTCCTCCTCAACAACTTAACTGTTTCTGTTCTATTTGATACTGGTGCTGATAGAAGCTTTATCTCCGATGATTTTTGCCCATTACTTGACATCACTCCTGTTACCTTAGATGTTAAGTACACTGTAGAGCTAGCCAATGGAAAACTTGTAGAAACCACCAGTGTGATACCTAATTGCACTTTAAACCTAGCTGATGAAACCTTTTCGATCGACCTTATACCCATTGAAATCGGAAGTTTCGACGTCATTATTGGAATGGACTGGTTGTCCAAACATCGAGCTGAAATTGTTTGTCACGATAAAATCGTCCGTATCCCACTCGCCGTTGGTGGAACCTTGATCATACAGGGGGAGACCGGTGGGACTGGACTCAATATAATCTCCTGTTTAAAAACCCGAAAATTTCTGAGAAAGGGTTACCCCGCAATACTTGCACACATCACAGAGAAGAAGTCGGAGGAGAAGCGACTTGAAGATGTGCCAATTGTTAGAGACTTTCCCGAAGTCTTTCCAGAAGAACTGCCTGGTTTACCTCCATCTAGACAGGTCGAGTTCTCAATTGATCTCGTGCCGGGTGCCGCACCGGTGGCCCGCGCACCGTACCGTTTAGCCCCATCCGAACTTCAGGAGTTGTCCTCTCAGTTACAGGAACTTCTGGATCGAGGATTCATTAGACCGAGTTCTTCACCTTGGGGAGCTCCGGTCTTATTTGTCAAAAAGAAGGACGGTTCATTCCGAATGTGCATCGACTATCGAGAGTTGAACAAATTGACCGTCAAGAACCGTTATCCACTTCCTCGCATTGATGATTTATTCGACCAACTTCAGGGTTCAAGTTTCTACTCAAAAATCGACCTGCGATCAGGTTATCATCAGCTACGAGTTCGCGACGCCGATATTCCAAAAACTGCTTTCAGAACTCGTTACGGGCACTACGAATTCCAAGTGATGCCCTTTGGTCTAACCAACGCACCGGCTGTATTCATGGATCTCATGAACCGGGTGTGCAAACCTTATCTCGACAAGTTTGTCATTGTCTTTATCGATGACATACTCATTTACTCGCGCAACGAACAAGAACATGCGCAACATCTCAAAACCATCCTTGAACTCCTTAGGCACGAGGAGCTTTATGCCAAATTCTCTAAGTGTGAGTTCTGGATACAAACTGTTCAATTTCTTGGTCACGTGATCGACAGTCAGGGAATCCACGTGGACCCATCAAAGATCGAGGCTATCAAAGACTGGCAAGCACCCACCTCTGCAACTGAAGTACGACAATTCTTGGGTCTTGCTGGGTATTATCGACGATTTATTGAAAATTTCTCCAAAATAGCTCAATCACTCACGGTACTGACTCAGAAGGACAAAAGGTTCGATTGGACCGAGAAACAAGAGTCAGCGTTCCAACTTCTGAAACAAAAGCTTTGCAGTGCTCCAATTTTATCACTACCCGAAGGCACCGATGACTTCGTGGTATACTGCGATGCTTCTCACCAAGGTCTTGGTTGCGTGTTGATGCAACGAGACAAGGTCATTGCTTATGCCTCACGACAGCTAAAAATTCACGAAAAGAACTACACCACTCATGATCTCGAGCTTGGAGCTGTCGTTTTTGCTCTCAAAATCTGGAGACATTATCTCTACGGCACTAAGTGCACAATCTTTACCGATCATAAAAGTCTCCAACACATCTTCGATCAGAAGGATCTCAATATGAGGCAACGTCGATGGGTCGAGTTGCTTACCGATTACGATTGCGAGATCAAGTACCATCCAGGGAAGGCTAATGTTGTAGCCGATGCCCTCAGTCGAAAGGAACGATCAAAACCACTTCGAGTCCGAGCCCTCAGTATGACCATTCACAACGATCTTACCGTTCAGATTCATACCGCTCAGATCGAAGCCCTGAAACCTGAAAACATCAAAAATGAAGCCTTACGGGGTATTGACAAACAATTTGAAATCAAATCTAACGGGATTAGGTATTTCTCAAACCGAATCTGGTTGCCTAATTTCGGGAACCTAAGAGACTTGGTGATGGACGAGGCTCACAAGTCTAAATATTCTATTCATCCTGGATCCGATAAGATGTACCACGGCATCAAGGAATTTTACTGGTGGCCAAACATGAAAGCCGAAATCGCCACTTATGTCAGCAAGTGTCTTACTTGCTCAAAAGTCAAAACCGAACATCAGAAACCTCCTGGTTTACTCCAACAACCTGAAATTCCTGAATGGAAATGGGATCAAATTGCCATGGATTTCATAACCAAACTACCCAAGTCATCGAACGGTTGCGATACCATTTGGGTGATCGTTGATCGTCTCACCAAATCTGCTCATTTCCTGGCAATCAAAGAAAACGATAAAATGGAACGCCTTACACAAATTTACATCAAGGAAATCATTTCTCATCATGGTGTTCCAATCTCGATCATCTCTGACAGAGATGCCCGTTTCACTTCTCACTTTTGGCAATCACTTCAAAAAGCATTGGGTACCCGTCTCGATATGAGTACCGCGTACCATCCTCAAACAGACGGCCAAAGTGAACGAACCATTCAAACCTTGGAAGATATGCTACGCGCTTGCGTAGTTGATTTCGGTACAAACTGGGAAAAACATCTACCGTTGTGCGAATTTTCGTACAATAACAGTTATCATGCCAGCATTAAGGCTGCACCTTTTGAGGCACTGTACGGTCGTAAGTGCCGATCACCGATCTGTTGGACTGAGGTGGGCGATAGTCAGCTCACTGGTCCTGAACTCATTCACGCCACCACTGAGAAAATTGTGGAAATCCAAAACAGACTCAAAACCGCACGTGATCGTCAGAAAAGTTATGCTGACGTGAGACGCAAACCGCTCGAGTTCCAAGTTGGGGATCGAGTTCTCTTAAAAGTATCGCCTTGGAAAGGCGTCATCCGTTTTGGCAAACGCGGGAAGTTGAATCCCCGGTACATCGGGCCTTTTGAGATCCTCGAAAGGATTGGCCCCGTAGCTTATCGATTGCAGCTGCCATCCGAACTCAGCAGCGTGCACCCTACTTTTCATATCTCAAACTTGAAGAAGTGTCTGTCTGATGAGACACTTATTATTCCATTAGATGAAATTCGTATTGATGATAAACTTCACTTCGTTGAGGAACCCGCTGAAATTATGGACCGTGAGGTCAAACAACTGAAACAAAGTCGTATTCCCATCGTCAAGGTCAGATGGAATTCGCGGCGTGGTCCGGAATTCACCTGGGAACGGGAAGACCAAATGCGACTCAAATATCCTCAACTCTTCACTGATTCTACATCAAACACGACTTCGAGCTAAATTTCGGGACGAAATTCTTCTAACAGGGGGAGAATGTAACACCCGCCACATTAGGACTAGTAATTAGTGCCTAATCATATGTTAATACATGTAATTAGTTCCTTGTTAGGCTAATTAATGTATCGAATTATATATATTGTTGAATATATACGAATATGCGATTTGATTAGATCGTACGCAATTTAAATCGAATGTACTTCGATTCTATTTTATATGGACGTTGGTGACAAATTTTATTAAATAACGTTGTTATGTCAAAAACATTATTATAATAATATTTAGTATTCATTCGGATCGTACAAACTGAACCCACACGATTTAAAAGCTTTAAAACGCGCAAGTTAAATAAACCAAATTACATTTATAATTCAAATATAAACTTATTTGTAAAATAACTTAATAAAATATCGCGTAATAATTTGTATTTTAAAACTTACCAATTAATATATAAAATAATTTATTTAACGTTTAAACGACGGAGCAAACGAACACCGCACGGAGCGGGAACGCGGGCGAAAAATGGGAGGATAACCTCCCATTCCCACCTCATTTCTTTCATTTATTTCTTTTCCTCTCTCTCTCCTTCATCTTTTTCTCTCTTTCTTTTTAATCACCACCAACCACCTCCACCCCCAAAATCTTCACAAAAACGCAAAATAAACATACCAAACGACTTCGGATCTTCAAGATTTTTAGAGATTCACGACCACCGCGACACGATCTATCTTTCTATCTTTCCGAAATTTCATTTCGGCGATTTGTAAGTTTCCGACACCTCTCGTTTTTAAGTGTTTTTACTTGTTTGCGGTTTGTATCGACTTATAATGTTCAAATAAGGGTTGGGTAAAAGTTTTGGACCGAACGGAAACCGAAAAACTCGTTTTCGACCCATTTTCCGGCCAACAGACCGCTACGTCGCATTTGGCCCGGAATTTATGCGACGTAAGCCCCTACGTCGCAGAAATCACCTACGTCGCATTAGCGACGCAGCACCCTACGTCGCATTAAATTGCGAAACGTCGCCTTTAGCGACGTCATGCTCAACGTCGCAATCCTACCTGCGACGTCGCACCCGACGTCGCACAAATCAGAACCTCAAAAACATAGATTTTTACTAAGTGTCGAGACTCGAAATTTATCACTCGATTTTACCTAAATTCGGTTCCAGATGCGTTTTTCGTTAAAGCAATATAGTAGAAATAAAAATTTTCCAAGCTGACCTGGCAGCTCGACCCCAGCCAGGGGCTCTGCCCCTTGGACCCCGCTACCAGGGGCGCTGCCCCCGGACCCCCGTACTTAGATTTCGTAACGGCTTCTAAAACACAATCAAAACACTTTTTCAAGTAAAACGCCACGAAATCAAAATAGTAATAATTGAGATTATTATTACAAATCCGTCACCAACGGGCCGTACACTTTTCAAACACTTAAACGTATCAACCAAATAGTGGAGATTTGGACATTATAGTTGGACGAACAACTACAAGGGTGATCTGTTGAGATACCCAATCATGTTTATAACCATCGCGTGTCGTGGACACCCTCAGGTTACAAGTCTTTGGACTTCATACTCGGCTAATCAACTTACGTTTGTTTAAACGCACTCAGACTCAGGTGAGTCTCATAGCCCCTCTTTTTACTGTTTTACTCAGGGGTGTGATATACTGCTCAACTTTTAACATGTGAACGCAAGTACCAACTTTTCATATACTACATGAGTTTTTCGAAACTAATCATTTAAAGTCCTCCGTCAGCATAGTTGTTAATACGTTGTAGCGTGAATATTAGTATATGGTACCATATAGGATTGACCCTCCTCGTTCGGGTTAGCAAGCACTAACCGGGTAAACGGACGTACTAATATTTGGGAAGACGAATGTTGATTAGGCATTCGTGGAGGCACCTCGCCCGGAATTCTCTTTAGGGGACCCGGCCCTCGAGTTAAGCTCAACTATGTGCTCATGGCTGTATACACGATGATTATCATTAAATTGCTGGATGCAATTCATTATTTAATTGCTGGATGCAATTCATTATTTAAATCTTGCGGTTCATACGATATTACTTGATTTCAAACCTGTGAGCTCACCAGCTTTATAGCTGACCTTTTAGCATATATCGCAGGTACCCAGCAGTAGGATGTTTCTGCTTCAGGATTTAGCTCGAGTCAGCATACAGACGATTGAGATTTTCTTGCATTAGTATATTTTGTATAAGTACTTATGTACTGAAATCTCATTTTAATTAACTCGAGCTATGTAAAGCTTCAAATGTTGTAAACATTTCGGTTATCAATATATTTTGTTAAAACGACGCATATAGAGTCGTTTGCTATTTATCTTTGTGCTTTGTTATTGATTAGTAACACCCAAATCAAGCTTCCGCAAATCATTAAATTTGGGGGTGTTACAGTTACGCTGATAACCGCCGTAAACCTCTTGAGTTCCAAGTAGGAGACAAAGTCCTACTCAAAGTATCTCCCTGGAAAGGAGTAGCACGATTTGGCAAACGAGGAAAGCTGAACCCACGATACATCGGACCATTTGAAATCCTTGCTAGGATTGGTCCTGTCGCTTACAAGCTTAAACTACCGCAAGAGCTTAGTAGCATACACGATACTTTCCACGTAAGCAACCTCAAAAAGTGTCTTTCTGACGAAACACTTATCCTTCCTCCTGACGAAGTCTTCATTGACTCAAAACTTAACTTTGTGGAGGAACCTGTTGAAGTTATGGATTCTAAAACTCAGAAACTTCGACACAAACGAATCAAACTGGTTAAAGTTCGTTGGAACTCGAAACATGGCCCAGAGTTTACCTGGGAACGAGAGGATGAAATGCGAAAGAAATACCCCAACCTATTTGAGAG
Source organism: Helichrysum umbraculigerum (assembly GCA_949592205.1). Taxonomy (NCBI): domain Eukaryota; kingdom Viridiplantae; phylum Streptophyta; class Magnoliopsida; order Asterales; family Asteraceae; genus Helichrysum; species Helichrysum umbraculigerum. The sequence goes on along the minus strand of CATIUR010000007.1, from coordinate 62,527,910 downwards.
CGTGACCGAGACTCACGGCTCGACTTAAATCTCGGGACGAGATTTCACTAACGGGGGGAGAATGTGACACTCCTCCAAATTAGGTATATAATTATACTTAATTACATGCATTTCTTACGCTAATTCCCTGCATTTGTGTTAAACTAAACCTATGATGTGATATGAGTCTAGCGAGCCCAAAGCAATAATACAAAAAGTATTACATTATACGTAGTTATTTATAAATTACGTACGAACGTATCGGAACGAAGCCGACAAATAAATAACAAAAGTTTCGTGACACAAAAATAATTAATAATGAAATTATTAATTACGAGTACTTATATATCTATAACGAATAGACAAAAGGGTTTAAATATACGTTTAACATAAAACGTATTATAACACGAACAGAAACAATTCTAAAACGCGCGTACGACGTCGAATCATAAAAATACAAATTTTCTCGTTCGTTTGGAAGAAGTTAGAACATTTCTTCAAAATATGAAATCCTAAATTTACTGAAAATTGGCGCTCAATTAACTGCGCTCAGTAAAATGTACAAAAATGTACAACTATCAAAAATAATGATAACCTCATTATTCTGAAAACATATTACGAACCAGGAGAGCATCTACAAAATAAAAATATAAAATGTTAAATTTTATATTGCTATAATTATACCCGTACTCGAAATTGAGGTGCCAAAAATGGCACCTAACATCAATAATGCAGAGACAGAATTTAGTTTAAACCATACTCCCTCCCTCTCTGTGATCATTCGGCAAAAACACACACACACAATTATTTCCATTTTCTTTCTCTCAAAACAAAGTAACAAGATCAGAGGTAAGCAACATCAGGAAGTGGAAGTGGAACAAATCCAGTGGCTTCACCATCGTCATCATCAAACGTTCATCATTTTCATCATTTTCAATTTGTAAGAAAACTTCAAATCCTTGAATTCTTTGTTTAAATTTCGATATATTACTTGTATATACATCATAATCTAACTACATAACAACACAAACTTGAAGATTGATGATTGATTCTTGAAATGGGTTTTAAAAACCAAAACCATAAAACGAAAATCGATTGGTGAAAACTCGTTAGAATGGTATATTATGAGGTTAAAACATGTTACAAAGTGATTGTATAACCTATTATGATGTTTGATCATCTTAAAAACGAAGCAAAAATCAAAACCCGTACGTATTTGAAGTAACAGAGCCGAACCAGAACTTGAAAACTCTTGAATACGGCGTATTCCTCTGAATACGGCGTATTCCCATTTTCAAACAAGTCGAATACGGCGTATTCCTACGAATACGGCGTATTCCCCATTTAAAACTCGAACACTTTGAACAACCCAGATGAATCCGGCGTATTCACAGGAATACGGCGGATTCCCAACTTTTGAAACTTCGAATACGGCGTATTCAGTTAAATACGGCGTATTCCCACCTTCGACCCGCACGCAAACCTTCGGCTAAAACGATGAACGAGTAAAAGACACACTCGATCCGACGGATCATCGGTGGATCCGGTGAATCCTTTTAAACTCGAATGAATACGGCGTATTCGCCAGAATACGGCGTATTCCCCTATTTTCGAATGAATACGGCGTATTCATCAGAATACGGCGTATTCCCCTGATTTGGCCCGAATCCGGCGTATTCACCAGAATACGGCGTATTCACCCTTTTTGGTCCAGTCACTGACTTTTGCATTGTAATATAATGTACAAACAATTAATGGTACAGAATGCTACGACATGGGACTTAGAACTAGACGGACATATTATTGAGACATAATACTTCGGACAATTAAAACGCAACAAAACTTAATACGATAACAAATATATATATATATATATATATATATATATATATATATATATATATATATATATATATATATATTAACGGACAATATATATATAACGACATATTATGGGAACGATTTGAATTATCTAGTACAAACTATACGACTTACGCAAACTTAAGAAATTGATAATTTCTTCAAACAAACGAATTATTAGCGTAAGTAAACTATGTACTTATGGTTAATACAATATTGTGTATAGGTTGATTACGTTTGGGCTACGCTATCATATCTCGCTAGCATTCACATCCGAGCACCTACAGTGAGTTCACAAACCCCTTTTCACTGTTTTAATGCTTTTAAAACTCGGGGTGGAAAACATAGAAATCGTATGTATAACTGCATGCGACAACTGCTTTAAATACTGTATGTATTTACTTAATTGTTTATGAAAGGGTATTTCATATGTGACTGTTTGTGAAAGGGTATTTCACACAACTACTTGAACTATGATTTATGAAATGTTTTCATACTATTTTGGGAATTTAGACAACGAATCTTGGTACAGATCTAGGCTGAACGATGTAGTGCATAAAAGACCTTATGGCTACAGACTATAACCATTAGCTAGGTGACTCTAGCCACTGAGTATACGGATAGTACTATCGCCGTGACGACCCTCCTACGGATTTGGGAGCGTATACTTAATTGTCCAGCATGGCAAACAACAACAGATTAGGGTTGTGGTTTGGTTATAGGGTTAGATCGGGTTACCTTACTTGACAGGTTTAGCTCACCTTTCAAGGGATCACCGTCTAAATATTCCCACAAAACTATGGTTTAGGAAGTGATTTCCTATGTACACTGATTTGGAAATGTTAATCTTTATCTAGGTTAACCTGTGTTTCCTACTAATGACTGAATTAGGAAATGTTATCTCTTGATTGAAATAACCTGTGTTTCCTATTACAACTACAACTGATTTGGGAAATGTTATTTGTTAATAACTTGTGTTTCCTACTTGATAAACAACACTTATTGGAAATGTTATTCTTAAATGTTTAACTTGTGTTTCCTACATAACGAACAAACTTGTGAATTCACTCAACAATTTTGTTGACGTTTTACTCTATGTTTTTCAGGGAATTAGCAGCGTAAGTAAGATCTGCATGCATATCAGGACGGATTACCCTGGACTTGTTAGGATGCCACTACTTTTGGGACACCTGGATTTCCTCTGTATAACTGCAACTATTGCAGTCATACCTATGAAATCTACTTTTGATATTATGTATTTTATGAAATACTGATTTCAACTACTACTATTACTGTTACTACTTTCCAAGTGGTAACCTTTTGTAAAACTTTAACTAATGGCATCTTAATCTATTTCGTTCTGCGATAGCCATATGCTCTGTGTATGTATGTAATTGTTGGTTGTTTTTACTGCTCGCACCCCCGCCACGTCACTAAGCTTCCGCAAACCACTCTACGTAATTGTAATTACCGTTTGGCGGGGTGTGACAATTACAATCTATCAATTGTCAACAACAACAATTTACACAACCAATAATCACAACACTAATGATTATACACTACAGTATACCCATCAATACTTACTATGTATCTCCAAAGTCTAACTAACCATCAAGTTAAAACTTATTTATTACTTAAACTGGTAAGACATCAATAATATTCTCTTAGCAACCAGTTATTTCAATTCAACTTTACAATCTTAAACTACTAATCACAAGCAATTAGAATTTATACAACTTTAACCACCCAATCATTCAACACTAGATCCCGTCAATCTAGCAACTAAGTCAATCCTAATCAACATTATGATACCACAATTCAAGTATCACAATATCACAATGTGCTACTTTACAACACATTTCAACAAAATCTACATCAAGTTAATCACAATTAACTAACCTCCACATATCTTATGGCACATTTTAATTCAATCTATTAAAACTTATCATGCCATTTATTATCATGTATACCACACATACATACCTACACAATTTCAGGTATTTTCTAAAATGGACACATACACATCAATTCCATTTCATCTTACCCCCTAGGCCATTCAGACTGTTAAAGTCTTTATCAAGCCTTCTCAGTACTACTAGTCATCACATATCCATACTACAGGACATGGAACAATCACCAACTCTATGTTTCACTTATATACATAATACATCGTATATAACTTAAACAATTTAATCTACACTTTACAATAAAAGTTTGGTGAATACAGTCATCATCTCTCAATTTCAAGGTTTCCCTTACTCCCTAATACATACAATTATACACATCAGGTTTTCAGCCCCAAATGTCAAGCAATCATTAATCTTAAACTATCAAAATAATGATCATTACACTTAATTTCATACCTGATTTCTTAAAATATGACCAACTATTCAATTCATATTTCCTCAATTATTAACCAAGGTTAAGCTAAACCTTTAGCACAATTCACTTTCAGATATCCTTTCATATCATTTCTTATTTGGATCTAATCCCATTTTATCACTTTATCACTTATTTCATTTGTATACTATCAACAAATAACAAAAGAATCCATTCAATTCTTTCCATACCTAAATAATTCACCATGAGGTACCAGTCAATCTAGGCAACCATTAATAATAACTTTCAATTATTTCTTATCTCACATTCTTATCCAATCAAAGCTATCATCACAAGCTTCATACACTGGTAAGATTTTCTTATCACAATTCTAATCAATGTGACTTAATTTGCACCTTTCAACAATTTACAACTGTCATATCATTCAATGACTTCATATCTGTAAAATTTTCTAACACATATTCAGTTCAAATATCATATATTTCCTAACTGAATACTCAATTATACTTAACACTATTTCAATTACTTAATACTAGCTTTAAGTAATAACTCAAGTCTCACAAACTTAGACCATTCATCTATCTCCTTTGGATCTTACAAGACCCATCTCAACATAATTTGACTAATCAAGGAATTCAATCATATTCCTCACAATCATAACAGTACAATCTATGTTAGACTATTTCACACACACAGTTAACTACATGTCAACTCTGGTTTCAATCAACCAATCAATAAAATTCCCTAACTGCTTTTCTCAAGTTTGACCCAAACTCAAACCAATCACAAGCAATTAATTTTATACACAATTCTCTATTCATAGTTTGACTTTCAAAGTTAACATACTATCAATATTAACTCACAACAAACCATTTCTTCTTATATGCCCACTTTCAAGCATATATTTCAAATTATTACTTTCAATAATTTCATCAATCCTTTACTAGGACAAGGTCAACCTACATCAATCTTGGCTCCATACAATCCATTTCATATTTTATGTTTACTATCGAACATAAACTTCAAATTATTACATTCAATAATTACTAGTAGTTTCTCAAGCAAAACAATATCAACCTATCTCAACTTTGGCTTCATACAAGCCAAATACAAAATAGTGACTCACTCAAACACTATCAAATTCACCTATGGTCAATTTAACACAATAGTTACAATTACATTTTCAACAAAATCATATTAGTCATCTATGTTTATCATTAAAACATCTATCAATGACAATTTTACTTTACACTCACACCTTTACAGTCTAAAGGTCACAGTTCTATCAACTAATTGTCTTCTTATCAAAACAATTATTAAGTCACTTAGCATACTTTTAAACTCAATTATTCAAAATCACATTACATTTATTTTATACCAAGTAGCCTCAACAAGTTCAAGTGACACAACATAATATAACAACGGTGATCAGGCGTTGCAAGATTATGTTCTTCACAATCCATTTTCAGGCCACTCCCTCTTATAATTATCAATGTGATCTATTTTCATTTGGTATATTAAATACTTCATGATTTCAACTCAATCATATTCTATTTAATAGTTTCTATCAGCTGATACAAAATCAAAATCAGCTTACTACTTACATATTCAATCTTACATATGCAAGCCATTTTACACATACACTGTTTTAATTTTCAACAACTGAATTACTCAGTATATCACTTATCTGAAACCTCAAACATATGATAACCTATCATCATAGTTTCAACACTTAACACTAATCAATGTCCCTATTTTCCTCAAAATTCAGGACACATCTTAATCAACTATCATCACTTTGACATATGCTATCATATCAAGCATCACTGTCACAACAAGTCTACTTAATCATGTTACTATTAAAACATTTCATCTATTAATTTACAATTGACCAGAAAGATCCATCACTTCCCAAATCAATTTCACTTTATTTTATTCTACACTCCTCATAAACCTATCAATCTCGGTTTAGATCAAGTGTTTAACTATAGTCAACACATATCATATAGTCACATAAACACATATTTTCTCAAATAGCAGTCATTATTAATTCAAATGACACAACCTTCCTTAAACAAGGATTTAGATCACACCTTGTGATTAATCCATTAACATAATACTATCAATTATTTTGTCTCACCAATAAAGACACTTTTAGGTTCTAACATCAATCATGTTAAACCTTAATCAACTCTTTATCTACTCATTTACTCACATTTCTGCATTTTTCAATTCAATCAGAAATAATCACCACAATGAGTATCCCATTCAATACCTCTATCCTCATGTCAACCTATAACAATCATTAGTTGACTCAAAACTGGGGAATCATATCAGTCTGACTCAATTAACTTCACAACAATGCTTACTTAACATAACAAAGTAAACAGTTCAAGTTAATTTAAATTTAACACAGGCTTATCGAAGATTACCTGGCAATCTTAAGCCCACTAGTGTTGAGGAAACATGAAATATACCAATCAGATACTCATGTCCCTCCGTCTCTGCAATCAAATAACAACTTCACAACTTGTTAAGGGTTAGTACATATTCAACTAATCACCTTTTTTTTTCACATGCATTCACTACTCAACTAAACCCACACCCACTGGAATGTTTGACTCAACTCAATCAAGTTTAGGATTGAACAATCTATCATGTTCAATTCACCCAAACTATTGCTCTGATAGCAGCTTAAAACACCCCTCGTTTCATTATAAACAATCAATATAATAATAGCGACACGGAAGCGTATTTTTAAAACATACTATCAATGTACTCAAAATGTCAATAAACTTTTTCAATTCAAAGTACAAGACATTTCAACACACTGGGTGTTATTAAAAACATTTCTATAATTATCAAAATAACATCAGAGTAGCAGCCTGTCAAACATTCCATCCAGTCAAACACTTCCTGCCCTGCCCAATATGTCCCATCTATTTTAACCTGCAGGAAGAACTGTGGTGGGGTTAGCATAAAGCTAAGTGAATGAAACTATAAGCAACAGTACAACCTAGCATAACAATCTGTTTACATCAAATAACAATAAACAGAAAATTAATCAATAACTCGACATCCAATCAATGTCAAGCTACACCAATCAAGCATTATTAATCGTCATGAGGACCGGTGGCTCCTGAGATACCCTAATACCGGTTTGGTACTCAGGGAACCCTTGTCAATCATCTGTATTGGCCTATACAGAATTACCGGTAACCAGTTGTTAATCACACACGACCTAGATCTCTAAACCAACATTTCAAGTTTCAAGATCTCCTGTCGTCTACAATAACAACCAAGTCCAACTGTCAAGTCAAGTTGACCTCAGAATCTTACATACTAGCACAATCAGCCAAGTAAGCAACTAGTCAAACTATCATGGCAAGTTATCTCAACAGATGCATCATATCAAAGTAATACTATAAATTACTTGTTGTAAATCAAATCATTACAACTAAATCACACTGAGGTTACAGATCCACTCACCGACTACCTCAGGCCTCTGCTCAGTAGTCTAATATCACTGAGTCTTCTCCGCATCTGAGAATCAATAATCAAATATAAGTTAGTAATCATGATCATCAATACTTAACTTATATCAATCAATAACATTAGGAACTTAACATAATCCACATCATAATTACTAGTTCCTAATTATACATTAATGATTTACAATATAATCATTATCATCTATTAACATATATCAAATAGCAATTCACATTATTTATTTGAAATTAAACAAGAAATGTTACACCAGCTAGTCAAGCCGCCGGCTTCTCTATGAAGCCGCCGGCTTCAAACCACCACCCGCCGGCTTCACCTTCCAAACCGCCGGGTCAATTACCAAATGTGGTAACAGAACTAAACTTCGTTTTAAAGCTTACACTACCCGCCGGGTCGGGTTTATACCCGCCGGTTTCCTACAAAACATCACAAGCCGCCGGCTTGGCTTATGAAGCCGCCGGCTTCGGCTAACAAGAACAAGCCGCCGGCTTGGCCAAAGAAGCCGCCGGCTTCTGGCCTCGTCCCAGCCCAGCACGAACAGCAGAAACCCTAACTCGCGGGTTTAATCCCCAAAACACCAAAAACTCGTTTTAAACGGTTATAAACCTCACATATCATCACATAATCAATATGTAACACTTATAACCTGTTTCTAACATCCAAATCTCTCAAATCATCAATTTACCCAAATTCAATCAAAATCAAATTCTTAAATACACAAGAATACTTACTGATTGAAGAGCATAATGATGATAATCTGATCATGATGAAGTTTCACGAGAATCACAACTTCCTGATTTGATTTCTAGTTTGATTTGGAGGTTTTCAGAGAGTTTCTGTGAGTTTCAGAATAAAATAAATAACTTTCCTAAATAGGAAAGGATATATATAAGTCGGCTCATCCAACCGCCTTCAATATACGGGTATAATTTAATACCCCATCTTAATCTACTGTCTGGAACCCGAAAACCATTGCGAGTCCAAACATTTTAATGTACCGTCAACTATATTAATTTACAACAATTAATAATTCACTTATCACGTTGGAATATTCGACTCCTATTCCAATTATTTCAACTATTTCAAACAATATTATTTCCAAACACATTTAAATCAAGAAATAATATATAAACAACTAGGTCCATTTCGAGGATGTTACAATAAAAATAAGGGTATATATTTTGGTCATTTCAATGAATTTAACGAAGGAGGGACTAAGCACGTAACAACGTTGTAAATTTTGGACTGTATATGCAAAAAACAAAGTATAGAGACTGACGTGATAAATTCCATATATCGGGTGGTACTACTAGCTTGTATGAATGATTTTTTATAACTATTTAACGAAATCATTAGTATATCACATTTTTAAAAAAAATCAAACAAATTAATTCTTTTAATAACAAGGAAATAATTAGAAAAAAAGTGGTAACCGCTTGGTGTATAGTAGAAGTTTGGAAACCAAGAATGTGCCCAGAATGTGCCTTGTTGTGAGAGCTGGCATCAAGTCAACGAAGCTCTTTGCACCAGCCAAAATATTTCACCAAGAACGAAAATTATTCAACCGCATAAAACATACTTTTTGGAAAGGAAGAAGAAAAATAAGATTGATTACAAGAAAATTATGTTTGGAACTAAAATTTGCCACAAGAACTATACTTTCATGATCGATCCCAATTGCTATGTGATTATAAACGTCGTAATAATAACATACTTCATCCGTTCCAAATTAATTGCCGACAGACAAAAAAACACATCGTAAAATAGCAAAGTCATTACAATCTATTTTTTTTAGTAATACGACAGTTTTGCTCTACTTTTTGCATAGCGTTATTTGGCATTCACATTCGAGGTAATCAGTAAATTTAATTATTATACACATTCTTTATTGAAGTGGACAACTAATTTTGGAACAAACAAAAATATAAATATAAATATTGACTATAATTTTGAGACGAAAAGAGTACAAGACGATTTAAAACGTTATGCTAGAGGTAATTTCTTGGTATTATTAAATGGTTTTTGCTAATGTGTGCCATGTGACACACGTTAAGGTGTATTTAATGAAATGAAAATTTCCTTAATTATTAATATTTACAATTAATACTTATAAATTCAATCTAATATTTTCCTTTTTTATACATATATTAATTACAAATTCTTTTATTTAAAGAAATTACAAGTTCATTAAATGCACTTTAACGTTTGCTATAGGGGCACACATTAGCAAAACCCTTACTAAATAAGAAAGTTTGTCAAATATTTCAAAAATTATTATATACAATATATTATCGTATTTCATAGGACCAACAAAGATAGTTGAGTGAATTTGGAGGAATGTTGAATCCATCTTGTAGGGATAAATGTTTTCCGTTACTTGTAGAGCAATATCTAAGCATTGTGAATAAAATGAAGTCATCAATAAGTGATTAGTTCATTCAATATTCTTGCAAAACGTTGAAAATCGGCAACGCTGATTGGTCTACACGCTCAGCCCCAAGGACAATATTCGAAAGGTAATGTTGAATTCCGATATTAAAACTTATATTACTCGATGAATTTCTGTGATTAAAATCAAGGGAAATGTAATTTATCTTCCAATACTTTGTTTTTTCTAATAAAACACATTCAACCCGTGGTTGTCACATACATACACCAATGTATAAATATGAATATGAATTATTATAATAATTGGAATGTAGCAATCGTATGTACCCAAAATAAATCCAAAAATAATACAAAAGGAATCAATCGAATATCAAGATTCGAGAGGGCTTATTGGAGACATTGTTGTGGAATCTCATTTTCTAACGATTGACAAAAACAAGTAAAACACTAAAATGTTTCGATCTCCAATACAAAAAAGTATCAACTGAAAGCATTTTATTTTGTATCACTATATATCTTCGGTGTGTATCTAATTCCAATAGATTATACGGAATTACGGACTATGTAATATCTAATCATACAACACAATGATAGTTTGATAGCTTCGGTAGTAAGACGTCATGCTCTATCACAAAAGTCTCAGCCTTAAACCTCACCAGGTAATACCTTAGGGTGATTAAGGAAAGAGTCGGAAACGGTCATGGAGATAACCCGATTGAGACACGTACATATGATTAAAAAAATCACCCTTCCCGAATAACGTGAACAAAGAAACGTCTCCTCTGTTTACAATGGTACTGTGGTAGTATACAACTTCCGTCAATAAAATATATAAATAATAATCATTTGATAATGGTTCGAGTTTGCAATTTTAAATCAAAACCGACCAACTTTAGCCTTCTTCAAGACAAATACACGGTTCCATTCGTACATTTAAGTTTCTGTGAAATGTGAAATGAGTTTTAAACACTTTAAAAAGCATAAAAAATAAATTTTAAAATAAATTTTAAAATAAAGGCCAAATCGTATAACAAGTGGAGAAGGAATACCTTACGGAAGATAGATAGTCAAATTTACTTTATCAAGTGTTAATAATATCGATGATTCGTATTGTTCCTACTCAAATATCAGGAGGCATTTTGCTGCCAAGAAACTATGAGAATATATTTTCAATTCTTGTCGATTTGTTTTTCAACAAGCCAAGTATAAAAGGCGATGCGGCGATTGGTGGTCGTGATAGCAATGATGGTTCAACCACCCGTTTAGATTTTGTAGCGATAGTTACACATTCTTAAGGAAACCAGAATTTGTTTTCACGTCGCTAGATTAGGGGAAAATCACAAAAATGATCCAATCATCACACCCCTTTTAACAAAATACTCCTTTGACCGACCATTTTAACAAAATACTCCTTTGACTGGCGCCGGGTCGGGGCGCCGGCGCCCCACCCTCAAAAGACGTGCCAAATGGAAAGATTTATTAATATTTAATAGTGAGGCGCCGGGGTGCCGGTCCCACATGCTGGAGCGCCGACCACGTGTCGCCTTTTAAAAGGTGGGGCGCCGGGGCGCCGGTCCCACGTACTTTTCCACATGCAAGCCTTTTTCCACGTGTCGCATTTTTAGATGGTGGGGCGTCGGGGGCGCCGACCCGGCGCCAGTCAAAGGAGTATTTTGTTAAAATTGTTGGTCAAATGAGTATTTTGTTAAAAAGGGTGTGGTGATTGGATTATTTTTGTGATTTCCCCTAGATTAGACTCTTTTCAAAAATCGAAAAAAAAAAAAAAAAACTTTAACTAATTTTGATCTACCACAATGTGCATATTGTGGGGAAGGATCCACGGTAAAACATACGAGCATTTTTTTTAATAATAATAAAGAAAATGACAACCATTTTTTTATCGATAAGGAAAAGTACTATTTAAATAAATATTCATCAACTACGGTGTGTATATGTCATCCCACTAAGATACATTTGAGTTGTCAGCCTTAGAGCACCCCCAAATGAAAAAAAGCTTTACAAAGCTTTTTTTCAAGACACATCATCCTTTTTCAAAAAAACTTTTAAGAAAAGTTTTATCTTCAATGAAGAAAAGCTTTTGGAAAGCTTTATTTTCAAAATTACACACACAAACTATGACAAAAATTTCTTGGTGTTTGTAATTTTCGGAAAGCTTTATTTTCAAAATTACACACACAAACTATGACAAAAATTTCTTGGTGTTTGTAATTTCTTGGTGTTTGGAGAAAGAATTTCTTGGTGTTTGTAATTTTCGGATCCTTACAACGCTGCGTTGTTTGAGATCGATATAATGAAATAGTTTGGTTTGTCGTTCAAAAAAAAAACACACACACAAACTATGAAAAAAGCTTTTGCTCCAAAGCTTGAGATTTGTAAAGCTTTACCCCAAAAAAGCTTTCCACTCCAATGACAAAAAAACTTTTCAAAAGCTTTTTTACATAAAAAAAAAAGCTATGGAAAAAGCTATCATTGGAGATGCTCTTATGATTTCTACTTATCCAACTGAATATTATATCGCCAACAAGTATAAAAACATTAGAACGAGACTCGACCTTTGGATTACTTTGAAATTGTAAGTGTAATTGCTATTTGATGTTGTTTCATCAAAATGTAATGTCGGGATAGCTTCAACGTCAAATTGAAGCGACGAAAACGTATATTAACAATCGGTCTTTGTCGTAAACCAACTTTTATGTTTCCTATTAAATGATGTTAATGTTTGATCAAGTGATGATGAAGTTAAAGTTGCTAAAGAATGTTAAACAAGAGTTTCGATAAAAATCAAATAATATTTCAAAATCCACTCAACAACTAAACGAAAAGTAAATTGGGTAACTTTTTATATATAATGATGAAAAAAATAAAAATAATCAATAATTGAAACGGATAAAATCGAAGTCAGATCGGGTCACCTTCGTGTGTCATTTTTTTATGACGATTATACCCCTTACCCACTTATCTTTTCTATGCCCATTTCATACTTGGTCTACTCGATTGCTTTCATCCACGTTATGTAGAGCGTCCCAAAAACAAATTATAATAATATAATTTCATCCACCGATTATTAATATTAGCATGAAACCCGCACAATATAACGGAAATAAGGTGTAAAATAAAGATCAACGATATATGAAGTAATAGTTAGCGAATTATAATTTGGTTTCATATTTTAATTTTAATTTTTATACTTTGTAAAGATTACATATTATCTTTTCTTTCCATAATTAAACGTGTAGTTAATTCACAATGTGATTATTAAGGCACAAGGGTAAGATAGTAATCTCCCTCTTCCATGTTTAACCTTTGTAAGGATTAGTAGGAAATTCGATTATTATTTGTTTACATATTAAGAACATTATTATGACATTGAATAATTGATTGGTTAGATAATAAAATTTTTAACTGCATCCGAAAAGTATTTAAGCTACAAAAAGGTTAATGACAATACTTTAATTCTTCATGTGGTGGGATTGAAATTCTAATCTTATGATAAATAAATAAATAAAAGTAATAATAAGCGCAAGTTCAAGTTACAATGATGGCCTCAACGATAGAAAAAGTTATGAACTTTTAACGACATCGTCATTCTGCCCCTATCACACGATTGCTATTAGAAGTATTATTATTATAAATTCCATTGTTAAAACTGTTGATTAGTAGATAGAATTCCGTAGTGTGCATATGTTAGCGAGTTATTATACTAAATGGCTCAGTGGTAGGTTGGGCTCTTGACTTCCTAGAGGTCAGAGGTTCAATCCTGCCCTGGGTAAACATTTAGCATGATAGGTACCCACACCCGTAAAACACATGAGGCCCTGGGAGAACTTACGGATAAAGGTTCATATGTTAGAGTGTTCCCGCCAATTTACACCTTTTACGGATTATTTGTACTAGTCAATGCCATGTGTCAATAACTAAAATGTACCACATAAACTTTTATCTTTTCACAAAAATACTTTGATTCTTATTATTTTCATGTAAACTTATATTTATGGGATTAAAAGGTAAGAAAATTACGTCCACCCTAATGTTTCAAAATTTGAGCCTTGAAAAAATCGAGGCCATGTACACTTTACACACCCTCAAATTCACCTATATGTACTACTCGTAGTTATTAGTCTATATAAGCATGAGATTTATCCACTCATTGATTAATGTACATTGAGTTGCAAACAAAATCATTTCAATGCTAAAAAAATTATTTAGAGGATGATAATCTATATCTATACCATTATATATAATCTCTTTTAAAAAAAACAAAAAACAAAAATAATTAATGTACTTTCATAAAAAATCCAAGACTAAGTTTCACGACTCAACAATTGTTTTTAATTTTTGTAATTCAAACTATTTCATTACATATAGCAATTATTTTACTATATCCATCTAACGGCATTTCTCCAACGGTCTAGCTGAGTCAAACGAGCATATTACCATCAACAATTCATCATCATAACTATTAAAAAGGAATAAAAATCGACATAAAAACAGTGTTACCGTTTACCACTATTGATGAATTTTGATGTACGCTATCTTACATGGGAATTTAGCTATTCATAATCACGTGTGAATGTGTGATTAATCATTACTCATTAGTAAGTAACCATACGTTTGACTTTTAAACCTACACGTGCAATTTTTCGTTTTTTCTTGACATAGGTCTTGAAGGGTGTTGATATATACGACAATTTTTTTGATACATACATCAAAAATATGCATTGCAGTATTGTACAGTATTGTATCAAGAATCATAAAAGTTGGTGTATGTATTAAGTGGTTTGTTGTATTTATCACTAGCCTGTTGATAGCTATAGTTTAGCCTTTTGGGCTTGGCGTTAATAGTCCATTTATGAGTGGTTAGTGAGACCCATTATGAAAAACCCATTTGAAGTGGAGGTTTATACCATGGAATATTCCCAACGGCGCCCGCTTAATCATGCTTATTTTGACTGTTTTTCACCTTTTGGTCAATTTTTCAATGTTTTCATCAATATTTTCAACCAAGGTCAAACCTACCCATAGTCCCTAGGCACATTCATAACACAACTAGAGAGCTACTCGTATTCTAAAAATAGTGGGATAGTACTATAGTAGTCATGATATATAGAGAGTAATAGGATACGATATTATACGAAGTGTAAATGTAAGTGTATTATACTCCGTAGTTATAATATCAACAACGTTACTTAATCCCGTCAAATGTAGAGTAGGTCGTACGGGATATTGTGTTATATTTCATTCGTTTCATTACAAATGCCTACATTATTATTTTTAGTTGTTGCAAATAAATGACAACTCTCATGTTACAACCAATCAAAATAAACGTTAGTGGGTAGATATGTTATCCGTTAAAAATGTAATCAATGGTGATTCTAAAATACGTCAATAGTCAAAGTAGGCGAATCTGCGAATGGTATAATTGATTTATAAAATGTACTCTTTCTTAGTCGTTATCATTGTAAAATAATAGACATTAATTATCAATCAATAAGAAAATCATACGGACCAAACAATTTAATTGAATCTTTGAATGAAAATAAAAAAAAAAAAAATCTATTGACTTGTAGGTGGTGCAATCCTCGTGTGTAGACTTTAGTTGACCTCCACTTGGATCCCGTTGAAGCCTACCAAATTTGTGCTCTACTACTAAACCGAAAGTTGACAAATGCCTATTCCACAACACTTATAAAAAAACTTACTTGTGTGAAATCCACCAATTATTTTATGGAATGAGATTTTTTCTGTTTAGGTTATTTTGAGAAAGCGAGCTTAATCATGTATGTCGTTATATTTTCCGACTATTTCAGAGGCCGCCGCAAAATAGAACTGTTTATCTCAAGCTATTTGAACCTGAAACATGTTATGAGGAAATCGAAGTGCATCAACACTACACCACCGTAGCAATGTTTACCGACTAATTTACTTCATCCCATAAAAAATAAAATGAAAATCATATTATCTTAGTAGTATCATTATCATTATCATTATCATTATATTATAAGATCAACCCCAAAACTACATTATATCTTCAAATGATGCCACATCAATACTTAAAATATTGACACATAAGCACACCAAATGGTGACACATCATCCTATTATTTTGTTAATCTTTTTTTTTTTACTTTGATAAAACTCTCACTTTTTAAAAATAATATCCAATTTATACATATCATTATTATATTAAACCAACCTATGTCATCAAATTATACCACCTTATTACTTAATATTGTCACATAATCAAACTATCTTCAAAAACTATAACCTATTAAGCGTATTTTTAACTTAGAAACATTTAAATTTTACATTTTGTTTTCTTTCTTTTTGAAAGAAAAGAAGTAAACATATTTATTTTATCATTACTATATAAAGAAAACCATTTCAACAAATTTTTTACACATAAACACCTACAATGGAGCCAAGTGTACACTAGAAACAAAAAATAATAATTTAAATCTTAATTCTTCTTATGAATTATAACTAACAAACAAAAAATTTTAATTTAAATATTACAAAAAAAAACTTTATAATTACTTAAATATTCAACGTTTTGTGTAACTTTCATTATATATATTCTTTTATTACAATAAAACATCTATAACACTAAACTAATACATGTATTTATCTTTTTTTATTCTCATGGAAAGACATTTAGTTTGTCTTTTAAATCCCATTTGTTAACTATAGATATGAATACTTGCATTACTAAGTAAGAACACATTAGAGCATCTCCAATAAAGATTTTTTCTAAAGTTTTTTTATACATAAAAGCTTTAGAAAAACTTTTCTTCATTGGAGGAGAAGCTTTTTTCAATAAAAGTTTGAAATTTCTTAAAAGCTTTTGAGGTAAAACTTTTTAGAATATGTGTGAGTATTAATTTATAGGGAAAAAAAATCTCATTGAAGTTAAAGCTCTTTATTAACGCTTTTATAATATAAATCTATGTGGCATTGTAAAAAATCTTTGGAAAGCTTTTGTTGTAGTGGATGTTCTTACTTTTTTTTTAAATGACACATTCATATGCATTAGTGGTATTACCATTACATAAATATGGGTGGTGATGACAAAAAATAAAATAAAATACTTTTAGTGTTTTCAATTTGATATTTAGTCATCCTCATATTTATTTAACATACTTGGCAAGTATTCATCTAC
This sequence comes from Helichrysum umbraculigerum, assembly GCA_949592205.1. Classification (NCBI taxonomy): domain Eukaryota; kingdom Viridiplantae; phylum Streptophyta; class Magnoliopsida; order Asterales; family Asteraceae; genus Helichrysum; species Helichrysum umbraculigerum. The sequence goes on along the minus strand of CATIUR010000007.1, from coordinate 62,510,660 downwards.
ATGGTATGAGGCAACTTAATTTACCAATAGAACAACGTACTCTATTAGTTAGTTACACATTATCATCACGTCAAATTTGATATAATATACATATAGCATTATAAATCATTGATGATAACCTATAACGTTTACCTTTTCGGGCATGGGCCGTGCATTGCACGGCTGTTGGATTAACTAGTAATAGTATATGGTCATATGGATTTACAAGTAGTGTAGTAATTTTGGATAATGGAAGTGAGAATCTAGAACTAATGTAAGTTGTGTACGTCTTAATCGAATGTGTTAATGTCACACCACTGCACCTTGACGTAAATTATATAGTAAATAGACATGCATCTAGGTCTAGCCACAAACTTCATATTATATGTGGCGATCGAACAATATCTGTCGCATCATAATCTATATCAATAATGTTTGTATAAATATGGAGTAATTAAATTCCATTTCTAAGACATATGCATGTAATGATACATGGATCGATAGTATAATATAGTAATAGTTATACTTTTTTTCTTACATATTATAATAACAATATGTGATACTAATATAATATCTTTATATGTTAATGTACCAAAATGTAACAAAACTTTCAATTATTACCATGCGTATTCAACTTTTGATTATTATAAATTGTAGGTAATTTAATGGACACGATATCTATATAATTAGGGCACCAGGTGACATTCATACAAATTGTCACTTTTAGAATTACACGCAATTAACAATAATTGAAACTTGATACACACAATAACTTTTCGATCATAATCTATCTATTACTCCGTTTATTTGAGAACAATATATTATTGTAGATGAGTATTAGTCTCTAGTATAAATATAAAAGACATTAGTCGTTTTCATTGTGATTTATTTATTGTTAAGAAGATCATATATATTCAACTATTGACAAACGAGAGTAGACGATTTTGATTGTGGGTGTGATATAAGAGACCACCCCACCCACAAAAGCAAAAATAATTGAATGGCCTCAATATTTTAAGACATGGAAAAAGTTATATTGCTTTATTCTTCCACAAACAAATCAAATGTGAATATTATTATAGGCTATTATTATTCCAACATTCTATACATGTTAACTCAACTATTGATCATCGTTATTATATACATATGGGTGGACCTACGTTGCACTCAACGGTCACACGCGCTATCATATCAATCAATTAAACTAACTTAGTGTAAAAATAGTTGAAGGCAATGAATCTCACACTACTACAGAAACAGGCAACAGCGACAGAATTTTGAGACGGAAATAAAAGTCGTAGCAGATTTATTGCATTTGCGACGCATTTGCCACCCCTTTGTGACGATATATTAGAAGCAAAAAAGTCAAACATTTGACTGATTTTTGACACAGATTAGTGACAAATTTGCGACGGCCTACCGAAAGTCAAACATTTGACTAAAAATTGCGACAGATTAGTGTCAAATTTGGGACAGCTAATCATGATTCAAATAGTTGACTAAATTTTCAAACCTTTGACTAAGTTTTGTGGCAGATTAGCGTCAAATTTGCGACAACTTATAAGAATTCAAATAGTTGACTGAATTTTTAGATATTTGACTAAGTTTTGCGACAGATTTGTGTCAAATTTGCGACGATTAATCAAAAAAATTAATAAATTAAATAATTCAAAATCTATAATGATAATACTCGTAGCATATCCGTTGCAAAATTTATAAGAACTATAAGAATATAATAAATAATAATAAATGAAGCCCTCGCAAACCCGTCGCAAAATTTAATCTTTATAAATAAAAGAACAAATGTATTGAAGCTGTAGCAAATACGTCACAAAATATCTAGAATTGCTACAGAATTTGCGACAAAACATTTTGCCATTTTTCGTTTGCTTGATTATATTTGCACACGTAGATACATAAAACCATAAATATGTCTTTATATTAGTGTAACTTATCAAATAAACGATTTTTGTATATGTTACTACATATGTTTGTATGTATGTCCAAACTACTAATGGATAGATATGTACTTCTTATAAGTCGAGGTTGACAATACACACATACTTATGTATAGATATGCATGTCATTCACTTTTGAATTTTTTACTTACCTATTTAACTATATAGTAAGAGGCGTAAACATACATGTGCATTTTTTATTCAAAATAATTTTTTTTAAAATAAAAATAAAATAACTTGTAGCAAATCCGTCACAAAATATCTAGAATTGCTACGGCATTTGCGACATAACATTTTGTTGTTGCATTTCCTTGACTATATAAGCACACGTAGATACATAGGAGCATCAATATGTCTTTATATATGTGTAACTTATCAAAGAAACATTTTTTTTTACATGTTAGTAGGTTTGTTTGTATGTATGTCCAAACTATTAATGGATAGATATGTACTTCTTATAAGTCGAGGTTGACAATACACGCATACTTATGTATAGATATGCATGTCATTCACTTTTGAATTTTTTTTTACTTATCTATTTAACTACATAGTAAGAGGCGTAAACATACATGTGCATTTTTTTATTCAAAATAAATTTTTAAAAATAAAAACAAAATAACCTGTAGCAAATCCGTCACAAAATATCTAGAATTGCTACGGCATTTGCGACAGAACATTTTGCCGTCTTGCGTTTTCTTGACTATATAAGCCCACGTAGATACATAGGAGCATCAACTATGTCTTTATATACGTGTAACTTATCAAAGAAACGGTTTTTTTACATGTTAGTAGGTTTATGAATCGAAGAGGAGAAAACGCTGAATTTTATGGTGCAATTTTTATGATTTTTCGACTTACCGTTTGTGAGATATTTAATTTTTAAAAATGTGGAGGAGAGAGAATAAAGTGTGGAGGAGAGAGAATAAAGTGGCACATGGCAGAAATCTGTTGGTTCCCTCATTCTCACTTAAAATTGGTGTACTCATTTGAACCTTACTGTATAAATATAATATAATATAACTTTATGAATCGAAGCTTTTAATTAGTTAATTGTTGACTTTTGTATTATAAGTTTTTGTTCAACATGTATAAAGAATCCTCGAATTATAAGCACCATTACAAGTGACTAATTATTAAGGCTTTTATAATAATTGACTTATAACGAACACTTGGACCATCCAAATTTGGAAAATGCTTTTCATTATGACAATCGATCACAAGCTATTGATTAGATTAGCACAAGATGATAGCATGATCATCACATAATGTGGAATTTGGTCATCTTTTAGGACCTATATATATGTGAATGATCGAACTTCATTGAAGTAATCGATGATTAATTAACGACCGAAAGTACGTAGTTTTCTTTTCTGGATTTGTGAATGACAAACCAAAAGATTGTCTATGATCTTTAGTTATACTTGAGATTTGCATTTAATACACTGTAACCTTCATTTTATTTTCGTGACAAAATAATTATGTTAGTACCATTCGTTGTGGTTTCTCTATGATCTTTAATCTTTATTTGTGGTCATTTTTTATTTTTATTTTTTACCATCCATCGTTGTTGACTCCAATCCACCTTGTAATTGATTGGATTGCTTAAGTGGCGTTCATTCATAATAGGACTATAAGCGTTTACTAATGACTATAATTTCGAGTTTGTTCTATTATACTATGACTAAAGTCTTTAAGAGATCAAATGACTATATATGACATGTAAAAGTTAGTACATTTAGTCAATCAAAATAAAAACAACATTCAAATATTGTGGAACACCAGACCAAAATTAAAGTATTCGTACTAAACTACTAACTACAAATTTAAGGGAGAGAAACCTTGTTTTTTGGGAAAATTACAAATCTCGTCCTTTGATCAGCCCCATTTAACAAACTAATCCTTTGACTTTAGCGTTTAACAAATTAATCCAACATTTCACGCTTTCAAAGGCGATAATGACGCGCATGAATTATAAATTGCAATTGTCAATTAATAATCAAAATCCAAATGGTTAATTAATTATTTTTAACAAAGGTCAAAAAGTTTTAACGCAAAAAAAAAAAAAAAAAAAAAAAAATTATCGCCCGTTGACCCATGGCGATCACCGACTTCACCACTCAATCACTGGACGACACGTGGCATCCAATGTTTGAAAAATAATAATATAATCATTCCAAATTAATTCATTATCGTCATTATCGCTAGAATGGGCGATAATGGATTAAAGTACATTATTATAATACGGATAAATCGTTTACAGCTTGAGAAATAGTAATATAATTAATTCATTATCGCCTTTATCACTAGGTTGGGCGATAATGGATTAAATTACATTATTTAAATGCATAAATCATTTACAAGTTGATTACAGGTTGAGCGCTCTCTTTGACTTTCTTTATTAATCTTAGTGCTAAACTAATAAACAACTATTTGACTATGTGTATTAACGGATTAATTTTGATTTTAGTTCATTAGTGCCCATATCGCCGGTAAGAGCGCGAAAAGTACGATTAGTTTGTTAAAAAGTAAAGTCAAAAGATTAGTTTGTTAAATTGGTTTGGTCAAAGGACGAGATTTGTGATTTTCGCTTGTTTTTTTTTTATGAATAATTTTCACGTAAGAATAATAAATAATATCAACTTTATATTAAGTCACACTGTGCATGATTGCTGTTGAAGAATTTAATAATTTATCTGGGCTTTTGCATGGATCTATGGAAAACTATAATATGGGCTTAAGCCCAACATTCAATCCATGTTGCGTTTTTATTTTTTCCCTTTTATAATTAAAGTGCAAATGTAAATTTAGGTTCATTTATCATTGATACTCGTATTATCAAATTACTAGTTTGTTAATGCACGGCATGATCTAATAGGGTTTGACTATTAGAAACTAATGATCAATCTAATATGCATTTCCTTTTTATTTATAACCTCTTCATTTGAGTATAAGTTGTTACGTTAACTACTATCGATAATTATAGTGTGTTCACCGAAAATATCAAAAATCCAAACTAGATCTAAACATGCTTTAGCAACACAAATAGGTGACTACTAATACCATATGTAAGACAAGAAATTAATAAGAGCATAGTTAACAACAATAAACTACCGGTGAATAAAAGGAAAACAATAAAAGTGACCCTCACAGACCAAAAAACAAAAACGAACCAAATAAAAATCCGACCCAAGTCGCCAATGAGGGTTGACGGGCGATCTGAAATAGATGCCCATAAGTGACAGCCCACAAACGACGATATACCACAAAGTCTTATGGTAAGCACCACCATCAATCTGTGGGGTGACGCAAATATGTTAGGTGGTTGGGCCTGTTGAACTGACCCATGAACCCTCAACAAAGCCCCAAAAAGCATGTCTGCATACCACCTATGATTTCTCCTATGACGGTTAAGCTTTGGTTACGAACTATGATACGAAACCTGGAAAGGTATAAAGTTGTATGAAAATAATGATAATATATTTTTCAAAGAAAAATGATCATACCTTATTCACATGATTTGTATATAATCTATTGTTCACATGATTTGTAATTTTGTTCTTGCAAAATTTCATATAATCTTATATACATTTATTTTCAGAAGTACTTGTATATGAATTTACAAAGGCTCAACAAATTATATTTCAGAGTTTCTAATTGAGGTGCTTTTCATTAGAAGTTATGTGTATCGACTTCCTTCCACATAACCCTTAAATTCATTATATAGATTTAGATTTTTGCTTCTTTTTTGGTATTAAACTTTTAAGTTTGTTCTATTTTCAATTCATGATGTTAAGATTGTGTCCAAAAGGGAACATACCATAGAATTTTTAGATTCATATTGATATAAGTTTTGGTCTAGTGGGCATGGTGTATCTTCCTAGCTCCAGAATAATTGCAACTTGAATGTATATCAAAATATTATTATAATAGGTGAAGACCCGCGACAGTGCGGACGACTAAATCAAAATTGTTATAAATTTGAAGTTTTATTTTTAATTTTTTAATTCAATAAATTAGTATATATGTTAGTAAACGTAAAATGTTATAACTCGTATATGTATAGCATTAAGTATAACACACTCAAAATTCACCAAGGCTATTTTTTTTTTTATTTATAGGAAGCGTACTTTAACATTCGCCAAAGTTACATTAGATGATACCCCATGGATTGCCTATTAAATCAAAAGTACAATCCACACCGTATCATCCAAATTCTTAATCTGTTACAACTTTCAAAACATAATCCCCAGAGTTATTAAATTCAACATGTTTACTAAACGATAACATGGTTATCCAAAACAGAGTATGCGTCTTCAAACATTCCGTCCCAATTATCTTGCTAACCCACATACCAAAAGATAACCTGCAAGAATAATGAGAGGGATTAGCACAAAGTTAAGTGAATAGATCTTTAACTATCAACCTAACTCAGATTCACAATTGTTTACAGCAAAGCATCATAAACAATTAACTTCAAAGAGGATCGGTGGTCCTTGAGGCACCCTACTACCGCGGTGGCCCCCAAGCAACACTTACAACCACTGAAGGCCAATTCAGTGATCTAACCGATAGTTTGGTACTAGTACTACTTCCAACATCATTTCAATGAACAACACATGTACAGAGCATTGATGTTATCCAAGTAATAGTACCCAAACCCAATCGCAATTGACCCCTGAAAGATTCACATAATTCATAATCATCATGGCAATATGTAACTTAAACAATACACCAGTAAGTCAAGTTTACCCGTTGTAACCAGATCGTTACAACTGATTTAGACTGAAAGTCCAAGATCCACTCACCCTTACTGACAAAGTCTCCACTCAGAGATCTAGTCTCACTGAGTCTTTGCTTTATCTGAAAATACAACCAACCCGAATTAGTCCCTTCTTCAAGTTCATTACAATATAATCATGTATATAGTGTCAACTAAGAACATCTACTATACTATTAATACAAAGCAATTAACAAGAATGCACAAGTCACAAGTTATCAAATTCGTCATTTTTCAATATACAAACGCGATCCTGGAATAGGGTGCTGGATCGCGTTTCTCAGTTAAAAACGTTCTGTTACCATTTTTCACTTGCAAACGCGATCCGGGTACATGGTCTGGATCGCGTTCGTAAGAACAAATTGTGCCCGACCCAAAACAACACTAGCTAACGCGATCCGGCAAAGCGTTTCAGGATCGCGTTTCAAAGAACAAAACCAATCCAACCCCAATTAACACTGACTAACGCGATCCGGGTGTATGAAGCTGGATCGCGTTCGTCACTTTTCAGCAACAGAAAACCCAGATCAAGAACACTTTAGCTCGACCTAATTCTTATTTTCACCAAATCCAAGATGTGATACACAAATATTGGCATACAATAACTTCAAGGATCATCATGCAACATGTTATAACCATAAACAACTATCATCAAACTCAAATCCATGCTTGATCACTCATTTAACCCAATTACTTAAACCCTAACATATATGTATACAATTAGGCAATTAAACTTACAATCGAGATGATGACAAGGTGAAGATGATGATGATAAGGAGCTTGAATCAAATCCCTAGCTAGTTCTTCACTTCCTTTGATTTTCTCTAGTTTCAAGTTTATGTATATGTGTGTGTTCTTGTTTGAAGAAAGAAACCAAATGAAATGGAGAAAGGGAAAGGTGGGAGGTTAGGTCGGCCTAACCTCCACCTCCACATATTACAGTGTCAAACCTATATCCGTTCTAAATCTGTTGTCTGGAACAATTAATATGTGAAACAATTAATAATTTATTTATCACAATAGGTCATTTGACCAGTTGACCTATTAATTTCAGTTTCTCAATAATACGAAATTATTTCTAAATACAATTTAAATACGAGCAAGGTAGGGAAAAATACCGTATTTCTAATAGGCCCAAATCGAGGATGTTACATTAAGACTTGTGACATCACGAACGACTAAATTGAGATTTTTATAGATATTCAATTGAATATGAGTGGATTCATTAATAAATAGTATTATAAGCTGAAGTTTTTTTTATTAATATATATTTATATAATATTTAATATTTAAAGGTTTATTAAAAGATGGCTTCTTATTTAGTGGGGGTAAAGTGTAACATTATTATATTAAGCTAATTTAATTATGTCGTTGGATCAAACTAAAAAACTCCATCGAAGAGTCCAGATTCCTCCATGAGATTTTGGTTTATTTATATTTATTTATTTAAGATTTTTGAAAAATGAACCGTGTCACCAAATTTGTAAACAATCCGATAATTTAAAAAATAAGTTTTATTATAAGATTATAAATACTAGAAAACATATAGATACCCTAACTTAGCGGTTATTGTACCTAGCTAGTATGTAGGATATGATCTAATAGGGATTGATTGTCGAGTGCATATATAGAAACTGATATATATATATATATATATATATATATATATATATATATATATATATATATATATATATATATATATATATATAACCAACTAAAAGTTGAGAACCTTGAGAACCACTAGATTACATGCTTGTTCACATGTGATTAACTTCATTCACATGTGAACATTGATTTAGATTAGATTGAGAAAGAAAAAAATTCAAAAATTACATCTTAAAACACGTTTTACCTGATTTGTTCACATTATCGTCAAATGTGAACATATATTTATTTTTTTGTGTTTTTCGCTATAATTTAGTAATTTTTGAATTTTTTTCTTTCCCAATCTACCCCAAATCAATGTTCACATGTGAATTGAGTTAATCACGTGTGAACAAGCATGTAATCTAGTGGTTCTCAAGGTTCTCAACTTTTAGTTGGTTCTCATATGAACCTCCACATATATATATATATATATATATATATATATATATATATATATATATATATATATATTAAGCGAGTAGTAAAGATTGCACCATATTTAGTCACGTAGGCAACAATGACACGTGACGACATCTTATAATTGTGAATTAAATTAGATTTAGTAAATAATTAATATATTTAATGCTATTTAATTAATATATAGTTCACGTACATTGTTATATGATGATACAAATTTCCATTAGGATTACTCCATGTATATGGTTCAAGAGTTTTAGTTAATAATAATAATAATAATAATAATAATAATAATAATAATTGAAGTTGAGTATGTTTAGGTATGTTATAGATTTTCAGGGAAAAAAATATTTTTATATACTCCGTATTACACATACTCTTTATAATATTTACTTTCACAAAAATTAATATTTTATTTTTCTCTGTTCATACTCTTTAATTCTTTAATTTTTTAAACTGATTTCAAGTAATTTATTTAAATTACATCTGACTTTATTTTAAATCATTGATGATTTAGTTGTTAAAGAGGGTTATTAGTCTTCTTCATCCTCTTTTAATTTGGATGTTTTCAACTTTTCATTCTCGCATGAATAATATGAGGTAATATCTTATGTTATCTACTTTTAGCTTTAAACAACTTTAATTATATTATTATTATATTATTATTGGGATTACAAATAGATGTATGGGTGAATGTTATTCTTTAAAATTGAAAATTATTGTTAATGTTGTTCATAGCTACTAACTTTTAAGTTCTTATTGTACGTATATATATAAAATTGTATGAAAATTATTTAAACTTTCAAGCACCTATACACCATCATCATTTTCTTCATCGGATGAATCATCTTCGTCGGATGAATCATCTTCATCAGAATCACCTACACAACACCAATTTCAAACATAAAAATATACAAAAAAAAAAAAAAAACACAACACAAACACAAATCTTACATAAATCTTACCTTCCTGTTCATTATCAACAACCACCATAAGATCAATTCTTGTGGCATTTTCAGGAAGTGCCATACAGTCCTGCCATTTTGCATATGTTAGCAAAGGACCGTATCTAATACCGTCAATCTCGAAGTGCAACTGGATTTCAGCTTCAAGGCCATAGAGTAAGCCAACTCCCAAATACCCTCTCACTTGTTCCAAAACTTCAACAAAAAAGTCATCTCTAAAAATATAAAAGAGCTCCTTCCTTGTTGGTTGACCTTGCCCAACCCAAAGTTGGGCAGCAACCAAAACAAATTGGGCATCGAAAGGAGCGGGCCAGTCATCATAATCAAATTCATTGGCACGTTGGCATAACAGGTTTCTATGAACTGAAATTCATAAAATATATATATAAGATAAAGCATAATTGTTGAAAAGAAATGTTTTATATAGTATTCTGTATTCAAACCTCCAAGATTTATAGTAATTTCAGAGAGTGGGTATCCAAAATAGGCCCACACATCTTCCAAATCGCGAGGGAACCTCCTAGGAGTACAACGTGTGCCTATTTGCTGAAATGCATATGCTAGTGAATCACATGCAAGCAGAAATGGAAAGAGACCAACACCTGGAATTCCAGCAAAACCAAGAACATAACAAGCCAACAACATAAACTTTGTATGCACTTTGTACGAGTGTGTATGTTTGTTGAGCACGAAAGTTGTTATTTTAGAAATTCATTTTTAAGAGTAAATTTCATTAATTGTCTATATGGTTTACACTCATTTACGGAAACCATCCCTAAACAGCTTTTTCAACAACTAATTCACTTGCCATTTTGAAAATTGGACCAAAAATCGAATTGGTAGACTTACTAGTTCACTTGCAATTATGTTTAGAGTCTTATGCACCGACATGAAAACTTATATATAAGGTGAAATAAAAACTACAATATTAACCTATAATAATAGTAATGATAAATAAATAAATACCACGCATCTCGATCAATTCTTGTGGCATTTTCAGGAAGTGCCATACAGTCCTGCCATTCTGCATATGTTAGCAAAGGACCGTATCTAATACCGTTAATCTCGAAGTGCAACTGGATTTCAGCTTCAATGCCATAGAGTAAGCCAACTCCCAAATACCCTCTCACTTGTTCCAAAACTTCAACAAAGAAGTCATCTCTAAAAACATAAAAGTGCTCCTTCCTTGTTGGTTGGCCTTGCCCAACCCAAAGTTGGGCAGCAACCAAAACAAATTGGGAATCGAAAGGAGCGGGCCAGTCATCATAACCAAATTCATTGGCACGTCGGCATAATAGGTTTCTATGAACTGAAATTCAGAAAATATATATATAAGATAAAGCATAATTATTGAGAAGAAATGTTTTAAATATTATTCTGTATTCAAACCTCCAAGATTTATAGTAATTTCATAGAGTGGGTATCCAAAATAGGCCCACACATCTTCCAAATCGCGAGGGAACCTCCTCGGAGTACAACGTGTGCCTATTTGCTAAAATGCATATGCTAGTGAATCACGTGCAAGCAGAAATGGAAAGAGACCAAAACCTAGAATTCCAGCAAAACCAACAGCATAACAAGCCAACAGCATAAACTTTGTATGCACTTTGTACGAGTGTGTATGTTTGTTGAGCACGAAAGTTGTTATTTTAGAAATTCACTTTTAAGAGTAAATTTCATTAATGGTCTATATGGTTTACACTCATTTACGAAAACCATCCCTACACAATTTTTTCAACAACTAATTCACTTGGCATTTTGAAAATTGGACCAAAGATCGAATCGGTAGACTTACTAGTTCACATGCAATTATGTTTAGAGTTTTATGCACCGACATGAAAACTTATATATAAGGTGAAATAAAAACTACAATATCAATCTATAATAATAGTAATAATAAATTAATAAATAAATACCATGCACTTCGAGTTTTCTTTTACAATATAGCCTAATAGCATCGGCTTACTCACGAAACCAATGCTTGTTTTCGGGATACAACATCTATCTAGAAGTGTCCATACAGATCGTAACCTCGCCCACCATCGCCATTGTTGAGAAGAATGCAATTCAAGAATCAATAATTGTTAATATGACGATTTATAAGATTTTATAATATATATTTATATTAACAATTCTATAATTTTGGATAGAATCTAAAGAATAACAACACAGAATATACATGTATTCTAAGATTTTAAATTTATAGTTGGTGACTATTTTGGATACAATCAAAAGTGTAATTCGTTTCAAATGCTATTTTGTAAGCCGTGGATAACAACTGTTTTTTAAAATATGATTCTTAGGAATTGTTAAATTATTTTTTTTATTCAAACCTAAATCTGAAAACAAATTTATTTAATTAATCGTAAATTTTTAAAACTTGCTATGTGTCATTGTTGCCTACGTGGCAAATCCTGGAGCCATTATTATTACTCGCTTAGTGTGTGTGTATATATATATATATATATATATATATAGACACACACTAGATGTAAACCCGTGCGATGTACGGTAATCTCAAATTTATAATTTTTTTAATTATATAGTACGTCAAAAGACGATCATTTACATTGACTCTTTCAGAATAATAAATTAGTTTAGATATCAATTGGATAATGTAAATACATAATACAAACATAACTAATTAAGAAAAAAATTGTTGCTACCTGTTGTTACTATGTAATTCGTTTGTTGATTTATCTGCATGATTAAAAAAAAAAACAATAACAATCTTAATACAAATATCAAACTAATTAAGAAAAAAATTGTTGCTACCTGTTGTGACCATGTAATCCGTTGTTGATTTATCTGCATGATAAAAAGAAAAACAATAACGATCATAATACAAATATCATTACACATCACATGAATATATTATAAGCGTGTATGCTATTCAATTGGTCATATAACACACATAATAGTTAACACAAACTAAACATAAACACATAATAATTAACACAAACTAAACAAAAAAGAAGGAAAATATCAATCGATGTGATTGAATAGAAAATTAATTTATTTATGATTATATAGTCTTACTTGTGATGTTTACGACTACTACCATGACTTCTAAATTCCGTATGATCTAATGTGGATGTTGATCATAAAATTTATTAATATTTATTTATTTTAATTAATTTAGTAATATATATATATATATTTAACAATATCATGATTATATTATTGGTCATAATGATAGAATCTACTTTATTATATTAAAAAAAACTAGTACTTAGACCAGTGTATACACATGGGCCATCTAAGTCTCAAATCTCAAACTATTATTAAGTTGTTGAGCATGTAATCGTGTTAGAACATTAGTTAATTAGGATGTGAAGATAACAAATGTAATCGCATGATTATTGACATCTTTAATTTCAAAATAAAAAAATATACATGGGTTATAAAAAGTATCTAAATAAGGGTGGGGTTCAGAGGAGCAGGCCCTTTTTGAGAGGCAGAAAAGGCAGGTTTTTAACCAACCAAAATTTGACACGTGTCCACCCCTTTCTTCCATCAGGGACTATTTTGCAATTTCGAAAAATTTGAGGACCTGCCCGAAAAAATTGCCCAAAATATATTAAAAAATTGCAAAAAAATTATTTATTCAAAAAACCTAATAATATGCAAGATGCCGTAAAAAGAATTAAATGCAGTGACAAAACGTAAAATGCAGTGAACAATATAAAATGCAGTAAACAAAGTAAAAAGAATAAAAATGTTGGAAAAACGTAAAATGCAGTGGAATAACATAAAATGCAGTAAACAAAATAAAATGTATAAAAATGCTAAAAAACGTAAATTGTAGTTGATTAAGCGTAAAATGCAGTAGGATAAACATAAAATGCAGTGATTTTTTTCAGATCTACTTTTTTAGAAGTAGATCTAAAATTCAGTAACCTACATGTAAAATGCAGTGACGTTTTTCAGATATAACTTTTTAGATCTAGATCTGAAAAAGTAGATCTAGATCTACTTTTTCAGATCTAGATCTGAAAAGTAGATCTACATCTACATATTCAGATCTAGATGATGAAGGTCGTAGTGGATGACGACGGTGAAGGTGAAGGTTTTGGTGGCGGTGAAAGTGGACGGTGGTGGTGGACGGTGAATGTAACATCCGCAAAATGGGCCTAGAAGTTTTATAATAATTTCCCGATTTTTAATAATTGTTTAAGTGTTAGAAAATTATTTTGTTGGTTATTGGATAATAACTAGAAAATAAGTTTCAGGACTTATTGTGGATAGTGAAATATTAATTGTTTTAGAGTAATATAGTTGACGGAACAATAAAAGGTTTGGGCTCGCAAATGGTTTTCGGGTTTCAGACAATAGGTTAAGAAAGGGTATTAAATTATACCCGTATAATTGAAGTCGGTTATAAGGGGGCCAACCTTATTTCCTATTTTCCCCCTAATTCCTTTATTCTTCCTGATGAAATCAAAAACACACACACCCATAGTTAGAAAATAAAAGAGAGAAAGGAAAGATCTCAACTTGTTCCTGTGCTTAATACATCATCATCTACAGATTTCTATCACCATTATCATCATATAATTCTTGTAAGTGTTCTTCATATATATATACATGCTAAAATGTTAGGGTTAGTGTGCAATATATGAAATTGGTGATTGAATAATGATATAAGATGTTAGTTAGTATTAGAAAGTTGTTAATTATTGTGTATGATCAGTTTGAGATCTGAAGCTATTGATTGAGTGTGTATAAGTTGGATTTTGGGTTAAACAGCAAGAAATCGCAGGGGCTGCTGGAAATGACCAGGTCGCGACGCGACATAGCAATAATCGCGGCGCGATTTCAAGTTGATGGCGACGCGATCCTAGTATAATAGCGACGCGATTGTGCCCTGATCAGACTTTTGTGACTTGTTACTTAACATGATTAACATACATTTGATGATATATGATGTTGGTATAATTCTAATACTTATGATAGTAAGTTAATATTAGTAGATCATGAGATGAGTTGTATTACCAATGAGATGACATAAGTGTTAGTTATCATTTGATAATCGTTTATCATGAGTGATATGATATATTGTGCATTGAGATATTGTGATATGTTATATGATTATAACATGAGATTATTGTTATTAATGAGTTACTAACTCGTTATTCTGTTTTATCCTCAGATTGAGAGAAGGCTCAGTAACATTAGATCTCTGAGCGTGCAGCTGAGGTATTGGTGAGTGGATCTGTACCTTCAGTGTAATTTAGCGGTAATAGGTTTGGTTATAGCAAGTAAACGTAGATTTACTGTTTGATAGACTGTTTAGTCTGATATGCTGATTGTGATTATTTGGCCTTTGGGCATATGTGATTAATCAGAGGTCAAGATGTTTGGGCTTGGTTGCTATTGTTTGACTGATAAGGATTCCTTGTACACATCGTTAATGGGAATCAGTATTGTTTGAGAAAGTAGCAACCAGCTATCGGTTAACCACTGTTTCGACCTGCAGCTCAGTTGGGTTATTGAATAACCGCTGTTTTGGTCTACAGCTCAGTGGGGTTACTAAGGGTTGTTTGAATGGCAGCAACCACCGATCCTCTGATGTTGTGTGAAACTATGTGATTGTGATTATTTGTTGTAGACAAAGTTGTTATTGCTAAATTGGACTGTTGGTTACAGTTCTATCTCACTTAGCAGTTGTGCTAATCCCACCACTTTAATTACTTCTTGCAGGTTATGACTTGATAGGATGGTTAGGGCAAGAAGGTGTTGACCTGAGGGAATGTTTGACGACTACTTCGTTGACTCTGATATTGATTTTATTAAATCAACGTGATGTTTTGGAATTATATAACACCCAACAGCTGTATTTTGGTTTGTGTAATTATAAATTATTGTATGTATTTGAATTATAAGTTGGACTTTTGTATTAAAAATGTAAAGTTTGTTTGGGACGTCGCTTCCGGTGTAAAATACATTATTATAATGTTTTATGAGAAGCAGGGTGTAATAGTGAAGGTGGATGGTGAGTGAAAGTGAATGTGAAGGTGGCGGTGATGGTGAACGGTAGCGGTGAAGGCGGAAAGTGACGATGAAGGTGGTGGTGATGGTGAAAAGTGGACTGTGAAGGTGGTGGTGGCGACGGCCGAGAAGGTGGAGGCGAAGAAGGTGGTGGCCGGAGAAGGAGGTGGCAGTGGTGAAAGGTGGTGGTGGCGGCGACGGTGAAAGGTGGTAGTGGTGGTGACGGTGAAAGGTGGTGGTGATGGTGGCGACGGCGGTGAAAGGTGGTGGTGGTGGTGGTGAAAGGTGAGTGGTGAGTGGAAGAGAGAATTTTTGTGTGAAGAGAGAGAAGGAGGAGTCAATAATGAGCTGACCATGAACCTTTACCCTACTTTTACCCCTCAAAATATATTTTAGGTAAATTACATTTAGGTCCCTATATCTAAAAGTATTTGCAAACACACTCGAAAATGACATGGCATCATATGGAGCATTGGATCATAAAATGGATGGTGAGGATGGAGCTGCCCTCCCTGCTCCTCAAAACCCCCCTGCCTCCATGATCCTTTGTTTCTAAATAATTAAAGTTTTAAATTATAATAGTATTTTATAAATATTACTTATATGATCACATAGATTATTTTATATAATTTAGGTTTAGAATATAAATAATTAATTGGGGTTTTGTTTTCAAAATTAAGTAAAATATAGGGACTTAATTGTTCAATTGAATTTTATGTTTAAATGATGATGTCACAAAGATGTTTCCTATATATAATTTATAAGATAATTAATTATATTATATGTTGTTGCATGAATTACCTTGCACGATTAATAACGTGAACTTTGGAAATAAAAGGTAAGAGTTTGAGTTGCATTCTATATACTAGAGCGTATGTATGTTAATTTATTATTACTATACCATTATTATTATTATTATTATTATTATTATTATTATTATTATTATTATTATTATTATTATTATTATTATTATTATTATTATTATTATTATTATTATTATTATTATTATTTGTTAGAGTATAGCATACAGATAATCATATTGTCACACAATTGCGGAAGCGAATAATCACGTATATATAATTAGTTAAGAAAAGAATCATGTACCTTTTAGCAAAGCTCCAGATAAACTATTGAGGTTTAAAGTAAAACCTCTCTACAATCGCACACACGACAGCAACTCAATAGGTATGCTAGTACGCCGTTCACAACACTCACAACCCTTGTGCTTTTCTTCTTTGGTCGAACCACACAAGAACTGATCTTCGTTAGGGTAGAAAACCTTCAAACCCTACCTTCCTAGCTCCAAAGTCGAACTTTAATTCGTACCCTTAACCCTTAAGTCGAATTAAGCTTTCTGAAAACGTATGGTTTAAGGCTGGGATTTAAGCTCTATTTATACTTGCTGAAACCGACCTCCAACCGCCGGTTGGGTTGGCTTTTGACCCAAGTATCCGTTTTCAGATCCGCGTGATCCACCGCCTTCCATATCAGGTTCCAACCGCCCGTTGAGACATCCAACCGCCGGTTGGATCTGGTTTCCAGAATCTTCTTTTAATATTTTAAACGTACAATTAACCTTTAATAACGTTTATTTGTGAATGTATTAATTAATATATCTCACATATATATTAACCAATTATATTTAGCATAAGTGTCAATACGTGTGACCCCATATGCTTAAACACTTTTTGGACATGCGTTTATTTATTACGTGGTCATATCCCAACAGCTCCCACTTGAGCATGTCATTAATAAAAGCAATGACATTGGTAAGCGTCTAGAAACACGCCAATGCCCCCAGAAATGTTTAAGTATAGTTTCTTAAAATATATTATAGTTTCTCAAAGTATAATATAGTTTCTTAAAGTATAATCAAACTTCTCAAGAAAATGATTTTAGTCTTTACTATCCCTTTGCTTCAGATACCTTGTTAATTATGGATATGGATCAATGTCACTCCATAAATTAACGATTCTGTTTTTCATTCCTATAATCAATTAAGTTTACCAAATCAATCGAGACACATCTGGATTTCATTTGGGTATGGCCATACACACATCTTAATTAATTCTAATGAGGGGCCCAGTGGTATCATGCTTCAATAATTAGTTGAAGGAACAATTCCTATCTTGACTACACGTGTCAGTCGTGTACTTCACTACACTTCTGAAAATAGCCCTTTATTACCACCTTATTCAGGATAGCTAGAACTATATCAAGAAAATGCAATCCATACATTCAAAACTTACTTGCATCTCAAGTCTAAAGATAAGTAAAGCAACCATTTACAAGTTTCACTTGATGACGCCGATCCATAAAGTGATAACTTGTCAGTTGGGGTAGTCCGATATGCATCTCATGAATACCATGTGAGTTTGGTGGGACCATCCTTCCATATTCAATAATATAACCAATCACTCAGATTTATCTTAGTTTAACTATATTCCCATATAGTTAATCGATAATGGACATTTTAGAATAATTTAAGAATTATTCAAGGATTTAAACATGCAAATATATGATACAATTATCAAATGAAAACAAACATACCAGGTACTTTAATTCATTTATTAGATAATAATTGTCTAACATCCTTTAATAAAATACTAAAACACAGAGTTACATGAAATAACTAGCATAATGAAGTCCTATGCCCTTGGCATGTTGACTAAGCTTTCCATTAGGTAAAGCCTTCGTAAATGGATCAGCTAGATTATCATCTGTGTGAACTTTGAGTAGATTGATTTCACCTAATTCGATCTGCTTTCGAACATAGTGATATCTTCTAGGATAATGTATGGCCCCATTCTGAACTCCTGGTTCATTGGCAATGATAATTGCTCATGAGTTATCGCAGTATAACTCCTATTTGTGGGTACCACGTTAAGCCCAAAAATAAATTTTCTAACCCAGATAGCTTACATCTCAGCTTCCGAAGATGTTATGTACTCTAATTCAGTTGCAGACATGGCAGCATTTGGATTGCTTCATAAGGAACCCTTTCCACTACGTCTCCATTCAAGACGAAGACGTATCCTGTCTGAGATTTCATATCATCCCTATCGGTCTGAAATCCAGCATTACAGTATCCAGTCACTTTGAGCTCTGCTTCAGGATTTCCACCATAAACAAGGAACATATCTTTAGTAGCCCTCAGGTACTTAAGAATATTTTTTCACAGCAATCCAGTGACTTTCACCCAGTGACTTTCACCTGGATTCTATTGAAAACGGATGGCTATGTTCTGTGCGAACACCACATCAGGTCTAGTGTATCTAACCGCATACATTATGGATCCAATTGCCATAGCATAAGGAACCTTTTCCATACGTTCCACATCCTCAGGTGTAGAAGCACATTGTTTGCTATTTAAGTCAAGTCTTTCTAACATTGGTACATTTTCCCATATAGAATTCTCCATCTTAAATCTCTTTAAGATCTTATCAATATAAGCACTTTGACTTAGTCCAATTAACCGCTTTGCCCTATCTCTATATATCTTGATTCCAATGATAAATGCCACTTCTCTCAAGTCTTTCATAGCGAAACACTTTCCAAGGTAGGATTTTACATCTTGTAACATTGGAACGTGATTTCCTATGATCAATATGTCAACAACATATAGGATAAGGAAAGTAACATTACTCACACTAGCCTTTTGATATACACATGGCTCATTAGGGTTTTGAGTAAATCCAAACCTTTTGATTTCCTCATCAAACCTCTTGTTCTAGCTTCTTGATGCTTGCTTTAGTCCATGTGACACTCGTCAAATAAGGACTAGTTATTAGGTCCTAATCATTTTATTAACACATGTAATTAGTTCTATGTTAGGCTAATTTTGTGTATCATTACGTGTATTGTTACATATACGCATTAACATGATTAATGAAATCGTGTCACTTTATATCGGCCAAATCCCGATTCATTTATATGGACGTTGGTGAACCTATATTATTAAATAATACGAATTTATTTAATAAACATATTTGTTTCTAAATATTATTTTGATAATATTTCATAAGTATATCGTATCGTACAAATAAGTTATACGCGGCAAAAATGCGCAGAACGCGCCCGATCATTGAACAAAAGTCAAAATATATTTTAGTTGGTAAAATATATCATTCTAAATGAAAAGGTTCATTTAAAACATTTTGTATAAACCGATAACAAAACGTTTAGTTAAAACGTCACAAAGTTTAATAATCGTAACACGATCACACAAACTATTACAACACTTTGCCAAAACATTTTATAAATGTTTCCGAGTATTATTTGAGTAATACTACGATCAAAAATATCGAAAACCATTCGTTATTTATAACTCGTACGTATAACATTTAAACGTCTAATTATACGTTTACACGACCGGGGAAACGAACACTGCACGGAGCGCAAACTCGAGGAACAAATTTGAGACAACCACCACCTTGTGGGACCCACCCACAACCGATTTTCAAAGCTTCCTAAACAAGATCCCCAAAAAGTGAATCTTGTTGTGGAAGACTCAAGACCAAACCATCACCAACCTCATTTCATTTCATTTCATTTTCAATTCTCAACTTCTCCATCTCTCTCTCTACCATTGGCTCTCTCTACTCTCTCTAGAACTACACTTAAAAACCATCATTGATCATCATATACTTGAAGAAAATCAAAGGAGAAGGAAGCTCGGACTAACCGAGCATCATCATCGTGTTTACCTCCTCTAGATCGATTTTAACACCCTTTGTGAGCAATCTTTTTCTCTAGATTTCTTTGCTTTAAGTATATTTATATGTTTGGTTGTTCATATGACTTGTTAATGTCTAAATATTAGCATTAAAAACATTTTTACAAACATATACATACATATATACAATCTGCCCAGATTTTCTAGCTCACGAGAAAAATCATATAAAATCGGTTATTTCGAGTTAGACCACGAATCTTTTGTCAAAATTTGCGTATGAGTGTTGACTACAATTTTTGTGTTGACCACTTTGACCAGAACCTCACGGAATTAAGTGTAGAAGCTGATCTTTGAGTGTTACATGTTCTTTGACCAAATCTGGCCAACACTCACCTTCATTTTTGTTTAAAATAGCTAAGGGCCTTTTAAAATCATTATAAATTGCAGAAATGAACTAGATCCATAGTGGAACATGCTGGATTTTTGTTGAGACTAAACTCTGATTAAAAAGTGGTAACAACTAGAGATCTATCGAGTTAAAAATCTGGAAAATATTTATAAATATTTATATTAGGGGCTGTTTTGGTAAATTTGTGAAAATGACACTTCGAGAGGCCCACGAAACATAACGACAATTTTTATGAACTTATTTTACCATTTTAATGGTTGAGTAAAAGTTGCGGGTCAAACCGAGACCGTTGACCACATTTTCGACACTGACCAAAAACTATTAAGTGTCGCCAAACATGAAATACTTATAACTTATTTTTACACTAAGTGTCAAATGACATAATACATTCAATACTTATACGATACGAATACTAAACATTTCAAATATATTTTATAAGTATATCATTACAACATTCTAATAATAATGTTTTAAGATTATTATTACAATTAATCACCAACGGGCCGTACATATTTTTCCAATCATACCTAATCAAATCAAATCATTGGACATTACTAGTTGGATGAACAATTAGCATAGATGATCTGTTAGGACATCTAATCATTATTATAACCTTGCGCGTCTAAGACACCCAACAGGTTTCAGTCGTTGGAGACGATATCATTTCCCTTGTATACCATCATTAGTGCTTGATAGCATCTCATCAGACTCAGGTGAGTCTCATAGCCCCGCTTTTACTGTTTTTAACCTCGGGGTGATGATACATGCCTGTTTTATTTTACATGTGAAAACAAGTATCAAATATCGCTATATTCTGCATGAGTTTATTCATCTAATCATTTAAGTCCTCCGAGCATAGTTTGGTAATACTTTGTAGCGTGAATGTTAGTGTATGGTGCCATATGGGATTGGCAATCCCCGTCCGGGTCAGCAAGCACTGACTGGTCAAACGGACGCATTATCATTTGTTCATAGGTGTGTTGATTAGGCACACGCATAGAGGCACCCTCGCTCAGGCACTTAATTGTGATCCTAACATCTCAGTTAAGCTCAGACTATGTGCTCATGGCAGTTATATACATCATTTATCATTTACTTATTTGCTTAATTGCAAATCATTATACTTAAAATCTCGCGGTTCATACATTATACTTTATCATTAAACCTGTGAGCTCACCAGCTTTTAGCTGACCTTTTAGCGTGTATTCTCAGGTTCGCAGCAGCAGTAGGTCTGCTCACTCAGGATGCCCATTAGCTCGAGTCTCATGCAAACATCAGGAGATTATCATGCATTACTATATTTTGTAAAATTAGTTACGCCATAGAATTCCTTTCAATAATCTCGAGCTTTTGTAAACTATTATAACAGTGTAAGACTTTTATAATATCAATGTATTTGTAAACGACGCATATAGATTCTTTCATTATGTACCTTTGTGCTGTTGATATTTGATTAGTCGCGCCCCGACCCGATTCGCTTCCGCAACCCGAATTTGGGGGTGCGACAGTCCATAAATGGACCTTGAAGCTTGCATACTTTGCTATAATGTTTTGGATCAATAAAGCCTTTAGGTTGAACTATATAGATATCCTTGTCTAAGTAACCATTCAAGAAGATAGTCTTGACATCCATTTGCCAAATCTCATAGTCATAGTACGCAGCTATGGCTAAGAGAATCCTAATAACTCTAATGTCTGCCACAAGAGATAAGGTTTCATCATAGTCAACTCAGTAGATTTGAGTATAACCCTTCGCTACGAGATGAGCTTTATAGGTGTGTACATTTCCATCCATTACACCCAACGGTTTTATCATTGGGTGGAAGATCAACCAAGCGCTAAACTTGATTATCTTTCATGGATTTCATTTCCACATTCGCAGCAGCTTCAAGCCATTTTTCAGATCCTGGTTCTGATAATGTAGCTTTGAAATTAGGAGTTTCATTAAGATCCCCCATCAAGTACTCTTCAGATTCTACATTTAGACACAATTTCTCTTGAGCACTTATAGTCCTTGCGGACCTACGAATTGGAACAATATCGACTTGAGGTTCAGCACTTTAAATACTTCCCCCGCCCCCCTAAGTTGATGTTCGCTAGTGTTTGTTGAAGGTGATGCATCTTCCTCTTGAGTCTCATCAAGTTCTACTACCCTCCCACTGTTTTCTTGAGCTAAAATCTTGTTCTCAAAGAACTCGGCATATCTGGCAACTTTACAGTGTTTTCAGAAGAAAAGTAGAAGTAGTAACCCATTGTTTCCTTTGGGTATCCTACAAAGATGCACTTAATAGATATTTTTCGAGTTTGTCAGGCGTATCCCGCTTCATAAGCTCCTCACATCCCAAGATCTTTAAGTAAGACAAATTAGAGACTTTTTCATGCCACAATTCATGTGGTGTCTTATCAACCTTCTTGGTTGGAACCATATTAAGAATATGTACAGCAGATTCTAAAGCATAATCCCAAAATGATAATGGGAGAGTTGTAAGGTATATCATCGATTTTACCATGTCTAATAAGGTTTGATTCCTCCTCTCCGACACCCCATTATGTTGTGGTGTGTATGGAGGAGTAAGCTGTTGGACAATTCCACATGCTTTCAGATAATCCTTAAACTCTTGGCTCAAGTATTCACCACCTCGATCCGAATAAAGGATCTTGATGGTCTTACCGAGTTGATTTTCTACTTCATTCTTAAACACTTTAAATGTTTCAAAGACTTCATGTTTATGTTTAAGCAAGTAAACATAACTATAACGACTGAAATCATCAGTAAAAGTGATGAAGTAGCTAGCACCTTGTCTTGACACATGTCTAAATTGACCACAAACATCCGTATTTATGATTACAAGTAGATCTTTAGCCTTTTGCGTTTGATGCGGAAAGGGTTTCCTTGTCATCTTGCCAAAAACATAAGATACGCATTTATCAAAGGATCCATCATCATTTGATTTTAAAAGCCTTTCACGTTGAAGCCTTTCAATGCGTTTCTTTCCAATGTGTGCAAGACGACAATGCCAAAGATAGGTAGAGTCCAAGTTAAGCTTGGCTCTTTTATTGCTAACATAATACATAGAATTAACTTTTGAACCTCGATCATGCATATCAATTTCAAAAATACCATCACAAGGAATAGCATTATCCTTCAAAAATGAAACTGAAACAACAACTCTAGTGATAGCATGTGTATAATGACAATTGTCTAATACAATTTTTAAGCCTAAAGGCAAAACTAAGTCAAACTTCCATTGGCTTCTACTGCTTTACTTACACTATTGTACAAGTAAAGTGCCTCATATTTCAGTTTCTTCTTTCTCCTAAATCCCTGTAGGGTATTACAAATGTGAGTTCCACAACCAGTGTCATATACCCAAGATTTTAATTTAGAGAAAGAATATAATTCTATTGCGAAGATACTTGAAGGTCCGGTCGAGCCGGCTAGCTTCTTCTTCTTATTTATCAACTCAACAAGATAGGCAGGACAATTCCTCTTCCAGTGTCCCACAGTGGTGACACACTGACACGCCTCATTCTTAACCAGATGCTCTTTCATAGCTGGAGGGGTTTGCTTAGGGTTAGGGACAAAAGCACCTTGCTTTCCCTTAGCCTTTCCCCCAGTTTGCGGTTTCTTATCTTTCTGGATCTTTCCACTTCTAATCGCAAGGATTTGTGGAGTAGTCGATTTCAGCTCTGTAATCATATCAAGTGGAATATGATTTTCAAATTGGTTTTGAAGTTCGGGAGTCATGCTGCCAAGTATCAAACAAGCAACTTCATTATGACGATCATAAAGAGCATTCCATGCTGCTAATTCCTCAACAGGACCAAGAGCATTATTAGGAGCATGTCCCTTCGACTATTCAATGACCTCAGTTTTTCAGTCAACAAGAAGGACAATCCTTAGTTGACAAAACCAATCATTGAAATTACTTCCAGAAAGTTTTCTCATTATAGCATTTGCCTGAAAGCCGAATAATTCAAGTTCGGTGCAGGATTTGCCATCTACAATTAGATGAAAGTTCAAATTAGTTTTTTTGATAATTAACCCTTATAGAAAATTGAATACCCAGATGTTTATATATATAAACAATCAATTTTCTTAAGGCTAGGATCCTACTTGACATACCACCATCACATCAGTTGATCTGCTAGCAATGGTGTATTCAAAAGGTAAGTGACGATCAATAATTTCATTACTAGTGCAATTCCTAGAAATTATGGGACTTAATTTACACTTAGTGATCAAGCAGTAAGTGTTATTAAGCATGTTTCATCCCATCTTATGCCACGGGCTTAAGGATCTCACCGCTTAACTCGCTTTAAGTCGTCCAATTAAGAACTGTAAATAGTCCACCACCGTCTCACGATGAGTGGTAATTTACCTTGGATACAATTCATCTACGTCTCACGCAGAGCAAAAAGCAAGTACAAGTGTTCTTACCAATTGGATGGCATATGACTTAATTTAATGGGTAATTATTTGATAAAATGTATCAAATTATGTAAGAAGAAGCATGCACACATCTACGTATCATTGATTTTAATAAAATTTTCCAGTTAATGTACTTATTAACGTGCGTCAAGATGTCCAATTTAATATTCATATTAAATTAGAGATTGCACTTTTATTAAAAATGACGATTCAACATGTTTTAAACCTCTTCGGCCATGTACAAGAGAAGCCATGAAGAGGCTAGAGGAGGGGCTAGGATCTTTACATCGTTATATCCAACCTGTCGTCTTAGACACCAAGCCGAAGATACCTCTCTTATACAAGCTCCTAGTCGTGGTTTAAAACAAATTATTAACTTGCAAATCTCGTCGTGGGAGAAAATTACGGTATGTGAGCCCAATCCGATTTGACAATAAGATTTGCAAGGAATTAATAAATCTAATTCATAGTTATTAGTCAGTTTATTTTTCATAAAACCATTTTACTCACAAGTTACAATAATAAGCAAAATAATAAACTACTAATCAATTAACAATTAATTTTCATGCAACATTTGAAACATAGCCAACTAGGGACACCTTGTTAATTAAACAATTTAAACAAGTAACACTATTAACAATTAATCTCAAAGTGATATCCATGACAAATTATGCAGGCATTTTATGGATACCCTTTTATTGCTAATTGAAAGGCATTAATAATAACAAACAATTTACATTAACTATGTTATTATTTTCATTAAACATTAAAGTTCTGATGGGATTTTAAAAGTTTTAACAATTTAACCAAAATTAGGGTTTCAAGTTCCAACCGCCGGCTGGTCATCCCAACCGCCGGTTGGAATTGTAATTCGTAATTCTTTTATCGCGACTGTAAAACCCTAGTTTCGTGGTCCAACCGCCGGTTTGAACATCCATCCGCCGGTTGGAGCTTTTGACCTACTTTGTCATTCGACCTTTTAATCGAAAACAATTTTCTTGTAATTAATCGAATTAGACAACTAACAAAATTTTAATCTGATTTGTCATTCGACTTTAATCTCTATACAATCAAAACAATTTTCTTTGTTATTAATCGAATCAGGCAACTAACCCCACCAAATTTTATGTTCAACGGATCTAACTAATTATAACACATACGTGTGGCTCTGATACCACTGTTAGAGTATAGCATACAGATAATCATATTGTCACACAATTACGGAAGCGAATAATCACGTATATATAATTAGTTAAGAAAAGAATCATGTACCTTTTAGCAGAGCTCCAGATAAACTATTAAGGTTTAAAGTAAAACCTCTCTACGATCGCACACATGACAATAACTCAATAAGTATGCTAGTACGCCGTTCACAACACTCACAACCCTTATGCTTTTCTTCTTTGGTCGAACCACACAAGAACCGATCTTCGTTAGGGTAGAAAACCTTCAAACCCTACCTTCCTAGCTCCAAAGTCGAACTTTAATTCGTACCCTTAACCCTTAAGTCGAATTAAGCTTTCTGAAAACGTATGGTTTAAGGCTGGGATTTAAGCTCTATTTATACTTGCTGAAACCGACCTCCAACCGCCGGTTGGGTTGGCTTTTGACCCAAGTATCCGTTTTCAGATCCGCGTGATCCACCGCCTTCCATATCAGGTTCCAACCGCCCGTTGAGACATCCAACCGCCGGTTGGATCTGGTTTCCAGAATCTTCTTTTAATATTTTAAACGTACAATTAACCTTTAATAACGTTTATTTGTGAACGTATTAATTAATATATCTCACATATATATTAACCAATTATGTTTAACATAAGTGTCAATACGTGTGACCCCGTAGGCTTAAACACTTTCCGGACATGCGTTTATTTATTACGTGGTCATATCCCACCATTATTATTATTATTATTATTATTATTATTATTATTATTATTATTATTATTATTATTATTATTATTATTATTATTATTATTATTATTATTTATAATTTATAATAATTTAATAAATCAACCTCTATCCTTTACAAAATCATTGAACTATATATATTTATTTAAATTAATAATTAAGTTTGATACAAATAAGTTGGAATCTGATACAAATACGTTGGATTTTAGGTATTATTAAATAGTAATAATAATAATAATAATAATAATAATAATAATAATAATAATAATATTTACTATTATTTTATTTAATAATAAATTGTTAGTTAAAATGATAAGAAGCTGTCACGTGTCATTGTTGTCTACGTGACAAATCCTGGAGCCATATATATTTATATATAGGGGAAGATCAAGAGGAAAGTAAAAAAATGGGGGAAGGAGGGAAGTCATTCTCAGCCACACATTCTGGTCAACTCAAAAGTCAACGCGGTGACATTTTTGTAAATAACTTGAAATCACCTCCCAGCACGTTAACATGCATTTCAAAAGCATGTTAATCAAATTACAATTTAATATGCATAAACATTCATTTATCACGAATATTAACTTATATATGTTATTTATATTAATGAATATCATATCTTAACATTCATTACTGTATAATAATATATATTAATCAAGATTCATCTTAAAAAATGTTAATATCTTACTTTTTTTTTTTAGTTTTTAAGATTCACTGGTGATGAATGTTAGCTTATATGTGTTATTGACAATGATGAACCCTTTAACATTCTTTTACAATGCATATTAAATAATACATGGTATTATACACCATGAAAATTATAACATTCATTTACGATGAATGTAACTCGTGTATATTATTATACACTAATGAATGTTATGTTATCACATTCAATAGTGTGTAATAGCATATATACGTTAATATTCATCATAAATGAATATTTAGAACTATGAAGTTGTAATTTTGATAACATGCTTTTCAGATGAATGTTAACGTTATGGGAATTTTTTGAGTTTGTGAAATTCGAATGTAATGACGACCATAATTCGATTACTTACTCGTTTATATGTTTTTTACAAAGAAATTCGTTGTTTTTTACAAAGAAATTCGTTTAATTCTGTTGTTTTTCATCACCAAATCAAAATTTTCTCAAAAAACCCAAAAGTTACACCAAATTCATAATTTTGGATAAATCCGAATTACGACGAATTGAAGATGTGTATGAATGTGTTTGATGGATATGAAGATTTACAATGTTTTTGATTGAAGGAATCATTGAACTACATGCTTTAATTTTGGATTTTAGGCATAAATTGAGAAAATAGGTATTGTAGATGATGTGAGAAAATAAGTGGTTGTGATTTACTTCCCTCCTTCCCCCAATTTAAGAACTTCCCTCTTGATCCTTCCCCTATATATATACACACACAAAACTAAGGGCCTGTTTGGTGCGTAGCTTTTAGGAGCTTTAGCTTTTGATTTTGAAATTAAAAGCTCCTAAAAAAATAACAGCCTTGTTTGGTAGGTAGTAGCTGTAGCTTTACAAATTAACTAAAACCTCCAATTTCAAAAGCTGGAGAAAGTAACGTTACAAAAAAATACAGGAGCTTTTAAGGACACAATTACACAAATACCCCTCTCTCAATAATCATATAATATACCAATAACCCTAATCATATTTTCATAAATTCCTCTTGCGACTCAAAACCCCATCGGAAGCAACCACGTAAAACAAATTTGATTTCATTGTAAGTGCACAATTACGTAATGCAATTGTACAAGTATCATTCATCTTCATTAATTTTTATGCTTGTCTCCTGTATTTTTCATCATTGTTGAGAATATAATGAGTATTTTGGTAATTTTTTCATATTCAATAATAACCTCTACTTATGTTGTGGTTGTGTCAGTACGTACATAATTATGGTTCGGCTATCGGTTTCTAATTATCTGTCGATTGTATTTATGTTTTTTTATAGGTTAAAATTACGTAAGTTTGCAATAGATGTAATGTTTACAGAAAGATAAGTTGCAATAATGGGTAATTAGTAAATTACTAATTAGTTGTTGCTACATCATATCATATCATACACCTTTATAAATTGTTTAGGTCTTTTCTTCATTGACTTATAAATTTAAAGAGCGCAAATGACATAAATACCCTTATATTTGACCAAATAGACCAAAGTACCTCATCTAACTATAGAAACTACCATCTATAATATTTGTCTATAAATAAACACATTTCCTTTTCGAAACTACCATATGATATATATATATATATATATATATATATATATATATATATATATATATATATATATATATATATATATATATTATTCCTGCCTACTGAAATCAAGCTAATAATATTGTGCCCTCAAACACTCAAACTCTATCTCGGTTCATGTAATGTAATATCTTACACCTTTATATAGCGAGACCAAACGAAATAAGTACCCCACTGCTTTGCGCGGGCACCTGCTAGTTAATATGGAATGCACGTCGACAATGATTTATGACAAGCATATTATGTTTCCGATTGCCTTTTGATATGTTTTAATTTTACCTTTATAAAAAAGATGACTAAAATGTTATCCAATCATAAGTACGTTACTTATATAATGAATATTGTTTGTTAAATTTACTTTTACGTATGTTTATCATTTATTATTATATTGATGTCCTTTTATGTTATTTTACATTTTAAAGCTAGAGCTAGTTTGCCAAACAATTCTCTATAAATAAAGCTACAGCTTACAGCTACAACCTACAGCTACAACCTACAGCTTAAAACATACGGCTACAGCTAGTTTACCAAACATACCCTAACTAAAAATATGTGTACGTAGTTAAGTTAACTAATAACTTAAATAAATAAATTGATTTATAAATAAAAAAAATTCCCAGTCGTAAGGTCGTTGCAATCTGCACCGTAGTAACAGTGTACTCAAATACAAACACTTGATCGTATGTCTTCAATCGCACCCCCTTTTTTCCCATTCACATAGGCGCTATTACCCGATTCGGTTATTTGATCGGATCTTTCATTCGGATCCTAGGGTTTCTTATCAATTTTCAGTTTCTCGATCAAACCGCTTCAA
Organism: Helichrysum umbraculigerum; assembly: GCA_949592205.1. Taxonomy (NCBI): domain Eukaryota; kingdom Viridiplantae; phylum Streptophyta; class Magnoliopsida; order Asterales; family Asteraceae; genus Helichrysum; species Helichrysum umbraculigerum. The sequence goes on along the minus strand of CATIUR010000007.1, from coordinate 62,480,395 downwards.
TTTAATCTCCAACTATGGTGAGCTAACAATTCTACATGATTCTCATTCATTTAATTTCAATTTCTCGATTTAATTTTTCCATTTATGTAATATTTATGAACTATTAGGATCTGTTGTGCTAACTGATACTTAATTTTGTTTTGTTTTTATGTTTCACTTTGTAACAGCCTCTCAGACTTGAGATCAAGGTACTTTCTAATTTAGAATATTGAATACACTCATTATTGTTATTGTGATTAAGTGAAGTTGTGTATTTGATATTAATGCTAATTATGGGTGTTTTTGATAGAGGAAACTTGCTCAAAGATCAGAAAGAGTGAAGTCGGTGGATCTGCATCCTACCGAACCATGGTAATTATACTTGGTGACTGATGTATTTTTATTTATGAAATTGATGTACATTGTTAGCACTGAGAAGTACATTCATGAGTTAATGTATGGTGGTGCAAGTGGGCTTTCTACCAGCTTATAGCTTCTTAGCTTATTAGGGCTTGATATGCCCATTTTGTGAAGCCGGGATTTTTGAAAATATAATTTCAAGGTTATAAGCTAAAAAACTAATAAGCGTAAGCTTAATCACATAAGCTACTGTAATACATATGTGTTAATTGTAATGGTTCTTTTGGTTTTTACAGGATTCTAGCAAGTTTGTATTCAGGGACAGTCTGCATTTGGAACTACCAGACACAGGTACGAGACTAGATTAGCGAATATTAGGATATATAAGTATTCACTGAGTTTGACCGATACTTATGTATGCATGTTTTCTTGATGTATACTTCTTAATTGAATATTAATGGTCCAGCAGAGAAGCATAGTATTTAGGGCAGTCTTCCATTTAGGGTGTAGACCGTGCATGTTGTGAACGGAGTTATTTCCATTTCGTTGTATAGATAATGTGGTTATGCTAATGCATTTCTATTAGCAATGCGGTCAAATTGTTGGCAATAATATTGTAACTGCATGGAGCAGAAATGTTTTGATGTGAAATTAGCATCCTCTCAAAGTGCTGGACTAATAAATGCTCCGAAAACCAACTAGAATACAATTATTATTGAACTTCATGCGACTTCAAAATATGTTACTGGAAGCAGCTAATGCCACCTATTATATACTAGGTACAGGATATTATACTTGTAAGCTGACCCAATAGTTATCAGAAGGAAAAATAGTACTCCAATTTTAAGTTGTCTAAATAGTTGTCAAGTAGGTAATAAACATTATATATGGGATAAGGGTAGAGCCTTTTACCTTAATGATTGATAAGTAGATAGCCATAATTATAAACAAAGTGTGATAGCCGTATTATAAACGAAGTGTACATATGGAAAGTAGGACATGTTGACTTCCTGCAGTGTTCCTTCACATTTTATCAAGTGCAAAACATTTAATACTATAGGGTGAAGTTATACTACTGAATTCCTGTAAATAGCATGAGTGATGATTTGTGTAACAAGATATGGGAGCACCCTTGCTTTTGTATCATGCTTGCGTATTCCAGTTGTACGACCACAGATGTATGACTAAGTTTGACATATCTTATAGTACTTTCTTCCTTTTTACATCCTCCGTAGAATAGAATGGGCGGCGTGACCTTTTTATGCTACTATAGATAACAATTAGCTTCTCCATGTCTGATAAAATGGCAAATAATTTCTAGCTAGTTAGGTTCAAAAGAACAGATAGGCTGCTGTATTCATCCTCCTCATACCTTGGCTAGTTATGAAAAAGTGTCACTAGGATTAGAACCTTTTTCATTGTTTTTTGCTTGCAGAAAAGCTAGATGACTTGCCAATAATCAGCTTGAATGCATTTGGTAGCTAAATAATTTCCAGTTCAGAACAGCCTATTCTAACTGAAGCAGAGCTTCTCTTTTTAGAAAGGCAATGAACTCACACACCCCACCACGAATATACACATTTTTTCCACGAATATTTACATATCTCCACCCATGGACTTGATCACTTGAACCCACAACCTCATGGTTGGAAGGTCACCTCGATACCGCCAGGCCAATGGCCCTTTGGTGTGAAGCAGAGCTTCTACTGATATGTTTGGAGTTTGCAATGCTATTAGACTTCTATCTCACTAGAAAAGTAGAAAGTTTAGCCTGAAAGCCTCTGTATGGCTTATCAAGGAACATGTAAGTTTATGCTGTGATACTGTTTTTGTTTAGAACTGATGAAAGTTGGTTAAGTCAAGTTAATTATATCTATTCTACATTTAATGACCTTGTGAGATCCTGAGAAGGGCAGTTTAATTGATATCTACTTAGTTACATATGGGGTACATCTCTGGATCTCATGGTAATTGATATTCTCAAGGATGTTTTTGATCAGTAAAATATATCTTGGATAAAATATTTCTTGTTTCAGATCCCTGACTTTGCTTCACTTTAGCTTGTGAAGATAAGTGTTCGCCAATCAAACTTTTATTTACTTTTTTAGATCACAGTATATATTTCTTGTGATAGAAATCCAATTGGTGACTGACGTTAGCCTCGTATTCTTAAATTGCAGATTATGGTAAAATCCTTTGAGGTTACCGAGTTACCAGGTTTGTTATCAGAGTTTCTTTTGTCTCTCATGTGATCTTGGGCATGGTTTCATCCCGATGGAAAATTGACTTTAATTCTGATGATTACACAATACAACATCTTTTCAGTTAGATCAGCAAAGTTCATAGCACGCAAGCAGTGGGTTGTTGCTGGGGCGGATGATATGTTTATTCGGGTATACAACTACAATACAATGGATAAAGTCAAAGTATTCGAGGCACATACTGATTATATCCGGTGTGTGGCTGTCCACCCTTCACTACCATATGTATTGTCATCATCTGACGACATGCTTATAAAGCTTTGGGACTGGGAGAAGAGTTGGTATTGTACTCAAATCTTCGAGAGTCATTCTCATTACGTCATGCAAGTGACAATCAATCCTAAAGACACTAATACTTTTGCAAGTGCATCACTTGATCGCACTATAAAGGTAATTTGCAAAGTCAAAGGAGTAAAGTAACTGACGTTGATCATTTTAACATTCTACAAGGGTGGTTTATGCATCATTATCTTTCACATTTTAGATTTGGAATCTCGGTTCACCCGATCCTAACTTCACACTGGATGGCCATCTCAAAGGAGTGAATTGTGTGGATTACTTTACTGGTGGCGATAAACCTTATCTTATTACTGGATCAGATGATCACACTGCTAAGGTCTGTAGGCGTCTGCTTTTGCCACTGGTATGCTTATAAACTTCTGCAATATGTATCTTACAATTTACATCATTTGAAACAGGTATGGGATTATCAAACTAAAACCTGTGTCCAGACTCTAGAAGGTCACACACACAATGTTTCTGCCGTATGCTTCCATCCCGAGCTTCCGATAATAATTACAGGTTCCGAGGACGGTACTGTACGTATATGGCATTCAACCACTTACAGGTGGGGCCTGATTTCTGAGTGTTCCTCTTCCTATCTCGGATCATAACTATCTGAACCTTTTGTTTGATAAATACTTGAAAATGTGCAACATTAATGGTATGTGGCTCATTTCACATGCACCATCTCCATCAGTCCATGTGCATTCAGTTGCTGCCTCCCACAATATGATGACTAACCTAAAGGATTCTGTGATGTAATTGATACATCAATAGAGGGTATCCTGCCGTTTATGACATTAAGCTGGAAAACAAAGTGTTCTTTATGTCTCGTGATTTTCTGGCCCTATTTGATGATGATGTTCTTTACTTTTAGCTGCATTACTTTAGAGAGTAGAACATATTACCAACTATTTAAGCTGTGATTGCTTATCAGTTAAGGTTATAAGCGGTTAAAAATTATTATAACATGTTAAGAAATTTTGGACTTCACATCTTATCGATCTTATGCCACCTTTCTTCTTCTTCTTCTTCTTTTCATCCTTAAGTTCACCAGCTCTTCCCATTTTTTTTGTTGCAGACTGGAGAACACCTTGAACTATGGACTTGAAAGGGTTTGGGCTGTTGGATATATGAAAAGTTCACGACGGTAAGTTTGCTGTGTGTTTATGTCACACATATTTTAGCACTTGTTCGTTACATTTTAAATCAACCTGATTTTGTCAATACGTCATTCAAGATTCTTTCTATTTATTGTTGAACTATGGACTTGAACGTGTGTGAGTGGATATTTGGAGCAATAGACTTGCTTGTAGCTCTAAGCATAATAAAACGTTTGTGATGACGCATGCTATTCTCAGAATATTCTTAATACTTCGTTTATCAGGATCAATGCTTTTGCAATTCATTACTTTTCGTTACAGGATTGTTATTGGCTATGATGAGGGGACGATAATGGTAAAAATTGGACGAGAAGAGCCTGTCGCTAGCATGGACAACAGTGGAAAAATTATATGGGCTAAGCATAATGAAGTTCAGACCGTTAACATTAGGAGTGTGGGAGCTGATTATGAGGTTTGGGTCAATATGCATTTTTTCCTGTCAGTGATAAAATGGAATAAGAATGTTATTTCTTCTTTCCCCTTTTCCTTCAGGAAGACACTGCACATTTTTCATTCCTTTGTGGCTCTACTTTGCAGGTTGCTGATGGAGAGAGGTTACCGTTGGCAGTTAGAGAGCTGGGAACATGTGACCTCTACCCTCAAGTTAGTTGTGCTTGTTTAGTTTATATCTTTTTTAAACTGAAATAGATATGGGATTTAAAGGGCTTTGTGTGTATCACTTACTTGAGCTATTTTGCATTAACTTGGGGATTGTTGTGTACCCATGTGTGCATCGTTTTACATAAATATTTTTTGCCATTGTAATGGTATTAGGGCAGCCGGGCAGGACACCTTGACAGCTCGGAAACTTTGCACTTGGTTTTGGGAATGGTAACTGATTTTCACTAGTTTCTGACCATTGGTCTTTTCTCGTTTGCGTTCTTTTGTGCAGAGCTTGAGGCACAATCCAAATGGGAGGTTTGTAGTTGTCTGTGGTGATGGTGAATACATCATATATACAGCTTTGGCATGGAGAAATAGATCATTTGGCTCCGCATTGGAGATTGTTTGGTCATCTGATGGTGAATATGCCGTCAGAGAAAGTACATCCAAGATTAAGATTTTCAATAGATCTTTTCAGGTTTGTATACTTTCTAAATGTATAGTTAGACCATTAATTGGTGTGTTTAAACTTTAAACTTTAACCTATTGCTCTCTTCGTCCATCTTCTGTACCTTGCATTGTGTCGGGATGTGGCAGAACCTACCCTTTTAATATTGGGAATCTTCCTTATGATTGTCTGGCCCTTTTATACGTTTCCGGCATAATCCAACAACTTCCTTTTAGATCGCAATTTATCATTTGGATGTTTTTGTTAATTATTTAGGAAAAGAAGAGTATCAGGCCAACATTTTCAGCTGAACGCATATTTGGAGGATCTTTGGTGGCTATGTGCTCAAATGATTTTATCTGTTTCTATGACTGGGCTGAGTGTAGATTGATTCAACGGATTGATGTCAATGTCAAAGTAAACAATACCTACCTCGGTCTTTCACTATTTATGGATCTGTGTTTCACCTTGTATGTTATCATGTCAGCTTCAGTTTATGATCTACCTTATTTTCATCCTCTTTTTCAGAACATTTACTGGGCTGATAGTGGTGATATGGTGACAATTGCCAGTGATTCATCATTCTACATACTAAAGTACAATGTAAGATTTCTATCTTCACACATTTTTCTATGTCTTGCAATCTCATGAGTTTATTTAGTCTTTTTACTCTGTAAGTATATTTTCATGAATATTAATATTTCTGATTATTTTGCAGCGGGATTTAGTGTCTGCTCATTTAGATAGTGGAAGATCTGTAGATGAGCAAGGTGTTGAGGATTCCTTTGAAATTCTCTATGAAGTAAGCGAACGAGTTAGAACTGGATTATGGGTCGGGGACTGCTTTATTTACAATAATTCTTCATGGAGGCTGAATTATTGTGTCGGTGGCGAGGTAGGGTCCATCATCAATTTAGTAATTGGGATGAAAAAAATTATTACACAGATTCGTTTAATTTTATGAGTTGTCACATATCTGACACACTTTTCAGGTAACCACGATGTTTCATTTGGATCGGCCAATGTATCTTTTAGGATATTTGGCTAATCAGAGCAAGGTTTATCTCATTGATAAGGAATTCAAGTGAGTGGGTTTTTGGGTGTTATTTTCGCAGATGCTAATGAATTAAGCATCCGTATTGACCTTTTATATTAACTATTCGCAATTTAGTGTCATTGGATACACCTTGCTTCTCACCTTGATCGAGTATAAGACACTTGTGATGCGTGGAGAGCTTGAACGAGCTAGCGGACTTCTACCATCAATCCCAAAGGAACACCATAATAGGTAAAGTTTAAATATCTTGTTTTATATGACTTGTTGGTCTGATCTGAATTTTGTCCATGAGGCGGAATGTTTATGAGATACCTTTGACTCACAATCCAGGTGTTTGTACCTCATAATCATGTTAGTAGTTCGGTTCATATAAGCCTGTCAGCATTTTGACTGGTTTCTGTCATCTACATGGAGGACTTGCATTCGCTAGAAATTGATTAGTATTAGCTATGTGTTTTGACGGTAAAGGTATTGCATATTTAGAATTCTGCTACATATTAGATGGGAACTGTGGTATGATATTTCCTGCTACCTGCCATAGTGCCTTCTGTTAATCATATTTCTTTGTTTACACAACCTAACGAACTCTGTGGACATAGAATGATTCATGCTCTTGTATAACATAATTCTTGGATATTGATCAGATATATGGTTTCTTTTATAGTGTTGGTCGTTTTCTGGAATCACGAGGGATGATAGAAGAGGCCTTGGAGGTTGCCACAGATCCTGACTACAGATTTGAGCTAGCCATTCAGCTTGGTAAACTAGATATCGCAAAGGTGATGGCTCTCAACTGTTGCAAGGAAGAGATACTAGTTTTAGACTGCTTAAAAATAAGTCAACCGCTGGACCTTGCATCTCGGCCTTTTCTCTAGTATAAGTTATGTGAACTATATGTACATCCTGATTCGTTTGTGATACTGATGACAACTTTTGTTCTGTTTTATGTAGGATATTGCACTAGGAGCTCAGAGTGAGTCAAAATGGAAGCAGTTGGGTGAACTGGCTATGTCTTCTGGAAAGGTATTTTCCGTTTTAGTCGGATATGAAATTGTTGTGTTTATGGAAGGGCATATGGAACAACCTACACACAACCTTTTTTCATTTGAGAAGAATGAAACATATTATTGGTCTAAATAATCTTAGTGCTGCTCATAAAATGTTTGACCACGTATATTGATCTTAGAAATCTTAATATGTATGTTGGATACATGCGGCCATTAACATGTATTACAACCTTTTTGATTAGAGGTGGCAGTTTTGACCCTTTAACCTATAAATGGGCTGATTTGAGTTATGTTTCTATCTCAAACTGGTCAAATAAGAACTTTAGTTGAAGGGGAATGGGTTGAATGGGTTGTAAGTAACCCAGGGTCTATACAACCTCTTACACCCTTTTTTAGCTACTTAATTGTTTTAATACAACCTCTTATACCCTTTTTATATAAGTTCTAGATTATTTTTGTGTTAACATCGTATTTGTAGTTAGAATATAAATTATTAGCTACGTTACTCTTATATACATGGACAAAACATGTTTACGAGCCAATCCCAACAATTTTAACATGGACACAATTTGAGATTGAAAGTCTTAAATATGATCTTAAAACTGAACGTGGACAAAGATGACCGGTACCCGTTTCCACTTGAACTCTGTTTGACCTGTTACCGAATCCACCTGACTGTTTCATCTTGCCATCCGTTTCCTTATGCTTATTCTATTTGACTTTATGTATATGACTATATTTGGCATATTGCAGTTGGACATGGCCGAGGATTGTTTGAAACAAGCAAATGATTTGAGTGGGTTGTTGCTGCTCTATTCTTCTTTAGGAGACGCTGAAGAGATTGCAAAACTTGCATCTCTTGCAAAAGAGAATGGAAAGAATAATGTTGCATTCGCTTGTCTATTTATGTTGGGTAAATTAGAAGACTGCTTGCAGTTGTTGGTTGACAGGTTAGTCATTTCATACATAGCTCCAACAGCCATATGAAGTTGGCGGCATCCTGAAATCACTCTCTTTACAGCAATAGGATTCCCGAGGCTGCTCTGATGGCACGTTCTTACCTTCCAAGCAAGGTTTCAGAAATAGTGGCCCTATGGAGAAAAGACCTTAACAAGGTAAATGAATTTCATAGTCTTTCCGTTATTTTCTTTCAGCTGCACCAATACTTGCATAGGCCAATCTTTCAGTTTATAATCATGGACAATATGTTTCATGATCTGACTGCAGATCAACCAGAAGGCTGCTGAATCTTTAGCAGATCCTGAAGAGTATCCGAACATGTTTGAGGACTGGCAACTTGCACTAGAAGTTGAAGCAAGAGCTTCAGAAACAAGGTTGATTCCTCATCTTTGTTTCCATTTTGAGGATTTTTCTGCTCTGCTAGTTGAACACACTACATTACGTTGCATCTTTAGCTGGGCTGAGAAACAAGTAAATTGTGTAAGGGGGAGGTGGTGGTGGGGACTGGGTGGGGCATATGATTTTGGGTAATGAGTCAAATCGGATAATTGCAGTGTTGTTTGTGTTGATCCGAAACACTCTTTTGTCTAAAAGTTCTATGTCTACTCTTTTCATTAAGAATAAAACAAGAGTATGGCACCGCGCTTCGCTGTGATTTCTTTTATAAAATGTGTACCTTCCAAGTCATTATTCTGTAGATTGCTTAGATTTTGATTTATTTTTAAGTTAACTAAAGGCATTATGTAAAACAATCGAATTATCTTATGATTGACAAATTAATAAATTAAAGATAAATTAATTATGTGTTTTAAGTGGTAAAAAAAGAATATATTATATAACATCTCATCTTTATCCTAAAGTCTTTTCTGATAGGCTACTGAAATCGTAACAGTTATTTCGAGAACCCAAAATCATAAGTGAGACATTTAATTGGGGACGAATTTAGTATACAATAGTAATAATAATACTCCATCCGTCCCAAAATAAGTGTCTCATTTACTATTTTGATTTCTCCCAAAATAAGTGTCCAGATTCCATTACAGCCAATCAGAAAAGACTTTGGTGGATGAAGATGAGATGTTATTGGTGGATAGTGACTTTCCCAAAACTGTGTGCATTTTGACATGAGACACTTAATTTTACAACGGTGGGAGTAAATATGAATAAGTTAAGGGGTTGGTATGTAATTTAAAGTATAAATCAAGCTTTAAAAAAAATACATGTGAGATTCGATCTTACGACCATGAGGTTGAAGGGATGGCTTCATACCAGCTTGCTTACATAGACTTTTGTTTGTGGTTTTTGACTAATTAATATATATCTCGGAAAAGTAGAAGAGGACAAAATAGATACTGTTCATTGCGTCCCACCGTCCCTCCGTTAATGAGGGTATACATAATGAATCAGGATTTATTGCACTGGAAATATACTACTAGTGATTTCATTGGTAAATGGGTCGAAATTGCCACCTTGACTGAAATTGTTCAGGAATTTTCTGTGTATCTGTATAATTAGTTTATCCTCTGGGAGCATAGTGTGATGAATACATTTAAAATTATAAAATCAATTTCCGGAATTGCTTGTAACATTAACAAATACCTTTCCTCCCATTGTAAATATTATTTTGTAGGGGTCATTACCCTCCAGCAGCAGAATATGTGAATCATGTTGATAGATCACATATCAACCTAGTCGAAGCTTTCAAACACATGCAATTGGATGTTGAGGAACCACTTGAAAATGGAGGTTTGGATCACGAGGTACATTTCTGTCTTCCTGTTGAAATTCTGTTCACAAACAAGTAATAAGTACATACAAATTCCTAACAACTGCTTTTTTTGGGATAATTATGCAAAAATCTGCAAACTAGTTTTTGCGAAATGTTCCGAAAAAAGCGGTTGTGCTTAACTTTTCTGAAAAAGCGTTTTTTGTGAAGTTTTCTTTATTTTTATTATTTTTTTTCTTTCTAAAACCAGTTCTTGCAAAGGTCCGATTCTTTGCTAAACTTATGGTCCTTTGTTTCTAGATAGAGACAAAACATCTTGTACGAAATTTTCAACAATTAAAAATAAATAAATAATTCCTTGGAATTTCCTTGTTTGCAAAAGCATGGGGTATTCTGTAACAACCTTGTGATTGAATTCGAAGTTCTTGATTTAATTAATAATTAATTTTTACAAGTAATCAGTTTAATGATTGAATCTACCAATGACCATAAACTGCTGATAGCGTGAAGGTCGTTCTCATTATGATTGAATCTAATTTTACGATTGCACATATGCTTTAAGATTGACTTTTTAGAAGTGACTTTCTGGTAGAAATCTGTATCTGTTCACATTAGGTTTTTCATGGCTTAACTATTTGAAAATAGACTTGTTTATAAATGGTTATACTTTTCTTGTTAGGAGAAGAGTTTTTATACTGGTATGTGTGGTCTTATGTTCTTTTCGTGGCTTTCTTGACATAGGGTGTAGAACACATTACAAAGGAGGAGGAATTTGTTGATGGTCAAGAAGAGGATCAAGAAGTTAGTCATGAAATGGGTCAAGAAGAAAGCCAAGAGGTTGCTGCAGCTAAGGATAATGATTCATCAGATGGTGCTGTACTCGTTAATGGTCACGAAGCTGATGAAGAGTGATTAATTGGTAGGGAGAATGTAAACAACTTAATCTTATTGCTGGTGACTAATTTAATCTTTTCGATTGTCTTCTGTGATTCCCAATTTTGCCATGTAACTTTTTCCTTTCTATTGATTATATTATATTTTCTTGTGATGGGTTTTGTTAAATTTTTAATTATTGTTAGTAAAATTCCCCAGAATAGTAAAAATTTTAAAATACCACTACCTTATATGTAGGACCTTTGTCTAACAATCTAATGCGGAGTAGTTTTTATTTGCTATTTTTCTTCTTGTTTATATTTGGATGGAGTCTAAATTGCCACTTCTTTAAATGGCAGTGCTTACACCGCGTCACGAAGTTCACTCAAGACGGTCGTTTCCTGCTTTATGGAACTCCTTCCTCAGGTAAAATGTAAGTTTTGGTATCAGTTGGAAATTGTTGGATTCCACTGCTTGTCTGCTTATATATTATGTGCCATTGCTTACATTCACATGATCCTTCTTGCGATCAAATGGATAAATAAAGAAACCCTCTGTCTCTTTCATATAGGTAGCTTTGATTGGCAAATAGAGAAGGGATGAATCGAATGTGGGATCTGTCGTCTAATTTGAATGTGGTGTAATTTTGTAGCGCATCGAATTTTGTAATTGGGGGATATAAAATATAGACTTGAGGTTCAGTTTGATAGTCTTGAGGTTAGTTACATTTGTAGGGGTGTTTACCAATATTTTTTTGAGGCGATAATTTGCATCCTTCATAGTTACTATGTTATTATGGTTGATCTTATAATTGTTATATAGGGTTCGGTTTGGCATGGTCTCAAGATGTTTTTTTAGGCTTTTTAGAGTTCTGCTTTCAGTTTATGCAAAATTCTAAGAATAGACCAATACTGAAGAAAATGATGTTTTTGTCTTCTAATTTTCTTTTTAAATAATTAAACCTGATAATAAAGTTATATTCAAAGTGTATTACATAGAATTTATATAGCAGTTGTAAGCACATTAGATTTTCGGGTGACCTTTAAAATCTTTGACCCCTAGTCTCATTTCCTTTGTTATTTTTTTTTTTTTTATTTTGAACTTTTGTAATACAAATAAAAAACAGAGGAGGTTTTTCCTGTTTCGATTGGGGAGGGTGAATATTTTTTTACTCAGATATACACGGTCAAATCAGAGTATCCATGTGACTGTTTTCAACTATTTCTCTGGTTATCCCAAGATGTGCAGTTAGTAAAATTAAGATAGATTTGACATGATATTTCTTGTGAGGATATCATGACTTAACTACTAGGCCATTTTGGTGATAGGTGCAGCCAGTGAGGTTTAGATAGGTTTTAACCTGAAATTTCTTACGAGGATATCAGGACGTTAACAATTAAGCCAGTGATGAGTAATGTTGTTGATTGTTTATAGGGTTGTTACACAGAAGCCAAAACAGTATTATTATTGAACAGAAAATGTAAGTTTTCTCTTGTATTAACGTCTTCATTACTCACCTTCACATGTACGAAACATTTTGCTATAGTATTTATTGCCATATGAATCATTTTTCTATAGATATAGATAGTTGACTAAATGAGGGGCAGAGTTGTATGCTATGTAACCAGCATTGAGTAAATTAATGATAACCACCGACATAATCTGATTACACAAAACTATACACTATTATTATATAGTCATTTCATTCTATAAATAATTAAAATTACTAATGCATTTGAGTACTAAGTTTGATGGTTGTCAACTTGTCATAAATAAATTTAGCTAGAAAATACTCGTATAATATATCGATTTAATCATATAATATTTCCCCAATTACTCAGTAAAATAGAAATAGATGCTTGAAATGACAAGTACAAGACCATTATGGTGAAGAATGGTGCTAAAAAGTGACCAAGATATATTATTATTTTGTTCAATATACTCCAAAATCTGAACCCAAAACAATCCTCTACCATAAATATGCATCAAAATATAAAATCAATATTGATTTATTTCTTAATGCATAGTCAATGAGCTCAAAATCTACCATTGCAACTAATCACCAATAGAAGATTCAGTATCATCCACTTAAGGTGATGACATGAAATAGCTCAATTTGCACTTGCTAGAACAGGAATCCACACATCTTCCCATGTTTTCTGCATCTGAAAATTAAGAAAGAAAAAAAAATCATATGAATCAAAAGTCAACAATCCTTAATTATATAATATCACAACATATTTGAATTAAAAAAAGCCATAAAAAGCATCACCTTTGTGACCCAACATATGCCTTGAAGTTACAAACAGAAATAAAGCAACACTAGAAAAATATAATAACATTACACAAATTGATGTTACTTCCTCTTTTTATATAAATGTATATATGTGTTTTGACTTAAAAAATAGATAGATAATAAAGAATACATACCAGGATTGTGTAGTTTGCTGATGTTAGCACACAAGGAAGTAGCACAACCAAGCTTACAATAGCCAAGATTTTGATGATTTTGTGAATGTTCATCTACAGCCATACTTGTAGAAGGTGCAGGTATATCAAGACATTTTTTGAGACATGTGGAAGTACATGTACACATATTTTGAGGTTCGATCGTACAAAAAAAGAAGCATCTAGCATAACAACTAGTAAAAGGAATAGGACCAGTTGATTGCGCTCCAACCATCGTCATCCTCATCCCCATCCCCATGATCATCATCGTGATCATCATCATCACTTTCTTACCCTCCATTTTTGCTCTCAAGTTAAAGTCTTGTGTTTGTTCAATCTCAAATTGCTCATTTGATTATATAGAGGGGAGAAAGATTTCTTAATCAAGTAAAACTTTTATGAATTGGGTTGTATCCAACTTAATTAATTAATTAATTAATAATAAAGTCTCGTTACAAAAAGATGTATTTACTAGTTAATGTCATATAGAGTATGATATATGTTAATGTAGTATATATACTGACATTTATTGTGTATAATATATATGATGTTGGGTTGTTTGGAAAGCCATACATATATAGATATTTAATAACATTATTAATAAGTAAATTTTTTTTAAGAATGCATATAAAGTAGAGAAATTAAAGTTCTTAATACAAATTTATTGACCAATTGATTACTATAAAAAATTCAGCTTAAAGAAATATACAAGTTATTTTTTATGTTGGAATTGAAGACAAAAATTGTTTATGGAAGCAATCCAAATGTATTGCTTACCACATTAAATGTGCTTTAAAAGAAAAAAGACAAACTAAGCATGAATAAGTCAAATGTAAATTTTACTTATATGTAATAGAGAAATATAAATAAAATAATTATCAGGTGTTGCTTAGTGATAAAGCCGTCATGATTCTCGGGTTTGAAGTTTGAACCTCCTTAGTTGAATATTGTGAGGGTAACAGTGGAAGGGGTTCGGAAACAGTTACAAGAATACAACGATTAGATCTTGTACATCTAAATAAAAAAGAATCACCATATTCGAAATAATCTGAATCGAAGAAAACCCGCATCCACCTGAAGAAACATAAATAGATACAATAGAACAATAAGTCTATATGGTTCCCATTAATATTTTCATTTTTTTTATGTTTGAAGAGATAAGATAAAACTCGGTAATATTGTAATGATATATGGTATAATCTTATTTCCACGTAACTAAATTTTAATAACTGACTAATGTTGTTATATAATGTTATAAGATCTTATTCGTTTCATAATTAAATTTTTAAAAATATTTATTGACATACAATAAAACTAATAGTTGAGATAAGAAGAAGGAATAAATGGATGATTGAAACATATTATATTATTATTTGTTATATATATAAAAAAAAACAGGTAATTATCTACAAAATTAGTATTATATTATACTACGTATTAAAGAAGAAAGTGTATTATTTGACATGATCGACTTGATGCATAAATTAGCAAAGAATGGTCGGTTATTAATGTAAGTGTCACTTTGAGCATTTTCAATGATTAGAAGTTTTTGACAACTTTTTAGCTGAAATATTATAATTTCACTTACTTTATGCATTTGTGCGAAGAAAAAATTATCTTAAAAACTATGTACACAAAATCTTTAAAAAAAAGTCTTTAATTAAAATTTTGATAAATTTCAAATTCATTGGTGAAAACTATCTACTCCAACAAGTTAAATTTTTTTATAAGAATATTTATAATTTTCTATTCTTTTAAAAGAACTTTTGTTAAAGATACTCTTGATGACAAGAAAATTAACAAACTAATTAGAAAACTGAATCACGAAGGTGGAGATCACTTCTATAGCGCAAAAACGAAAAATTTATTGAGTTACAATAAAGCTTGGTAAAATTTGGAGGGTCAACTACATTTTGAAGAGAATGATGGACAGACCATCATAACTATTAATTTATACGATCAACATGCTAGTTTTGCAGCTTCGCTGCATCTTAACAACCGAATCTAAATCGTTGATTACATAAATCAATATGTGAAATCGTCGTCTCCTCATTCTACTCAGAATGCAACTGAGTTTTAACCCCGCACGGTAAATAATTAAAGTTATTGCATTAATAACGGTATATATTTGTTAATTTAACCTTAACACAGAAACGCATTAATTAAGGAGGGGTACTCCTTTCGAAATATAACTGTTACAAGTACCAACTGTAAGATTCTTTTGTCGGTCATCCTTTTTTCTTTTCAAACTAAAGTGTCACTCAACTATTATTGGCCTTCACTTTTAGTCCCTTAACTTTTAATTTTGCACAAAACATCTCTAACCAAATAACAGAATTCAAATGAGATTTTTCTTAGGTCTCAACTTACTTTTATTGGACTCACATAACACGAGTAAATATTTCAAGCTAATAAAAAAATAATTATAACTGATCTTTCATTTTAGCATAATTTAATTTAATAAACATTTTTCACTAACAAGTTAAATAAAACTTTTGTAGAGTAAGATTCAAATGAGTACATCAATTTTGAGTGAGAATGAGGGAACCAACAGATTTCTGCCATGTGTCACTTTATTCTCTCTCATCCACACTTTATTCTCTCTCCTCGACATTTTTAAAAATTAAATATCTCACAAACGGTAAGTCGAAAAATCATGAAAATTGCACCATAAAATTCAGCGTTTTCTCCTCTTCGATTTGCCGTCCCTCAAAGCATACTTTTGACAACTTTTTTTTTTCTCATTTTTTGGTGGGTTTCACAAATTAGTAACACATGTGTTAGTGATTAGTTGTACATTTAATTTGTGGTTAAGGTTAGGGTTTAGGGTTAGGTTTAGGGTTTAGTAGGGTTTATGGTTTAGGGTTTATAAGGGTTTAGGGTTTAGAAGGGGTTCAAGGTTTAGGGTTTAGAAAGATTTAGGGTTTAGCGTTTTGTAAAGCGTTTAGGGTTTAGGGTTAGGGTTTAGGGTTTGAGGTTTGGGGTTTCGGGGCGAAACCCCAAACCTCAAACCCTAAACCCTAAACCCTAACCCCTAAACCCCAAACCCTAAACCCTAAACGCAACACTTTAACACATGTGTTAGTAAATGTGAAACCCACCAAAAAAATGAAAAAAAAAAAAAACTTTTCGAAAGTATGTCTTGAGGGACGACAAATCGAAGAGGAGAAAACGACGAATTTAATGGTGCAATTTTCATAATTTTTCGATTTGTCGTTTGTGAGATAATTGATGTTGGGGGTAAATGGGTTTTGTACATGTAGAACATTCTCTTTGTACACATGGCTTGATATCATTGGTTCCCTCATTCTCACACAAATTCCTATTCTCATTTGAACCCTACCCAACTTTTGTAATAATGTTTGTAGTTTATAAAATAAATATTATATTTTTAGGGTAGGGTTCAAATGAGAATAGAAATTTGTGTGAGAATGTGTAACATCCCCAAATCGGGTCTAGGAGAAACAGGTATTTCTTTATATTTAATTGTGATATTTATTTATATTTTGTGTTTGATTGTGAAATTTATAGGTAAATAAGCCTCAGAAATTATTGTGACTAGTGAAATGTTATTTGTTTTAAATAAACTTAGGTGACGGTAAAATAAAATAATTTTATCGCAATTGAAACTGAGGTTCCAGACAATAGGTCAAAAAGGGGTATAATATTGCATTGTGAATTAAGTGAGTCGGTTTAAATAAAAGAAAAGAGGCCGACTTATGTTTTGTTTCCCCAAACTTCTTTTGTGTTCTTCATACCTCTCACAAAACCTTTCTATCAAAATCCCCTACACAAATTGCTAGTGATCATTTGCAAGACTTAAACAAGATTGGAGATTGAATCATAAGTTCATCATCATCATCCTTATAATCATCTTCTTATCTACATCATGTAAGTATGTGTTGATAATCACTTAGATATAAGTTTAGTGATTTAAGTGAAGTTATATGATTTTGTATATATATGCTAGAATTCTTGATCTAATGATATGAGTGAATGTTATAAACTGATTTGGTGTTGATTTGATGATGATAACATGTTGATTACATAAAGAAATTGATAGATTTCTTGAATTTTAGGTTGAATATGGATGAACTAGGTTATATGTGATTTTGATTGATTTGTAATGATTTAAAGTTTGAATCTTGTTATATATGGTTACTAGTAGTTGTGGTGGCGAAATATTGATGAATCTGTGAGTAGATAATCAAGTTTGGACGAATTTGGGTTTTTGGTTCGTAGTTGAGTTGTGCAGGAAATGGTAAAATGTGCAGGTCTGGAAGACGTGGGAATACGGTCGGATTCCCCTGAATCCGGACGTATTCAAGGGAATACGGCGTATTCCCGGGGTGTATTCCCAACCGGATTCCTAAGATTGAGTTCTGGTTGAAATTGAAGCTGAAATCACTGGGGAATACGGGCGTATTCACTGGAATACGGCCGGATTCATCTGAATACGGCCGGATTCCAAGGAATACGGCCGGATTCCCTTGGCTGGACAGAAATTTTTATTTAGCCTGCATAATATGATTTAGCTTGCATAATGTGTTTATATTACTTAATATCTGTTTGATTATTGATATTAAGTTATATACAATGAAATATGAGGATTGACTTGGAATTCTTTTGTATTTCAGATTTGACCACGACTCAATAAAATTAGACCTTTGAGTAGAGCTTGAAACGAGACAGGTGAGTGAATGGTTCGCACAGTTTAAATTGGTGTTAACAATTTAGTTACATCAATTTTAAATAGATTGATATTATTGAGTTATTGATAAGTTGATTGCGATTAAATGATTGATTGCTAGTGACTCATTCCATGATAGGTTGGAATGATAGAGGTCAATTTCGATTGGGTTTAGTTGCTATAGGTTAATCTTTATGGTATTGATGAACATTCGTTGTGAATTCGTCCGTATTGATTAAAGATAGCAATGAACTATCGGTAAAATCTCTGTATTGGCCTGCAGTGGATTATAAGTGTTCTTGGTGGGCCATCCGCGGGCTGAGGGTACCTCAAGAACCACCGATCCTCTAATTTGATTGTTACTATTAGTTGATTGTTGTGAGTTGATTGTTTATGCTAAGTTAGATTGTTGGAATCGTTATTCACTTAGCTTCGTGCTAATCCCCCACCTCACTTTTGCAGGTTAAGTTTGCTTATGCTCGGTTGAGAGGTTTTGGGTGAAATGTTTGACAAGCTGGGCACTCTTGATTACTTTTATCTTGGCGTAAACGTTTGTATAAATAACACCACTAGAATTTGGGTTGTAATGAAATAACTTAATGATAGTACGTGTAATAACTAACTTTTGATATTACCTTATATGTAAATGTTGTTGAAAGGGGATAACGCTTCCAGGTTGTTTAAAAAAAAAATGTCTTGAAAATATGGGGTGTTATAAGTTGGTATCAGAGCGTAAGTTTATGGGAATGAACATTCTAGGTGTTCATACCTAAACTTAGTCCCGTTGGTCAAACATTTCATGTTATGGGGATTAGTTAGGAAAGGAAATTTGATTAGTTTGCTAGTACTAATGATTAACGAATTTTGAGATATGATGTGATTTCAGATATGGCGGATAATGAGCAACCTGTCCATACTCTTAACAATGCCTCTCAAATTGCTGCACCACCACCAGAAAATCAGGAGCATAATGGAATATCTAATCCAAGAGGCGTGGAAACAGAAACTGATAAAGAGTACATTATGAGATTAGAGAATCGGGTGTTGGAATTACAGAATGAACGGGCTGGGTCTTCTCGACAGCCTATTCATACTCAGCCGCCTGTTATAACTACTACTCCTCCTGTTGTATCTTTTGAGCGAATTCCAGTATCTATCCCTTTTGTTTCTCAGCAGCAGCAACAAGGTTATGGTTATCAAACTACTGAACCTTTTTCTTCTTCCGGTTTTCCTAATTATCAGATACATGCGATTCCTCCATTTCAGCAGTTAAAAGTGGGTTGTTCACTTAAGACTTTTATGTCCACCAATCCTTCTTCATTTTCTGGAAGTACTAATCCTACTGACACCTTGGATTGGTTACGTGATGTGGAGTGAAAATTGGAAGTTTGTCATTGTGAAGAAAAGGATAAAGTACCATACGCAGTTCAGCTCTTAAAGGGTCAAGCAATGTCATGGTGGGATGCTATAACTGCTCCATTGACATCGGAACAAATCAAAATGATTAGATGGTCAGATTTTCATGCTGAAGTTTGTAAGCAGTTCTGTTCAGAATACAATTTATCACGTATCAGACAAGAGTTTCTAGACTTACAAAAGACGGATCAAATGTCGATTGAAGAGCTTATTAAGCAATTTTCTGACAAATTACGATTTGTGAGACAGTGGGTTCCGACAGATAGAACTCAGATTGAGCATTTTGTGAAGACTTTGCCTCCAGATTATCGTACTTCAGTGAGATTAGCTAATTCTCTTTCACAAGCATATGATTATGCTCGTTCGGTGGATAGTGATATTCAAGCTAAAAGGTTAATGAATAAGGAAAGGTATTCACAGAAACAAAGGGGAGATTCATCTAGTAAACAAAAGGGGCAAGGTGGTCAGCAGAACAGAAGGTTTAATCCAATGGATAATAACTATTGTAACAAATGTCGAGCTAGACATAATGGTCCTTGTACTCCCCAAACCTCAAGATGTGTTAAATGTGGAACTTTTGGACACGCTGCCAAGGATTGTATGTTTCCTAATAGCGTGTGTTGGAATTGTCAAAAAGAGGGGCATCGAGCTGGAGATTGTACAAAGGCTAAGAGACAAAGTATGGGTATGGCTAAGGGTTCCTCATCCTCCGGCCAAAAGAGGAAAATTCCACCAGTAGCTGCTAGTCGAGCTTTTCAAATGACAGTGGATGAAGCTGTCACTACTGAAGACGTTATAACGGGTACATTTCTCATAAATTCTGTACCAGCTCGCGTATTATTTGATTCTGGTGCCAATTGCTCGTTTATATCTGTGAAATTTTGTGATAGACTGAAATTGATTCCCTCTTTGATTGTGAAACCTTTAGAAGTGGAAATTGCTGATGGTAAGGTAGTTCCGGTTACCACATCGGTAACTGGAGCAAGTATACTAATAGAGGGTCATAACTTTCTGATTTCATTTCTGTTAATGCCAATTCCGAGTTTCGATGTGGTTATCGGTATGGATTGGTTGAGCTTAAATAAAGCTAATATTGATTGTCATAGAAAGATTATAAAAATTCCCGTCTCTGATGAGTCTCACGTCGTGGCTCGAGGGGAACGGGAAAAGGGTAATATTCCGTTGATTTCTGTGATGAAGGCTAGAAAATCTTTAGCCAAGGGCTGTGATTCTTATTTGTGTTATGTGGTTGATACTAAATTAGAAAAGAAATCCATTTCCAATATCCGGGTGGTTTCTGAATACCCGGAGGTGTTCCCTGATGAATTGCCTGGTTTGCCCCCTGTAAGAGAAGTAGAATATCAGATTGATTTGATTCCTGGTTCGACTCCAGTAGCTAAGTCTCCTTATAGGTTAGCTCCAGCTGAAATTCGGGAAATGATGGGTCAGATTCAGGAATTGTTAGATAAAGGGTTTATAAGGCCGAGTTTTTCCCCGTGGGGTGCTCCGGTATTGTTTGTGAAAAAGAAATATGGCACTTTACGTATGTGTATCGATTATAGGGAACTTAATAAAAGAACAGTGAAGAATAAATACCCTTTGCCCAGAATTGATGAACTCTTTGACCAGTTGCAAGGATCATCTTATTTTTCTAAGATTGATTTGAGATCCGGTTATCACCAGGTGCGAGTACGTGAGGAAGATGTTCCTAAAACTGCTTTTCGCACCAGGTACGGACATTATGAGTTTTTAGTCATGCCATTTGGATTGACTAATGCCCCTGCTATTTTCATGGACTTAATGAATCGAATATGTCGACCTTTTCTAGACAAGTTTGTAATTGTGTTTATCGACGATATATTGATTTATTCTAAGTCTGAATTTGAACATGAACGTCATTTGAGGTTGATTCTGGAAATTCTGAAAAGAGAAAACCTTTATGCTAAATTTTCTAAATGTGAATTTTGGCTTCGAGAGGTGCAATTTCTTGGTCATATCATTTGTAATGATGGAGTTAAAGTAGATCCTTCTAAGGTAGAAGCTGTTATGAATTGGAATGCTCCTAAATCCCCTTCTGAGATTAAAAGTTTCCTTGGTTTAGCTGGGTATTATCGGAAATTTATCCAAGATTTTTCTAAAATTGCTGGTCCGTTGACTCGATTGACTAGGAAAGATGTTAAGTTTCAGTTTTCTTTCCAGACTCTTAAACAGTTATTGTGTCAGGCTCCGGTGTTAGCACTTCCTGATGGTTCCGATGGTTTTGTGGTTTATTGTGATGCTTCGCATGCTGGGTTGGGTGCAGTTTTAATGCAACGTGATCGCGTTATTGCATATGCTTCCCGTCAGCTCAAAACTCACGAAAGAAATTATCCTACACACGATTTGGAGCTTGCAGCTGTGATATTCGCGCTAAAGATCTGGAGACATTATTTATACGGTACCAAATGCATTGTATGTACAGATCATAAAAGCCTCCAGTATATGTTTTCTCAGAAAGAGCTTAATATGAGACAGCGCCGTTGGTTAGAATTGATTAAGGATTATGATTGTGAAATCCGATATCATCCAGGTAAAGCTAATGTAGTAGCCGATGCTTTAAGTCGAAAGATATCTTCTAATCGAGTCTACTTTATGCGCTTGGAAATATCTTCTGATTTAATTTCGCAGTTGAGAGCAGCACAGTTAGAAGCGTTGTTAGATCAGAATTTAAAATCTGAGATTTTGTTGAAAAGGAAAGATTTATTGGTTGATGATTCTCGGGGGTTGAAAACTTTTCAATCTCGAGTTTGGGTTCCATTGATTGGGGGACTACGGGATTTGATATTGACTGAGGCACACAAATCGAGGTTATCAGTACATCCAGGGAGTACGAAAATGTATAATGATTTGAAACCATTATATTGGTGGCCAACGATGAAAACTGATGTTGCTAGAATAGTTGAAACTTGCCACATATGCTCCCAAGTAAAAGCAGAGCATCAGAAACCTTATGGTTCGTTAAAACAGTTGGATATCCCTGAGTGGAAGTGGGAACATATCACTATGGATTTTATTACTAAATTGCCTCGTACACAGAAAGGGAATGATATGATTTGGGTCGTTGTCGATCGTTTGACTAAAAGTGCCCATTTTCTTGCCACTAGTGAGACTGCTTCTTTGACGAGGTTATCTCTTTTGTATATTAATGAGATTGTTGTAAGACATGGTATTCCTTTATCTATTGTGTCCGATCGAGATTCTCGGTTTGTTTCTGGTTTTTGGCAGAGTTTGCAGCGTGAGTTGGGTACCAGAATTAATCTCAGTACAGCTTACCATCCTCAGACAGATGGACAGTCAGAACGTACTATTCAGACACTAGAGGATATGTTAAGAGCTTGTGTACTTGAGTATGGCGGTTCTTGGGATTCACACTTACCTTTGATAGAGTTTGCGTATAACAACTCTTATCATTCTAGTATTGGTATGCCACCGTACGAAATGTTGTATGGCCGCCGTTGTAGAACTCCAACATGTTGGTTAGAGGCGGGAGAAAAGCAGTTTGCGGGTCCCGATATAGTTCAAATTATAGCTGATAAAGTTAAGATTGCACGTGAGAAATTGAAAGCAGCTAGAGACAGGCAGAAACAGTATGCTGATCCACGTAGACAACCCGTTGTTTTTGTTAGAGGTGAACTTGTATATTTGAAAGTTTCTCCGTGGAAGGGTGTTATTAGATTTGGTAAACGTGGAAAGTTAGCTCCCCGTTATATTGGTCCATTTAAAATTCGACAAGTAATTAATGACCAATCGGTTTCTATGGAACTTCCTCCTGAATTAGTTGGTATTCATGATACGTTTAATGTCTGTTATTTAAGAAAGTGCAATGTGGAGGATCAATCCCAAATCCTTCCTTTGCAAGATCTTAGAGTTGACCCAAGTAAGAAATTGGTGGAAGAACCTGTTGAGCTTTTAGATAGAAAAGTGATCAAGCTTCGTAGAAAGAAAATTCCGATGGTATTGGTTAAATGGAAGCATAGCTTGGGTGACGATTTAACATGGGAAACCGAGGAGAGTATGAGAACTAGATATCCTAGTTTGTTTAAGTCTAGTGAGATTTCGGGGACGAAATCTTCTTAAGGAGGGAAGATTTGTAACATCCCCAAATCGGGTCTAGGAGAAACAGGTATTTCTTTATATTTAATTGTGATATTTATTTATATTTTGTGTTTGATTGTGAAATTTATAGGTAAATAAGCCTCAGAAATTATTGTGACTAGTGAAATGTTATTTTTTTAAATAAACTTAGGTGACGGTAAAATAAAATAATTTTATCGCAATTGAAACTGAGGTTCCAGACAATAGGTCAAAAAGGGGTATAATATTGCACTGTGAATTAAGTGAGTCGGTTTAAATAAAAGAAAAGAGGCCGACTTATGTTTTGTTTCCCCAAACTTCTTTTGTGTTCTTCATACCTCTCACAAAACCTTTCTATCAAAATCCCCTACACAAATTGCTAGTGATCATTTGCAAGACTTAAACAAGATTGGAGATTGAATCATAAGTTCATCATCATCATCCTTATAATCATCTTCTTGTCTACATCATGTAAGTATGTGTTGATAATCACTTAGATATAAGTTTAGTGATCTAAGTGAAGTTATATGATTTTGTATATATATGCTAGAATTCTTGATCTAATGATATGAGTGAATGTTATAAACTGATTTGGTGTTGATTTGATGATGATAACATGTTGATTACATAAATAAATTGATAGATTTCTTGAATTTTAGGTTGAATATGGATGAACTAGGTTATATGTGATTTTGATTGATTTGTAATGATTTAAAGTTTGAATCTTGTTATATATGGTTACTAGTAGTTGTGGTGGCGAAATATTGATGAATCTGTGAGTATATAATCAAGTTTGGACGAATTTGGGTTTTTGGTTCGTAGTTGAGTTGTGCAGGAAATGGTAAAATGTGCAGGTCTGGAAGACGTGGGAATACGGTCGGATTCCCCTGAATCCGGACGTATTCAAGGGAATACGGCGTATTCCCGGGGTGTATTCCCAACCGGATTCCTAAGATTGAGTTCTGGTTGAAATTGAAGCTGAAATCACTGGGGAATACGGGCGTATTCACTGGAATACGGCCGGATTCATCTGAATACGGCCGGATTCCAAGGAATACGGCCGGATTCCCTTGGCTGGACAGAAATTTTTATTTAGCCTGCATAATATGATTTAACTTGCATAATGTGTTTATATTACTTAATATCTGTTTGATTATTGATATTAAGTTATATACAATGAAATATGATGATTGACTTGGAATTCTTTTGTATTTCAGATTTGACCACGACTCAATAAAATTAGACCTTTGAGTAGAGCTTGAAACGAGACAGGTGAGTGAATGGTTCTCACAGTTTAAATTGGTGTTAACAATTTAGTTACATCAATTTTAAATAGATTGATATTATTGAGTTATTGATAAGTTGATTGCGATTAAATGATTTATTGCTAGTGACTCATTCCATGATAGGTTGGAATGATAGAGGTCAATTTCGATTGGGTTTAGTTGCTATAGGTTAATCTTTATGGTATTGATGAACATTTGTTGTGAATTCGTCCGTATTGATTAAAGATAGCAATGAACTATCGGTAAAATCTCTGTATTGGCCTGCAGTGGATTATAAGTGTTCTTGGTGGGCCATCCGCGGGCTGAGGGTACCTCAAGAACCACCGATCCTCTAATTTGATTGTTACTATTAGTTGATTGTTGTGAGTTGATTGTTTATGCTAAGTTAGATTGTTGGAATCGTTATTCACTTAGCTTCGTGCTAATCCCCCACCTCACTTTTGCAGGTTAAGTTTGCTTATGCTCGGTTGAGAGGTTTTGGGTGAAATGTTTGACAAGCTGGGCACTCTTGATTACTTTTATCTTGGCGTAAACGTTTGTATAAATAACACCACTAGAATTTGGGTTGTAATGAAATAACTTAATGATAGTACGTGTAATAACTAACTTTTGATATTACCTTATATGTAAATGTTGTTGAAAGGGGATAACGCTTCCAGGTTGTTTAAAAAAAAATGTCTTGAAAATATGGGGTGTTATAGAATGAGGGAACCAATGATATCAAGCCATGTGTACAAAGAGAATGTTCCACATGTACAAAACCCATTTACCCCCAACATCAATTATCTCACAAACGACAAATCGAAAAATTATGAAAATTGCACCATTAAATTCGTCGTTTCCTCCTCTTCGACTTGCCGTCCCTCAAGACATACTTTCGAAAAGTTTTTTTTTTTTTCATTTTTTTGATGGGTTTCACATTTACTAACACATGTGTTAAAGTGTTGCGTTTAGGGTTTAGGGTTTGGGGTTTAGGGGTTAGGGTTTAAGGTTTAGGGTTTGAGGTTTGGGGTTTCTCCCCGAAACCCCAAACCTCAAACCCTAAACCCTAAACCCTAAACCCTAAACCCTAAACGCTTTACAAAACGCTAAACCCTAAATCTTTCTAAACCCTAAACCTTGAACCCCTTCTAAACCCTAAACCCTTATAAACCCTAAACCATAAACCCTACTAAACCCTAAACCTAAACCCTAAACCCTAACCTTAACCACAAATTAAATTTACAACTAATCACTAACACATGTGTTACTAATTTGTGAAATCCACCAAAAAATGAGAAAAAAAAAAGTTGTCAAAAGTATGCCTTGAGGGACGACAAATCGAAGAGGAGAAAACGCTGAATTTTATGGTGCAATTTTCATGATTTTTCGACTTACCGTTTGTGAGATATTTAATTTTTAAAAATGTGGAGGAGAGAGAAAAAAGTGTGGAGGAGAGAGAATAAAGTGACACATGGCAGAAATCTGTTGGTTCCCTCATTCTCACTCAAATTGGTGTACTCATTTGAACCTTACTCTATATTTTTAATATGATTTACGATAATATATTAAGAAAGCAAAAGTGATTATTGTAAGTTTGTAACAATAGTTGAAGTATGTATCAACCATTTTTTATGCTTTAAAAGTTTGATAAATAATATTCATGATCATATGGTGAATAACTGGATATTTCGAAAATACAATCATACTTTATTTATTGTTGTTTGGTTGAAGTTTCGAATACAGTATTCATCATATGTTCTGATAGGGAGTATTAATAAAGCCATCTAAGGAGATGTTTCGACCGAGGAGATGAGAATGAGTTTTGAAGGATGGGAATCATAACAATTGTTTGGTAAGTGGTGTTAGATTTTTATTATTGAGAATTAATCTTAAATAACAATAACAATATTTAAAACCCGATCAATTTTACAGGTATCTAATGGGATTTGATCTCTCACTCTCTCTTATGCTTTTCATTTCCTTTTCCTATTTTCTAACTATTTTAACTAATTTTTTAATTTATAAAGTAATATGAATATAACTCTAACACGTAACATATACTACTGATTCTATATATGTGTGTGTGTGTTTGTTACTACTGATTCTGTATATGTGTGTGTGTTTGTTTTTGTCTTTTCCTAAACTTTAAAATCCATACATATTCATAATCTTTTTCTTTTAACCGGATACTCATCACCAAACCATTCGGAAAACAAACACACACTTTTATTTTACATTATAAAACTTTAATTGATCGTTGATCCTCGTGAAAAGAAATCTAGTTGGTTGCATTCATGTAAAAGGACTATATATGCTTATATAAAATGTAAAAGGATGTAAAATGTAAATTTCTAAATTTCCCAATCTCCTTCTTCCGTCAAACCCTGTCTGCACGTGTTTACTTCACTCTCCGATTTCAGACATCAAACACATATACATACATTCCCTTGTATCTATATACTATGACTATCACTCGTGAAATTAAGAGCTGCACAAACTTGTGTAGCTGACGTCATCACCGTTTTCTGCTTATCAGACGATTGAACCGTTATAAATTATAATACATTCAATCGATCTGTACACATTGAATTCAGATTAACGAAGATCAAACGAACAGGAATTATTACTTTTGAAGATCGATCTAATTGCTCAGCTTCAGAATTCATGTCTCGATCTGCCTGAAGTTTTCAACGGTCCGTTCAATCGAGTCAACGCGTCCTATTCAGTTAAATTATTCACTTATTTGTGTTTATTGTATTTATGTTTATATGTATTTTATTTGAGACATGATATATTGTGATTTTGTGATCATTTCATTAGTTTAGTGTTCATAGATAATGCACTTTGCAATGAGATGCTGCAGTTGATAGATTTGAAGTAATGTGTATTTGATTGATCTGAATCTGAAGCAAATGTTGCCTAATGATGATTAGGAGCCATTTAAAAATAATATTCTATACTTTTATGATGATTTATTTATACTTTCATGATAGATTATGCTCATTCGATTAGTACTTTATGGATTGTGCAATTTTACTATGAGGTTGATGAGAGATGAGTATATGTTTATGCAGTTCCGTGTTGATTATAACTGAAAACTATATGTAATCAATCAAATCAGCACACATTCAGTTATTAGTTAGTCATTCGTATGTATTAAATTTATATCTATTTTATGTGAAAACCTGGAGTCTTTCTGCCTTTCTGGAAGCCTATGTTTGTGTGAAACATGATATATTGTGTTCATTTTGTTAGTAACTTATAAATATTGCGATTTAACTATGAGATATGGCAATTATTAGTTTATATAAGTAATGTATGTTTAAAGGATTTGAATTTGTAAGCAAATTTTGCCTAATGGTGATTAGAAGTTAATTCAACTATTTAATTAAATACTCCGGTTAATATGCAAAAATATACATCTGAAACAATGTATATTGAATTTTATAGGATGCAACTCTTGGACCTGAGTAAGATGAGTGATATACTTGGACATTTTTAATTGGACTTCGAGCGCTAATATCGAGATTGTTGGATACATATTGTCATAATCTTAGGAATGATCCGTGATGATCTATGCTGGATAATATTGATTGAAAGGGAATATGGACGAATATAATCGAATGGATGTGCAAAGAAACTCGAGTAGACAATCACGGCCCGTATTGAAGTCAATATTATCAGGTAAAACAACACCTAGAGGTTCTCCTTCATTTAAAAGATTAAACTCTAGTCGGACACCTAGAAGGGACGGGAGAAGTGGTGGATTTGGTACTAACTGTTTCAGAAGCAATCGGATAGTGCTTTGGTTGCTTTTGATCACTCTGTGGGCTTATGCTGGATTTTATATACAATCAAGGTGGGCTCATGGCGATAACAAGGAAGGGATATTTGGGGGCAATGATGAAAGTGAAGAGAGTTCTGAGTCCCAACAAGTTCATAGGAGGGATTTGAGTATAAGTAATGATTCGTTGATAGATGACGTTGTTATGGATGTCAATCAGTCTGATGTAAAGAAGATTGACGTGGTATTGACCAAAAATGGCACCGGTGGCGTGGTACAAAGCAATGTAAGTATAAAGAAAAAGAGTAAAAAATCAAGACGTAGTTCTCGATCAAGACGTGGTAATCAGAAAAAGGTTGTCGAAACTGTTCATAGTAATGATGTTGAAGTCCAAGAAGAAGAACTTCCTCAAACGAATGCTACCTATGGGATGTTAGTTGGTCCATTTGGTTCTTTAGAGGATAGTGTTTTAGGATGGAGTCCTGTGACGCGATCAGGAACATGTGATAGGAAGAGTCAGTTTGCTCGGCTTGTTTGGTCTCGAAAATTTGTGCTAATATTTCACGAGCTTTCGATGACTGGAGCTCCACTTTCGATGATGGAGTTGGCATCAGAGCTTTTGAGCTGCGGGGCCACAGTTTCTGTAGTTGCTCTTAGCAGAAAGGGTGGCTTACTGCCCGAACTTGCTAGAAAAAAGATCAAAGTTCTTGAAGATAAAGATAAGCTCAGCTTCAAAGCTGCCATGAAAGCAGATCTTGTCGTAGCAGGTTCAGCTGTCTGCGCATCATGGATTGGTGAGCTCCTGGTCATATTATATGTTTAGGAAATTGTGAATTGTTCAAATAATAATAATTTTTAAAAAACGATAATTTTCTAGTTTTGTATGCATTTCTGTGATATCGGTAACTTTAATGGCAATTGTTTTAAATGATCACAGAACAATACCTTGACCACTCTGTTGCTGGAACACGTCAATTGGTTTGGTGGATCATGGAAAACCGACGGGAGTACTTTGATCGCTCTAAACTTGTTCTAAATCGTGTGAAAATGTTGGTCTTTCTTTCCGAATCTCAATCTAAACAATGGCTAGCTTGGTGTGAAGAAGAAAATATTCAGTTCAAATCTGCACCCTCTCTGGTTCCCCTTTCTGTGAATGATGAACTAGCTTTTGTAGCTGGCATATCTTGTTCCCTAAATACCCCTGCATTCAGCACTGAGAAAATGTTGGAAAAAAGACTGTTGTTAAGAAAATCAGTCAGAGAAGAAATGGGACTTAAAGATAGCGATATGCTCGTGATGGCGTTAAGCAGTATAAATCCTGGAAAAGGCCATTTTTTGCTTCTTGAATCGATAGATATAGCCACTAGTAAGAAGCAAGGAGGATTAGTTGATGATGGTGAAAGTTTAAGAAAAATGTTGAGAGGGAGCAAAGAGGAGCAGGGACAAGATATTAAGCTTCTGATTGGTTCAGTAGGGTCCAAGAGCAATAAGGTGGTTTATGTCAAAGGACTTCTTAGTTTCTTATCTAATCATTCAGATTTGCCAAAGTCAGTGTTGTGGATTCCCGCAACTACACGTGTTGCCTCACTTTACTCGGCAGCAGATGTCTATGTTATTAATTCCCAGGTACAGGTGCTCCACATTAAATGCTACTGTACTAACTTATACCTTAAGAGCACTCCCTATGGTAACACCCACCCTTAACTGTGGGTTCCACCTCAGCGCCACGCCACCACATCACCACCACTTACCCACTACTCAAATACACAAAAACTATGGTAACTTACCCACCACTTACCAACTAGGACCCACAATTATTATTAAATTCCACTGTTTTAGATACTATAGAAAAAGGAGAAATGAAGAAGCTGAACGCTCGTGTCATGGCACACCACACCCCACCACGACTTGCCCACAGCGCTTGTTTGCCTATGGTGACACGAGTTGTGGGTGTCACCACTTGTCCACTTGAGAACCACGAGACCATAGGCACCCCTCTAAGTAGATGGAGCAAAATGTCAGGTCGGGTGGCTTGAGTATTAGGATACTTCTTCTGTATGGTATGAAACTGGTTGGGAGGGTTGGGTTGACCCTAGACGCTTTTGTCCAAAGTTTTTATGTTTTTGTATAAATGAACTGTACTTTTGAGCTTTTGTCCAAACGTTGTAGCGAAGTTATTTCTTTGAATAATATGAGAACATGGATAAAATGATTAGGAGTTTTGTGTAATAGATTATAGAAAATACACTTTGGCGACAATCTGTTAGAGATTTAACATAACCCAATTTTTCCCATTCATAGGTAATGGGTCTAGATTGCCACCTCAATCTAAACGCAAGGCCTTGTAAGAGTACATTTCTTTTTTCCATCAGTTCACCTCCAACATATGTTCTCTTTGTCATTTGATCTAGATTTTTTTGAGTGAAACAATTTACGAGGTTGTATCATGCACGCATACCCTTTTGGTGACTTTTGGTTCGTTCACAACCCATCTGACCCCTTTCCTTTTTAACTAAACTTTTATTTTACCCATTTGATCTGGTAACACATAACCAAAATCCACTCATTCATAAGTAGACAATTCATAATTGCCACATCTACAATGAACCGTTCATATTGTTTCTGGATACTATAAGCAAGTCTACCATGTCTCTAACCATAGATATGGAATCTTGTAAACTTCTTTAAAAGGCACCAAGTGACATGAAAAGAGTTTGGCCTTATACTTAATTTATAAGGCACCAAGTTGCTTGAATAGAGTTTGACCCTTACACTTTTTACTTTATTAAAAGCGACCGCGGGCCATGGATTTATAGTAGCCATCAAATATGTTGTCCAGAGATGATACTTTTGTTGTATGTGATTTGTTTTTTTATGAAATGCTACTAATCTAGGAGATTAAGTTCTGAAAAGTTAAGTGTTATATGTCCTGTTATATATTTCTTGAGACTTGTACATGATTGTTAGATTAACACAACGGAAATTGAACTGACTGAATGAACACAGGGGCTTGGAGAAACATTTGGAAGAGTGACCATTGAAGCTATGGCATTTGGTATTCCGGTAATAATTTGATTGATTACAAACTTCACACATATTCAATCTGGTTATTTTCCAGTACTAGATATTTGAAATTTCCATTATACATTAGGTGCTCGGAACAGATGCAGGGGGCACGAAAGAGATTGTAGAACAAAATGTGACCGGTCTTCTACATCCCACGGGGCATGCAGGAACTCCCATTCTTACCAAAAACCTTCAATATTTGCTCAAAAACCCATCAGAACGACAACGTATGGGACTCGAAGGGAGAGAAAAAGTGAAGAAAATGTACTTGAAAAAACACATGTACAAGATCTTTTGGCAGGTTCTTTACAACACCATGAAAGTAAAGTAAATGCTTACTACTGCTCATGATTTTCGTCTGTTCGTCTATATATATTATGGAGAGAAATGACAGCGGCAGTGAGCATCGTCCAACATCGATACGGAAAGATATACAACATGTAAACTGTTTCATTTGATTTCATTGTTAACTATTTATAACCATCAATCTTTTGTACTTTATATCAGTTATTCATATTTAAATCTTTGTTTGTTAAAAGAACAATAACAAGTATTCAATTGTTTTTCACAACCTTTTATCATATTACATGACAGTTGCAATTTCCAGTACACCGATATATATCATAAAAACGTTAATAACCGATAACGCTACCTGCATTTACTTCCCGATAAATATGCGGAAGGAAATGAGTATATATATAGCTAGTAGGAGACTATGAGTAGTAATTTCATATTTCCAAACAACAACCGGACTGAACATGGCCGGAATATGCTTCCGGTACATCTGCCTTTGTCCACGTGGCGCTTTTTAAATCCAGCACGTAAACCCCATGGGCCCCACCAAATCCAACAGATCCAACGGCTAACAACCGCCCTTCCCACCCAATTATACACGGCACACTATCCATATCACTTGGTATCCTTATTCTGGAGCTATGATCCAGTGCTACCAGTCCACCATCCTGATACATATACATCACTCCATCTCCACCGTCCACACAGGTCCTGGGACACGTGTCGCTTCCTAAGAACTCATCTTCCGTTACATCCCACCGCCACGTGGATACATCAAACGCCTCTGCACTTTTACCAAACTGCCCTTGCATTAATGTATTGTACCCACCAATCACATAAAACTTGCCACGGTGGAAAACACCTTTACATTCGTCCCTCTCATTTGCCATGTCATCAAGAGGGGTCCATACATCTTCTGCCACGTCATACACCATCGCTGACCGGAGTGCATTTTTCTCATTATCATGTCCGCCGGCGACGAAAACTCTCCGATCATTATCCGACGCACACCCAAAAAAAGACCTTGTACACCCTGGCATATCTGGCCCACGCCGCCACGTGGCAGACACGAAATTATAAATAAAAACAAAATTAGAAGCTTCCCAGTTATCAGGGTTTAACCCACCCATTACCACAAGATTATACCCGACTGGAGCTATCTGACAAAATAACGGCAACCCGTCAAAAAACCCGGGAATTGGAGGTAACCCGGCCCAATTACCCGTTTCCGGATCGTAAACGGTAAGACGGTAAACTGGTGTAGATGAATATTTACGTAACCCGTGTTTTCGTGTCGGGTCAATTTGCGATTGAACCATGACGATGATCCGACGGCTGACTCCGGCAATTTTCCGATGGTGCCGGAATGACGGGAGCTCAATTTGCGACTTCCAGCTCCGGGAAACGGAAGTGGCGGAGGAGAAGTGGTTGTACGGAAGACGAATTAAACAGTCTAACCCGACATCATCGGGTAAACCCGGTATAAGATCCATGAAATTGGGAATTGGAGAAAATTGAGAAATTGAAAGGAGGAAATATTGGGGGAATCGATGAAGGAGTGAGAGTGAAGGAATAGAGATTTTATAATAGTGTGATTGCTTCTAGAAGTTATGTATGTATAGATACAGATAAGATATATGTACGTATATGTGTGTGTGAGAGAGTGAGTATGATAAGCTGAGAAAAAAAAAAGTAATAACGGATAGATGGCCCGATTGGATGTTTGCAACTATAATTTATTAAATTCCCAAAAAGGATAAAGATAAAGATAAAACATTAAAATAAAAATATCATACAATTATTTATAATAAAAATGGTGAGTTTATACATCGGCCGTATTTGGTTTTGGTTTCTTTCATCCGACGGTTTTCCTTTTTTTTTTTTTTTTTAATATGGAAGAGGATTCTTACACCGCATGTTTTCCTTTCGTACACTATTAAATATGGGTGATGATTCATACACTACCTCTTTTTAGTCGTACATCATCAAATGTGTTTCAGTATGTTGTACTGTACAAAACTGTAAAACGCGTTACTGGTGTATGGCTAAAAAAAGGTGGTATACGAATCACCACCCATTAAATATATGTTAGAATCTTCTTCACCACAATAACTTATAAAAAATTTGATAGTGTACGGAGAAAAATTAGTGGGGTACAAATCATCTGCCTCTGTCTATTGTTATTGTATTATTTGTATGATATCTTGTAATGAGTAGGATAATGAAAGATATAATTTAATTTGGTGATAGAAGATCATGATAGATGATAAAATATATTTAGAATAGAATAGATGAATCAAATGAAATGAAAATTGTTTTATTTTATTTATATATGGTGCTTTTAGTGTGATAGTTTAAATGAATTGATTTTACGAAATATATGGTAATTATAAAAAGATTAGTTTCATTGTTTTTTATCTGTAAGATAAGATTAGAGTATTCTATCTAAATGGATCAGAATGGGCTATTTTAAGAAATATTATATTATGTCATTTCCTATATTTTCGTATTGACAGTATTGTGATTATCTATATTCATATATAAAACATCTCCACATTTCAAATTCAACACTACTTAAAATATTCGATCTTCCTAAAATGTCCCTATCCCATTCTCTATTATCTTTTACTATTTATTCTCCACTAACTAAACTTCCATCAATACCCCTATCCCATTATCTATTATTTTTAATTACTACTAATCCTCCACTAACTACACTTTTTATCCATCAAATATTAAATTTACATTTTTCACCCAAAATAGTAATGTCGACATTTTAAATGGGACGGACGGAGTACAATATGTTTTTATTTTAAAACATTTGTTCGCTCCTCCATTCACCGTCATCATTTTCACCGCTGCATTGCGCGGGTATTGTGGTAGTTATATACTAATATATGA
Organism: Helichrysum umbraculigerum; assembly: GCA_949592205.1. Lineage (NCBI taxonomy): Eukaryota > Viridiplantae > Streptophyta > Magnoliopsida > Asterales > Asteraceae > Helichrysum > Helichrysum umbraculigerum. Next base: position 62,445,696 of record CATIUR010000007.1, on the reverse strand, counting down.
CGATTCATCTCTCTCTTTACTCCTATTCTGAATTCTTATCATAATCTTAATTGCAATTGTAATCGTAATCGTAATCTTAATCATAATACTAATATGTCTAATTTAATCGAATTTATAGTTATAATTAACGGCTTTAAAATTTCAGTTTGCGTAGGTTATAGGAGGCGTGAGATGGAGTCCAACAAAAAGGCATCTCATTATCATTCATGTTTTTATTACTTACCTAACTTGCCCTTATTTATTTTAACAAACATACTAACGGAAAAAAGTAAATGTTTTGACAAAAATAGCTTGTTTATCAACACTTGGCCTCTTAAATTTAAGACTAGTAATTTCTAACACGGGCCATGAAAAAGAAAAAAAAAAAAAAAAAAACACGTTCAAAATTAATAAACTAAATAGGTTGGGCTAGCTAGGGTTGACAGTTAACAAATTAATTCAAACATTAGAACCTGAACACGACATGATTTAACAACCTCATATAAACTGTTGCATGACGACTAAAATATCATTTTCAAAAATTGTTACGATGTACTCGTTACTTCTTTTATATACTCGTGTTAACCTAAACGTGTGCTACTAGTAAATGAGTTGAATTCAGTTATATACATCCATAACGAAGCTATCGCGATGGTAACTTATTGGTGGGAGACATACATCATAAATGCGGAGGTCATGAGTTCAATTCTCAACTCCGTATTCCTTCAACTACAGTTTACACGATTTACCGCTCTCATGTTATTATTGGGATCAATCGTGGGAGGTCGCCAAACGGTTGGTTTTACCCTCAAACATTTTGTTTTATAATCAATATAGAATCAAATATTCGTAAGAGACAGCAATTCCCGCTTCAACTTCAAGCAAGGTAATACAAGAAGTGGCTTCTAAGAAGGAGCGGAACTAGATAATTTGAATGGAGAGGACAAACAATTTTCGTTTTGTTATTTTTTAGTATAATTTTGATGGGACAAATTTTAAAAATGTCAATAAACCCTTAAAAAAGTTTTTTTCCTTGTAATTTTAAATTTTTTGAAAGGCAACCCACCCTCTTCTAGATCCTCCTCTAATAAGATACATAAAAGTAATAATAACGTACCTTCATGCAATATTGCAATGTACTACTAGTATACTTCACTAATTTAGTACGTATATTGTCAATTACGTTACTTTAATTAAAGTCTCAATCACATTTAGAAAGCTAGAACAAACCATTTATTTAATCATAAAGTGTTGAATAGTCATATCCTTATTACCGTCCTTTTTATATTTTTAGCTAACGTCTTTTCAACAATATGAACAATACATAAATAACGTCTATTGACGTTACAAGAAATGAAATCAATATACTAATACTCCCACCTAAAAACAATGCACCTCAACCAGATTTATTAGGGTGTTCAGATATATTGGTACTATAAAATTCGATCCGAAATTATTCGAAAATCTGGATATATCCGAATTTTGAATATATTCGAAAGTTCAATTTCAGATATTTTGGATATTCAACATCCGAAAGTTTCTTAGTTTATTTGTGTTTTTTCTTTAAGTAGTGAACTATTGAACAATTTGCAAATGCATTAGTAAAAGATTCAATTACTACATTATTTGAGGAATTATATATGGATTAATTCGGTTGTTAATTAGTTTGTAGTTAGCAAATTATCTATATTGCAAATTTCGATTACAAAACCTTAAAGGTAAAGTTTTCAGATATTCGGATTCAGATATCATAATCAAGTATAGAAATTTCAACTATCCGCAATTTATACAAAAATTCAGATATCTAAACATCGAATTAATACACCTTAAAGACCCATAATTTTAATTGATTTAAAAAAAAATACGTGTAATTAATGAAGTGATACATTTTGTAACATCCTAAAATTAGGACTATTAATATCATGAGATCATACTTTAATAAAGAAATTAAAAAATGATATAGAGTTTGGTTTTAGATTAAAAAAAAAAAAAAAAGTATCCAACGAATTAATATGATAGTCATTTAGTATCGTTAAGTATTTGTAAATCGGAAATAAGAAAATAGATATATAATAAGTATATAAATAACGTTGTTCGAACATTTAAGAGATCCAACAACGGTATTACAAATTTAATAACCAATTATTACTTACTTATCAAATACTCCGTACTTCTTTGTAATTCAAACAGTGGTATTCATTCAATCCACATAATTGGTTGCTACTCTTCGTACCATCTATTTTTACATTCTGTACTTTATTCCATCACTTTTTCTTACATTCTGTACTTTATTCCATCACTTTTTCTTACATTCTGTACTTTTTATTTACTTTTTTATAAAACAAAAAAAAATCAAAAGTGGTATGTTGAGTATTTTATGAGGATATGAATAGATAAAGCCACATAATTTTACTTAAGGAATTTTAATTAATACTAATTGAACTACGTACTTGCATGCTAAGCTTTGCCATACAAGTGACACCTGCACGTCTAAGCTATAAGCTGTTATACCTTAATGTCAAAATATGATAAATAACCTAGTTATCTCATTATAACGATTGATTATGCATTAAAACACACACTTTCACCTTCTCAAATCTCATATCATGCATATATACATACACTGGTAAATACATTATATTATACACACACACACACACACGTAGCCATCCTTCATCACCACCTCACTGTAATCAAAAGGTAACGTTATTATGCTCTTTAGTTAATTCAATTATTATTATCTTTTAATTATCTACATAATAATACATAATCTTTACGTTATAAACATAGACACTTAATCTTTATATAATTCAATCATTTTGATTATATGGAATTTAAAACTTGTTTGTATATTACTCATTACTATTAAAGTAGGCAATTAATGTTAATTATTTTTCTACACATATTTGAGATATATGAGTGTGAATCTAATGAATTTGTTTGCTAGTTGTGCATTTATATGGTGTTTTTAGTCGTTCTTATTTTTAAAGTGTTTTCTTTGAAACTCTACCATTTATATATATATACGTATAAGTTTTCTATTTATGTGGCGTTACGTAGAAGATCTACTGTTTTATATTATGGAAGCTTCCAAAGTGTGGGAAACCCACTATTCTATAAATGGAAATCTTTGCTGTAAATAAATATCTCATCCTACACAATAATCACCATCATGACACTATATAAAAATAGTTTAGTTGTTGAAAATTTTTCACAATTTTCCATTTCTAATTTTCTATAGAAAATAGTTTTCTAGAAAAGTGTTGAAAATTTAGAAAACGCGTTCAAAATGTTGGAAAAGTGAATTTTGGAAAACTAGTTATATTTTGAAAATTTTGGAAAAGAGGGGGGAAGTTTATAAAGGAAAATTTGGAAAAGTGGGGAGTTGTTTTCCACCTCCAAGTTATATTTTGGAGAAGTGGATTTTCCATTTTCTCAGAAAATTTTCTCAAAAAACTTCATTTTGAACGCGTTTTCCACTTTTTCATTTTTCTTGGAAAAATTTTCTGGAAAACTCTCCTTTTTTCTACAACTAAACGGCAAAACTTTACTATGCTAGTACATTTTAAAAAATTCGTATTATAAGATATACTCTGTCTCATTTCATGTAACAAATAATCAAAAGAAACTTTAATGTGTAGCTATAAATATACTACTCCCTCCGTCCCATTTAGAATGTCCACATTACTATTTTGGGATGTCCCGTTATAAGTGTCCATTTTGATATTTAACCAATCAAAAAAGACTTTAGTGGTAGATTTAATATTTGATTGTTGAAAAATATAACTAGTGGAGATTTCTAAAACTACATGCAAAGTCAAAATGGACACTTAAATGGGACGGAGGTAGTATTTAATTGGTGAAAAGTACACTTAATATAATTTTTTAAAATAATTTGTATAGTTAAAACTTAAAAGTGAACAAGTGAAACATATATAAAGTATAATATAAGTGTACTTTGTGGTAGGGTCCTTTTTAGTTTTTTAACTATTGTAAGTGGGGAGGCCCTATTTGATTTTACTTTGCAATAGACACAAGCAATCGAATAACGTATTTTTAATCTAATAATGCAATACAAATGCCTTTTTCATTATAAAATTTCATTTTTAATTCAACTTATTTGAATAACTTTTTGTTTGATAAATTCTAAACTTCATGTGTTCCATTTTAAATGTCTGCATCCGATACTAGTTTTGTTTGTCGAAAAAATATTGTTATTTGTAAAAATAATTTATTAAAAATCATTAAACTTTCATTTTTATGCTTTTCTTATTTGTAAAAATAATTTATTAAAAATCATTAAACTTTCATTTTTATGCTTTTCTTCATTACTCGAATCATTTATTTCTAACAAAACTTTGCTCTTAAATATAAAGGCAAAATTGTTAATTATTCAATCTATCCTAAATACGACAAAAATGTAGGAGATGTTTAAAATGGGACAGAGGGGTATATATTTAACATAATTTCAAATACTATTATAATGTTTGTAATCTATAATCTATAATTTTGCATAATAAAAATGATTTTGAATTCAATTCAATTCGATCAATCAAAATAAGTAAATTAATATCACTTTATCACCAAAAATGTAAAATAAATTAAAAGCTCGGTACTGATATTAGCATGTCTAATTAACTTCTTTGTTAACCAAATTGAGCTTATAATCATTCTAGTTAATTTTACTAAATGATATTTTGATGAACTAAATAAAGAAAAGGGAAATGCTATTGACAGCCCTAAGGGCTGTCAATAAGTGCATGTATTGAAATTAAAGTTTCCTTATATAATCAAAATTATAATTAATGCACTGAAGTTTTGTATTTAATTCATTGAAACTTTCCTTTTATATGTAATCTATTAATTATGATTTTTGATAATAAAGGAAAGTTTGAGTTTAATAAATAAGTTTAAGGGTTCTTATTGACAGCTCTAAGGGCTGTCAATAGCATTTTCGTAAAGAAAAATATAGAACTTATGATATTAGAGTAAATTTTTACACTTGTCCTTTTTCTTTAAATGTAATATCTTAAACATTCCAATATCAATTTCATCTTCCCCTCGGATCATACAAATAAATGTTTAAAATTTACTTCGTTATAAATTCTTTTAACCGATCGGAAATGAATGTAAGTATATAAACTTCTATCACTTTATAAGAAATCAACTTATACTATTGATGATTAATTAACCTTGGTACTGATCATCTACTATAAAATCGTCAATTTATCATAAATAACGTGTTACAACTTGTAATCACATTTTAATGATACATAACATACTTTAGTCAAAAATTAATGTCGGTACATAAATAGAATTATGTGGCAAGTGTTGGTTTTTGTAGGGGCAATTTTGGGGAAAAGGGCATGCATGTTTTATATCCATAAAAGTGTCCGTTTCCTTATTATTCTACATGTTTTCCATTTGTCTGATTTGAACCGTAAGTTAGTTGAGTTAATTAGTAATTTAGTTGAGTTAATTAGTAATTTAGGTGTGTTTGGCTCATGAGATTTTAGGAATTATAGGAATAGTGAGGTTGAAATGAGAATGAGAATTTGTGTGAGAATAGGGGAATCAATCTCAACAACTCATTTTCATCAAATACTCATTTCTCCCACGTTTTTGAAACTTAAATATTTCACAAACGGTAAGTCGAAAAATTATAAAAGTTGCACCATAAAATTAAGTGTTTTCTTCTCTTCGATTTAAGATCCGACAAGCTATATCATTCTTATGATACCATATAGTATATGCATACAAGATGTATTGGGGCCAATCCTTTTCTTTAGAGTCTTATATTTTATGGGGAAAAAGCGCTCTTAGCTCAGTTCGGTAGAACGTGGGCTCCAAAACCCGACGTCGTAGGTTCAAATCCTATAGAGCGTGATTCAGATCTTCTTCGATCGAATTCGACTGAAACACTAACTGGAACAGGAATCTTAATTTGATCTCCTGGATATTAAAGAAAGGAGGAGGTCAATAAAAAAAGATATGTTAATTAATCAAAGGTCCAACTGATCGCCACGCCTGTATTGTAAATACTTTCGACAACTTTTTTTCCATCTTTTGTTAGGTTTACAAATTACGACTACATGTGTTACTAATTTGTAAAAATCCACCAAAAAACGAAAAAAAAGAAAAAAAAGCTTGTCAAAAGTATGCCTTGAGGGACGACAAATCGAAGAGGAGAAAACGCTGAATTTTATAGTGCATTTCAAAATATACTCTTGAATCCCCTAATATAGAAACATTTCAAAATAATGTCCGAAAAAAATTCCCAACCAATAAAATTAAACTCCAACTTTAGCTACAAATTCCGACTACAACTAGTTTGTTGTCAAACACACCTTAATGGAATAAAACACTTGATTTCGTTATAGATGTCAAATTGAACATAAATTTGATTTGATATGACATGGTGGTATACTTGAATAGACTAGTTAATAACGTGATTAATATCCATGTTCGTTAAAAGCAATTAAGTGATTGAATGACTAGTAAGTTGTAACACTTTATTATTTATTTATTCTTGCGGAAATTATAAAATACTAATTCCAAACTTAATATCCTCCTAAGAGCACAAGGAGTGCACGACACTGTCTCAGTGTTTTCGTCAGTGTTTTCGAGAACGCTGAACGAGAACACTGAAACAGAAAAGTGAGGTAGTGGTTAACATTGAGTTTCAGTGTTTTCGTCAGTGTTTTCGTAATTATTTTATTATTATTATTTTAGTTAAAAAAATTAAATACATAAAATAGAAAATAATAACAATAACTAAAAAACAAATAACATTTAATTAAAACACACTTCATTAATAATAATTAAGGTTCCTAAAAATACATAATAGAAATAGATACTTAAAAATAAAAGTCCTAAATGCAATAATATTAAAAACGATACAATAACATTTATAACACCACGAATTTTCAAGAGACAAATTTTATTATTATTATTATTTTTTTTTAAACATATATCGGAAGCGATTAAATACAAATTATGCATTATAGATTGCGTATAACATAGTTCCCAAAACACAATCTATGCCTGCATGATAAGTTGGTACAATAATTACATCAACTACAACATTAAGTTAAGTGTTATTTAAATTCCAAAACCTAAGTTTATTAAACGACTACATGTCGTATAGTCAGAGTAGGCAGTCAAACATTCTTCAAACTAACTTCTTGCCCACCCACATCAAAAGTAATCTGCAAGAAGTGAGGAGAGGGATTAGCACGAAGCTAAGTGAATAGATCACAACTATCAGTCTAAACTAGCATAGCAATTGATCACCACAAAGCATTATAACAAATACATCAAAGAGGATCGGTGGTCCTTGAGGTACCCTCATGCCGCGGTGGTTCCCCAAGTAACACTTATAACCACTGAAGGCCAAACAGTGGTCTTACCGATAGTTTAGTACCATTACTACATACGACATGATTTCAATAAACAACACATGTACAAAGTCATCATGTCGTCCAAAGTAACAGTATCCAAACCCAATATCATATTGACCCCTGACAAGATAGCACATTCCATAATCATCATGGCAAAATGTACTGATTCAATATATATATAACTGTAAAACCACGTTTACCCGTTGTAACCGGATTGTTACAACTAATTCAGAAAGAGAGTCAATGATCCACTCACCCTTACTGACAATGTCACCACTCAGAGATCTATTCTCACTGAGTCTTCGCTTTATCTGAAAATACGACCAACCCGAATTAGTCTCACATTCAAGTTCACTATGATATAATCATGTATATAGTGTCATATAAGAATATCTACTATACTATTACTACCATGCGATTAACACGAATGCATAAGTCACAAGTTAACAAATTTGTCATTTTTACAACATGCAAACGCGATCCGGGTGAGAGTAGGCTGGATCGCGTTCCAATGTACAAAAAGTTCTGTTACCGTTTTTCACTATCAAACGCGATCCTGGCAAGGTGGCTGGATCGCGTTCCCAAGAACAAAATCCCAATGACTCAGCTTTTCACTGACCAACGCGATCCGGGCGAGGTGATCTGGATCGCGTTTCAAGGAACAAAATCATGTTGTAACCATTTAATACATAGCAACGCGATCCGGGTGACGAGGCTGGATCGCGTTCGACACAGTTTCAGCAACAAAACCCAGATCAACAAGAACACCATCTCGAACCAAAAACCCTAATTCCACCAATCTAGATACAATACATGTTTTTAACAATCAAAATACCTCAAATAACATCCTACAACATATTATAACAACCAATAATCATCATCAAGCTTCTAAATCTATTTAGGCATCAAGAATCTAACCTAATTCATTCAATCATATAAATATGCATAATTGGGGTATGAACTTACAATTTAAGATGATGATGATGAAGGAGAAGATGATGATGTTCCGTGGTAACCACGAAATCCAAGCTCAAATCGATTGATCAAAGTTTTCTTCTTTAGATTTCTTAGTTCATAGGTTATGTGTGTGATATTGAAATGAATTGGGGAAACACAAATGAACCGATCCATTTGCTAAGGGTGGGTATAAGTTGGTTCCAAATTACACCCGATCTAAACCTATTGTTTGGAACCTAAAAACCGTTTACGTGAAAATATATATTATTATACTGTCAACTATAATAATTTAAGGCAATTAATAATTCATATATCACAATAAGTCGTTTGACCATTTACCCTATCAATTTCACTTAGCCAATAACACAATTATTTCCAAACTTAATTAAATAATCAAATGAATTAAGTAATTTACCAAATTCCTCCTAGGCCAGTAATGAGGATGTTACAAATCTTCCCTCCTTAAGAAGATTTCGTCCCCGAAATCTCGCCACGCTCAAAAAGATTAGGATACCGCGAACTCATGCTTTCCTCCGTTTCCCACGTAAGATTAGCACCCAGACTATGTCGCCACTTAACCAAAACCATAGGTATCTCCTTCTTTCGAAGTTTAGTCACTTTTCTATCTACAAGCTCTATGGGTTCCTCTACAAGTTTCTGACTTAAGTCGACACGCAAGTCTTGTAACTGAAGGACTTGGGATTGGTCCTCCACCTTACATTTTCTTAAGTAACAAACATTGAAGGTGTCATGAATACCCGCTAATTCAGGAGGAAGATCTAACGATACCGTTTGATCATTAACTACTTGGCGAATTCTAAATGGCCCAATAAACCTAGGAGCAAGTTTACCACGTTTACCAAACCGAATCACTCCTTTCCAAGGGGAAACCTTTAAATATACCAATTCATCCGCTACAAACGAAACCGGACGGCGCCGAGGATCGGCATACTGTTTCTGTCTATCCCGAGCAGCTTTCAACTTCGCACGAGCTATAGCTACTTTATCCGCAGTAATCTGGACAATATCTGGACCCGCAAATTGCTTCTCACCCGCTTCCAACCAACACGTGGGTGTTCTACAACGACGCCCATATAGCATTTCATACGGAGGCATACCTATACTCGAGTGATAAGAATTATTATACGCGAACTCAATCAATGGCAGGTGTGAATCCCAAGACCCACCATATTCCAACACACAAGCACGCAACATGTCCTCCAAAGTTTGAATTGTGCGTTCTGATTGACCGTCCGTCTGAGGGTGATAAGCCGTACTCAAATTAATTCGGGTACCCAATTCCTTCTGCAAACCCTGCCAAAACCCGGACACGAATCGCGGATCTCTATCCGACACAATAGATAAAGGAATTCCATGTCGTGAAACGATCTCATTGACGTACAATTGGGATAATTTACTCAAAGAAGCCGTCTCACTAGTAGCAAGAAAGTGAGCACTCTTTGTCAATCGGTCCACAATCACCCAAATCATGTCGTTTCCTCTAATGGTTCGCGGAAATTTTGTTACAAAATCCATTGTAATGTGTTCCCATTTCCACTCGGGGATCTCAAGTTGTTTCAAAGACCCATACGGTTTCTGATGTTCGGCCTTTACTTGAGAGCATATATGGCATGATTCCACAAATCGAGCAACATCCATTTTCAAAGTAGGCCACCAATACAAAGGTTTAAGATCATTATACATTTTTGTGCTCCCGGGATGAACCGACAATCGGGACTTATGAGCTTCCATCAATATTACATCACGAAGCCCACCAAGCAAAGGAACCCAGACACGCGATTGGAATGTCTTTAATCCACGAGAATCGTCACATAACAGTTCTTTTCTTTTCAATAGAATCTCGGCTTTCAAATTTTGATCCAAAAGTGCTTCCATTTGTGCCATTCTCAATTTGTCAATCAAATCGGAGGAAACTTCTAATCGCATAAAGTAAACTTTCTCGAATTTCCCTTTTCTACTCAACGCATCCGCGACCACATTCGCCTTACCCGGATGGTAACGAATCTCACAATCATAATCTTTTATCAACTCTAACCATCTCCTCTGACGCATATTCAGTTCCTTCTGAGAAAACATGTACTGAAGACTCTTATGATCCGTACAAATAACGCATTTAGTACCATACAAATAGTGTCTCCAGATTTTTAAGGCAAAGACTACAGCTGCAAGTTCCAAGTCATGGGTAGGGTAATTCTTTTCATGAAGTTTAAGCTGACGAGAAACATATGCAATGACACGACCACGTTGCATCAAGACACCACCCAAACCCGCATGCGAAGCGTCACAATACACAATAAAATCCTCGGACCCTTCAGGCAAGGCTAAAATTAGAGCCTGACACAATAACTGTTTCAAAGTCTGGAAAGCCGACTCCTGCTGATCATTCCATTGAAACTTAACATCCTTTCGAGTCAATTTCGTCAAAGGACCCGCTAGCTTAGAGAAATCCTTGATGAACTTTCGATAGTAACCCGCCAAACCAAGAAAACTCTTAATCTCTGAAGCAGACTTAGGTGCTTGCCAATTCATAACTGCCTCAACCTTAGATGGATCAACCTTAACTCCATCCTCACAAATAATATGCCCCAAAAACTGAACCTCACGCAACCAAAACTCGCATTTGGAGAACTTAGCATACAACTTCTCCTGTCTCAAAGTATCAAGTACTAAACGCAAGTGTACTTCGTGATCGGATTCAGACTTAGAATAAATCAATATATCGTCAATAAATACAATAACAAACTTATCAAGGTAGGGTCGACAAACTCTATTCATCAAATCCATAAAGACCGCCGGAGCATTAGTCAGCCCAAAAGGCATAACAAGAAATTCATAATGACCATATCTAGTGCGAAAAGCCGTCTTAGGAATATCCTCCCCACAAACCCGCACTTGATGATAACCCGACCTCAAGTCAATCTTAGAGAAATAGGAAGACCCTTGTAATTGATCAAACAATTCATCTATTCGGGGCAAAGGGTACTTATTCTTTATGGTTCGCTTATTCAACTCTCTATAATCAATACACATCCGAAGGGTGCCATCCTTCTTTTTAACAAACAACACGGGTGCACCCCAAGGAGACGAACTAGGCCTGACGAAACCCTTATCTAATAGCTCCTGGATTTGGGTCATCATTTCACGAATTTCGGAGGGAGCTAGTCTATAAGGAGCCTTAGCTACAGGAGTAGAACCAGGAATTAGCTCAATTTTAAATTCCACCTCTCTAATGGGAGGCAACCCAGGCAATTCATCAGGAAAAACGTCGGGGAAATCAGAAACCACCCGGACATTGGAAACGGTTTTCTTTTCTAATTTAGCATCAACTATATAAGCCAGGTAGGATACACACCCCTTAGCTAGAGATTTACTAGCTTTCATCATAGAAATCAAAGGGATACTACCGCTTTCCCGTTCCCCTCGAGCCACAACAAATGACTCATTAGAGATTGGAATCCTAATTAGTTTCTTATGGCACTCTATACTTGCCTTATTTTTACTTAACCAATCCATGCCTAAAACCGCATCAAAACTGGGGATGGGCATCAATAGAAAAGAAATTGGGAAACTATGATCCTCAATCAAGATGCTAGCTCCAGTCACCGATGTGGTAACTGGAACTATCTTACCATTTGCTATCTCAACCTCAATAGGATTTGTAATACAAGTGGGAGTCAATTTCAGTTTATCGCAGAAAAGCATAGATATAAATGAGCAATTGGCTCCCGAATCAAACAGAACAGTAGCTGGTACAGAGTTGATTAGAAATGTACCAGTTATAACATCTTCAGTCCTGACAGCATCATCAGCTGTCATTTGGAATGCCCTACCAGTTGCCGTTGGTGGATTCTTTCTTTTCTGGCCAGAAGATGAAGACCCTCCGACCACACCCATCTTTTGTTTCCTAGCCTCCGGACACAAACCCGAACGATGACCTTCCTTTTGGCAATTCCAACACACATGCCTAGGAAACGCACAATCCTTGATGTCATGACCAAGTTGTCCACATTTGATACATCTAGCAGTTTGTGGAGTGCAAGGACCCGTGTGTCGCGATTTACAATTGTGGCACCAATTGGTTCTATCCAATGATTTACTATCCGAACTGAACTTCTTAGGTTGATGAGATCCCTGCCATTTCTTCTTTCCAGGACTACCCGAAGATTCACCCTTGGGTTTAAATGGAGATTTTTCCTTAACCTCCAAACCTTGTGCCCTAACATCCCCATCCACAGAACGGGCAAGATCAAAAGCTTGGGAAAGAGTACCCGCCAACCTCACGGTCGTCCGATAAGTATGCGGTAACATCCCCACAAAATGGTCAATCTTCATACGTTCCTCCGGTACCCATTGTTGCACGAATCTCAACTTGTCGGTGAATTGGGAAATGAGATCATCCATCGTCATCTTGTCCGTTAATTGCAAATCCAAAAACTCGCGTCGAATCCGGGTCATGTCAAATCCCGAACAATATTTCTTACAAACCTCATTGTGGAAATCAGACCAACAAATCGATGCTCTTTGCTGTGGGGTAAAATGTGATGTAATGGAATCCCACCAAACCATTGCGGGACCCTTCAAAAGTTGCACCGCAAAAGGAACCTTGACTTCCTCTTCACATCGGCAAACCTCAAACTTTCTTTCCACATCCCTCAACCAATCCAAGGTAACGGAGGGATTTGTACTACCCGAATAATCCGATGGTCCACAAGACTTGAAAGTCTTAAAAGAGCATAGCTTAGGTTGATTCTGAGCTTGAAATATCGGAGTCTGATAACCCGAAGGTCCGGAAGAGAACGGAGCCGAAATCGGATAAGTACCATAGTGAGGATGATGATAATAAGACTGAGATACTGGAATCTGCGAAGTCACCAAGAGTGGCGGTACAGTGCTAACAGTAGGTGGCAAAGATTGCAAGATTTGTTGAGAAGACCGGTTTTGTTGTTGTTGTTGCAAAAACTGTTGTTCTATTGCCTTAAGTCTCAGATTTTCTGCCTCTAGATGAATCATATAATCCTCATGATCAAAATCCCCTGCAGAAAAGGTAGTACCAGTTTGACCCTGGCTAACATTTTGAGTTTCCGGAGGGGATACATTAGTTCGAGGGGCATCATTGGGTGGGTCAGCTGGAGGTTCATTCTCTGCCATATCTGTACCAAAACAACATCTCATAATACGTTAGTTGTTAGTACCTATATACTAATCATCTCCACATGCTAATAAAATCCCACTCAAAGGAATGTTTGACTGACACACATAGATTTGGGATTGAACAATTAACCCATGCTCAATTCACCCAAACCTAGGCTCTGATACCAATTTATAACACCACGAATTTTCAAGAGACAAATTTTATTATTATTATTTTTTTTTTTTTAAACATATATCGGAAGCGATTAAATACAAATCATGCATTATAGATTGCGTATAACATAGTTCCCAAAACACAATCTATGCCTGCATGATAAGTTGGTACAATAATTACATCAACTACAACATTAAGTTAAGTGTTATTTAAATTCCAAAACCTAAGTTTATTAAACGACTACATGTCGTATAGTCAGAGTAGGCAGTCAAACATTCTTCAAACTAACTTCTTGCCCACCCACATCAAAAGTAATCTGCAAGAAGTGAGGAGAGGGATTAGCACGAAGCTAAGTGAATAGATCACAACTATCAGTCTAAACTAGCATAGCAATTGATCACCACAAAGCATTATAACAAATACATCAAAGAGGATCGGTGGTCCTTGAGGTACCCTCATGCCGTGGTGGTTCCCCAAGTAACACTTATAACCACTGAAGGCCAAACAGTGGTCTTACCGATAGTTTAGTACCATTACTACATACGACATGATTTCAATAAACAACACATGTACAAAGTCATCATGTCGTCCAAAGTAACAGTATCCAAACCCAATATCATATTGACCCCTGACAAGATAGCACATTCCATAATCATCATGGCAAAATGTACTGATTCAATATATATATAACTGTAAAACCACGTTTACCCGTTGTAACCGGATTGTTACAACTAATTCAGAAAGAGAGTCAATGATCCACTCACCCTTACTGACAATGTCACCACTCAGAGATCTATTCTCACTGAGTCTTCGCTTTATCTGAAAATACGACCAACCCGAATTAGTCTCACATTCAAGTTCACTATGATATAATCATGTATATAGTGTCATATAAGAATATCTACTATACTATTACTACCATGCGATTAACACGAATGCATAAGTCACAAGTTAACAAATTTGTCATTTTTACAACATGCAAACGCGATCCGGGTGAGAGTAGGCTAGATCGCGTTCCAATGTACAAAAAGTTCTGTTACCGTTTTTCACTATCAAACGCGATCCTGGCAAGGTGGCTGGATCGCGTTCCCAAGAACAAAATCCCAATGACTCAGCTTTTCACTGACCAACGCGATCCGGGCGAGGTGATCTGGATCGCGTTTCAAGGAACAAAATCATGTTGTAACCATTTAATACATAGCAACGCGATCCGGGTGACGAGGCTGGATCGCGTTCGACACAGTTTCAGCAACAAAACCCAGATCAACAAGAACACCATCTCGAACCAAAAACCCTAATTCCACCAATCTAGATACAATACATGTTTTTAACAATCAAAATACCTCAAATAACATCCTACAACATATTATAACAACCAATAATCATCATCAAGCTTCTAAATCTATTTAGGCATCAAGAATCTAACCTAATTCATTCAATCATATAAATATGCATAATTGGGGTATGAACTTACAATTTAAGATGATGATGATGAAGGAGAAGATGATGATGTTCCGTGGTAACCACGAAATCCAAGCTCAAATCGATTGATCAAAGTTTTCTTCTTTAGATTTCTTAGTTCATAGGTTATGTATGTGATATTGAAATGAATTGGGGAAACACAAATGAACCGATCCATTTGCTAAGGGTGGGTATAAGTTGGTTCCAAATTACACCCGATCTAAACCTATTGTTTGGAACCTAAAAACCGTTTACGTGAAAATATATATTATTATACTGTCAACTATAATAATTTAAGGCAATTAATAATTCATATATCACAATAAGTCGTTTGACCATTTACCCTATCAATTTCACTTAGCCAATAACACAATTATTTCCAAACTTAATTAAATAATCAAATGAATTAAGTAATTTACCAAATTCCTCCTAGGCCAGTAATGAGGATGTTACAAATCTTCCCTCCTTAAGAAGATTTCGTCCCCGAAATCTCGCCACGCTCAAAAAGATTAGGATACCGCGAACTCATGCTTTCCTCCGTTTCCCACGTAAGATTAGCACCCAGACTATGTCGCCACTTAACCAAAACCATAGGTATCTCCTTCTTTCGAAGTTTAGTCACTTTTCTATCTACAAGCTCTATGGGTTCCTCTACAAGTTTCTGACTTAAGTCGACACGCAAGTCTTGTAACTGAAGGACTTGGGATTGGTCCTCCACCTTACATTTTCTTAAGTAACAAACATTGAAGGTGTCATGAATACCCGCTAATTCAGGAGGAAGATCTAACGATACCGTTTGATCATTAACTACTTGGCGAATTCTAAATGGCCCAATAAACCTAGGAGCAAGTTTACCACGTTTACCAAACCGAATCACTCCTTTCCAAGGGGAAACCTTTAAATATACCAATTCATCCGCTACAAACGAAACCGGACGGCGCCGAGGATCGGCATACTGTTTCTGTCTATCCCGAGCAGCTTTCAACTTCGCACGAGCTATAGCTACTTTATCCGCAGTAATCTGGACAATATCTGGACCCGCAAATTGCTTCTCACCCGCTTCCAACCAACACGTGGGTGTTCTACAACGACGCCCATATAGCATTTCATACGGAGGCATACCTATACTCGAGTGATAAGAATTATTATACGCGAACTCAATCAATGGCAGGTGTGAATCCCAAGACCCACCATATTCCAACACACAAGCACGCAACATGTCCTCCAAAGTTTGAATTGTGCGTTCTGATTGACCGTCCGTCTGAGGGTGATAAGCCGTACTCAAATTAATTCGGGTACCCAATTCCTTCTGCAAACCCTGCCAAAACCCGGACACGAATCGCGGATCTCTATCCGACACAATAGATAAAGGAATTCCATGTCGTGAAACGATCTCATTGACGTACAATTGGGATAATTTACTCAAAGAAGCCGTCTCACTAGTAGCAAGAAAGTGAGCACTCTTTGTCAATCGGTCCACAATCACCCAAATCATGTCGTTTCCTCTAATGGTTCGCGGAAATTTTGTTACAAAATCCATTGTAATGTGTTCCCATTTCCACTCGGGGATCTCAAGTTGTTTCAAAGACCCATACGGTTTCTGATGTTCGGCCTTTACTTGAGAGCATATATGGCATGATTCCACAAATCGAGCAACATCCATTTTCAAAGTAGGCCACCAATACAAAGGTTTAAGATCATTATACATTTTTGTGCTCCCGGGATGAACCGACAATCGGGACTTATGAGCTTCCATCAATATTACATCACGAAGCCCACCAAGCAAAGGAACCCAGACACGCGATTGGAATGTCTTTAATCCACGAGAATCGTCACATAACAGTTCTTTTCTTTTCAATAGAATCTCGGCTTTCAAATTTTGATCCAAAAGTGCTTCCATTTGTGCCATTCTCAATTTGTCAATCAAATCGGAGGAAACTTCTAATCGCATAAAGTAAACTTTCTCGAATTTCCCTTTTCTACTCAACGCATCCGCGACCACATTCGCCTTACCCGGATGGTAACGAATCTCACAATCATAATCTTTTATCAACTCTAACCATCTCCTCTGACGCATATTCAGTTCCTTCTGAGAAAACATGTACTGAAGACTCTTATGATCCGTACAAATAACGCATTTAGTACCATACAAATAGTGTCTCCAGATTTTTAAGGCAAAGACTACAGCTGCAAGTTCCAAGTCATGGGTAGGGTAATTCTTTTCATGAAGTTTAAGCTGACGAGAAACATATGCAATGACACGACCACGTTGCATCAAGACACCACCCAAACCCGCATGCGAAGCGTCACAATACACAATAAAATCCTCGGACCCTTCAGGCAAGGCTAAAATTAGAGCCTGACACAATAACTGTTTCAAAGTCTGGAAAGCCGACTCCTGCTGATCATTCCATTGAAACTTAACATCCTTTCGAGTCAATTTCGTCAAAGGACCCGCTAGCTTAGAGAAATCCTTGATGAACTTTCGATAGTAACCCGCCAAACCAAGAAAACTCTTAATCTCTGAAGCAGACTTAGGTGCTTGCCAATTCATAACTGCCTCAACCTTAGATGGATCAACCTTAACTCCATCCTCACAAATAATATGCCCCAAAAACTGAACCTCACGCAACCAAAACTCGCATTTGGAGAACTTAGCATACAACTTCTCCTGTCTCAAAGTATCAAGTACTAAACGCAAGTGTACTTCGTGATCGGATTCAGACTTAGAATAAATCAATATATCGTCAATAAATACAATAACAAACTTATCAAGGTAGGGTCGACAAACTCTATTCATCAAATCCATAAAGACCGCCGGAGCATTAGTCAGCCCAAAAGGCATAACAAGAAATTCATAATGACCATATCTAGTGCGAAAAGCCGTCTTAGGAATATCCTCCCCACAAACCCGCACTTGATGATAACCCGACCTCAAGTCAATCTTAGAGAAATAGGAAGACCCTTGTAATTGATCAAACAATTCATCTATTCGGGGCAAAGGGTACTTATTCTTTATGGTTCGCTTATTCAACTCTCTATAATCAATACACATCCGAAGGGTGCCATCCTTCTTTTTAACAAACAACACGGGTGCACCCCAAGGAGACGAACTAGGCCTGACGAAACCCTTATCTAATAGCTCCTGGATTTGGGTCATCATTTCACGAATTTCGGAGGGAGCTAGTCTATAAGGAGCCTTAGCTACAGGAGTAGAACCAGGAATTAGCTCAATTTTAAATTCCACCTCTCTAATGGGAGGCAACCCAGGCAATTCATCAGGAAAAATGTCGGGGAAATCAGAAACCACCCGGACATTGGAAACGGTTTTCTTTTCTAATTTAGCATCAACTATATAAGCCAGGTAGGATACACACCCCTTAGCTAGAGATTTACTAGCTTTCATCATAGAAATCAAAGGGATACTACCGCTTTCCCGTTCCCCTCGAGCCACAACAAATGACTCATTAGAGATTGGAATCCTAATTAGTTTCTTATGGCACTCTATACTTGCCTTATTTTTACTTAACCAATCCATGCCTAAAACCGCATCAAAACTGGGGATGGGCATCAATAGAAAAGAAATTGGGAAACTATGATCCTCAATCAAGATGCTAGCTCCAGTCACCGATGTGGTAACTGGAACTATCTTACCATTTGCTATCTCAACCTCAATAGGATTTGTAATACAAGTGGGAGTCAATTTCAGTTTATCGCAGAAAAGCATAGATATAAATGAGCAATTGGCTCCCGAATCAAACAGAACAGTAGCTGGTACAGAGTTGATTAGAAATGTACCAGTTATAACATCTTCAGTCCTGACAGCATCATCAGCTGTCATTTGGAATGCCCTACCAGTTGCCGTTGGTGGATTCTTTCTTTTCTGGCCAGAAGATGAAGACCCTCCGACCACACCCATCTTTTGTTTCCTAGCCTCCGGACACAAACCCGAACGATGACCTTCCTTTTGGCAATTCCAACACACATGCCTAGGAAACGCACAATCCTTGATGTCATGACCAAGTTGTCCACATTTGATACATCTAGCAGTTTGTGGAGTGCAAGGACCCGTGTGTCGCGATTTACAATTGTGGCACCAATTGGTTCTATCCAATGATTTACTATCCGAACTGAACTTCTTAGGTTGATGAGATCCCTGCCATTTCTTCTTTCCAGGACTACCCGAAGATTCACCCTTGGGTTTAAATGGAGATTTTTCCTTAACCTCCAAACCTTGTGCCCTAACATCCCCATCCACAGAACGGGCAAGATCAAAAGCTTGGGAAAGAGTACCCGCCAACCTCACGGTCGTCCGATAAGTATGCGGTAACATCCCCACAAAATGGTCAATCTTCATACGTTCCTCCGGTACCCATTGTTGCACGAATCTCAACTTGTCGGTGAATTGGGAAATGAGATCATCCATCGTCATCTTGTCCGTTAATTGCAAATCCAAAAACTCGCGTCGAATCCGGGTCATGTCAAATCCCGAACAATATTTCTTACAAACCTCATTGTGGAAATCAGACCAACAAATCGATGCTCTTTGCTGTGGGGTAAAATGTGATGTAATGGAATCCCACCAAACCATTGCGGGACCCTTCAGAAGTTGCACCGCAAAAGGAACCTTGACTTCCTCTTCACATCGGCAAACCTCAAACTTTCTTTCCACATCCCTCAACCAATCCAAGGTAACGGAGGGATTTGTACTACCCGAATAATCCGATGGTCCACAAGACTTGAAAGTCTTAAAAGAGCATAGCTTAGGTTGATTCTGAGCTTGAAATATCGGAGTCTGATAACCCGAAGGTCCGGAAGAGAACGGAGCCGAAATCGGATAAGTACCATAGTGAGGATGATGATAATAAGACTGAGATACTGGAATCTGCGAAGTCACCAAGAGTGGCGGTACAGTGCTAACAGTAGGTGGCAAAGATTGCAAGATTTGTTGAGAAGACCGGTTTTGTTGTTGTTGTTGCAAAAACTGTTGTTCTATTGCCTTAAGTCTCAGATTTTCTGCCTCTAGATGAATCATATAATCCTCATGATCAAAATCCCCTGCAGAAAAGGTAGTACCAGTTTGACCCTGGCTAACATTTTGAGTTTCCGGAGGGGATACATTAGTTCGAGGGGCATCATTGGGTGGGTCAGCTGGAGGTTCATTCTCTGCCATATCTGTACCAAAACAACATCTCATAATACGTTAGTTGTTAGTACCTATATACTAATCATCTCCACATGCTAATAAAATCCCACTCAAAGGAATGTTTGACTGACACACATAGATTTGGGATTGAACAATTAACCCATGCTCAATTCACCCAAACCTAGGCTCTGATACCAATTTATAACACCACGAATTTTCAAGAGACAAATTTTATTATTATTATTTTTTTTTTTTTAAACATATATCGGAAGCGATTAAATACAAATCATGCATTATAGATTGCGTATAACATAGTTCCCAAAACACAATCTATGCCTGCATGATAAGTTGGTACAATAATTACATCAACTACAACATTAAGTTAAGTGTTATTTAAATTCCAAAACCTAAGTTTATTAAACGACTACATGTCGTATAGTCAGAGTAGGCAGTCAAACATTCTTCAAACTAACTTCTTGCCCACCCACATCAAAAGTAATCTGCAAGAAGTGAGGAGAGGGATTAGCACGAAGCTAAGTGAATAGATCACAACTATCAGTCTAAACTAGCATAGCAATTGATCACCACAAAGCATTATAACAAATACATCAAAGAGGATCGGTGGTCCTTGAGGTACCCTCATGCCGTGGTGGTTCCCCAAGTAACACTTATAACCACTGAAGGCCAAACAGTGGTCTTACCGATAGTTTAGTACCATTACTACATACGACATGATTTCAATAAACAACACATGTACAAAGTCATCATGTCGTCCAAAGTAACAGTATCCAAACCCAATATCATATTGACCCCTGACAAGATAGCACATTCCATAATCATCATGGCAAAATGTACTGATTCAATATATATATAACTGTAAAACCACGTTTACCCGTTGTAACCGGATTGTTACAACTAATTCAGAAAGAGAGTCAATGATCCACTCACCCTTACTGACAATGTCACCACTCAGAGATCTATTCTCACTGAGTCTTCGCTTTATCTGAAAATACGACCAACCCGAATTAGTCTCACATTCAAGTTCACTATGATATAATCATGTATATAGTGTCATATAAGAATATCTACTATACTATTACTACCATGCGATTAACACGAATGCATAAGTCACAAGTTAACAAATTTGTCATTTTTACAACATGCAAACGCGATCCGGGTGAGAGTAGGCTGGATCGCGTTCCAATGTACAAAAAGTTCTGTTACCGTTTTTCACTATCAAACGCGATCCTGGCAAGGTGGCTGGATCGCGTTCCCAAGAACAAAATCCCAATGACTCAGCTTTTCACTGACCAACGCGATCCGGGCGAGGTGATCTGGATCGCGTTTCAAGGAACAAAATCATGTTGTAACCATTTAATACATAGCAACGCGATCCGGGTGACGAGGCTGGATCGCGTTCGACACAGTTTCAGCAACAAAACCCAGATCAACAAGAACACCATCTCGAACCAAAAACCCTAATTCCACCAATCTAGATACAATACATGTTTTTAACAATCAAAATACCTCAAATAACATCCTACAACATATTATAACAACCAATAATCATCATCAAGCTTCTAAATCTATTTAGGCATCAAGAATCTAACCTAATTCATTCAATCATATAAATATGCATAATTGGGGTATGAACTTACAATTTAAGATGATGATGATGAAGGAGAAGATGATGATGTTCCGTGGTAACCACGAAATCCAAGCTCAAATCGATTGATCAAAGTTTTCTTCTTTAGATTTCTTAGTTCATAGGTTATGTGTGTGATATTGAAATGAATTGGGGAAACACAAATGAACCGATCCATTTGCTAAGGGTGGGTATAAGTTGGTTCCAAATTACACCCGATCTAAACCTATTGTTTGGAACCTAAAAACCGTTTACGTGAAAATATATATTATTATACTGTCAACTATAATAATTTAAGGCAATTAATAATTCATATATCACAATAAGTCGTTTGACCATTTACCCTATCAATTTCACTTAGCCAATAACACAATTATTTCCAAACTTAATTAAATAATCAAATGAATTAAGTAATTTACCAAATTCCTCCTAGGCCAGTAATGAGGATGTTACAACATTGAACTAAAACTAAACCATCTAGTCTTCATCCGATTCCGACCCATCAACATCTTCCGACTCACCACCCGAACTGAAGCCGTGACCCGAACCCGAACCGCCCTCACTCGGTTTGTTCCACCCTAGCCTTTCCCGAATCTTCTCTTTCTCCATGTTCAAGAACCAAGCATCACTTTCCGACAAACCATCCGTATTCATCTTCAAAACCCGCATTGCTTCCATGAGTTCCCGGGTCCGATACGCACTCGCCTTGGCTTGAGTCAAATGTTGAAAGTTTTGAGTGATCGACTCATCAAACGAAGGCGTGCTACTTTTGGTAGAAGTGTCGGATGATGTTTTGGCACTTTTAGCCCGTCTTGACTTTACTTTTGGCCGCGGGTGTGGATCATCACCAAAAAGGGCGGCGTTCGGGTTTACTTCATCCGACCCATCATCATCCCCCAAATCCACGGCTATGTTCTCCAAGTCAACCGTCTCCCTCCGCTTGTTCCTACGGCCGACTACAACCGGGTCGGGCACCAACCACTTTGGTTTATCTTTCAAAAAATTCCACGCGAGCTCGTGGCCAAAAGTCGATTTCGCCTCATACCGGAAAGTCTCCAAACACCGCAACCGAAAATCTTCGTCTTTCTCACCACTATGTTTTTCTCTACCCAACCTATACCAAATACCTTGAAACTTTTGACAACGGTTGTTCAAATACGTCCACTTAGACGACAACGCGTCTTTTCCACGTTCAACCACTTTTTCCATATCCGCACGCTTGTTGTACTCGTCCATAACCAAGTACCAAAAAGAGTCGTTTTTAATGTCGATGCCCCGGTTTGAGTCTTCCGAAATAGCAATCCAACATTGAGCTAAAAGTAGCTCTTCTTTGGATGACCAAAAGTTGCGAACGGGATATGTTTTCTTTTTTTTGGCGAGTCCACCACTTTGGATTTTGTTTTTTTTGGACGAGAAGGCGTCGGTGTTTCGCCCTCAACCGAATGCTCCAAAGGTGCTTGTTCTTGACTTTGCTTCCATAACAAAAATTCTTGATATGCTTCGGGTGTGATTTGCGGTGTTTGGGTGGATGGTGTTTGTGGTGCCGGGTTGCAAGTTTGTGGTGGCGGGATGTAACTGTGTGGCGGATACGGGTTGTATGATGATGATTGTGGTGTTTGTGAGTTGTAGTTTTGTTGGTTGTAGCTTTGCGTAAATGGGCTCCAAGTAGAATGGAGGTTGTATGGGTTGTTTAGGTCGTTCGGGTTTGGGTTTTGAGACATTTTGAAAGTTAAAGAATTGTATATAGATAGAAAAAGATGAAGAAGATGAATGATTTGGTGTGGAAAAATGGTGGAATTGATATGTGTATTTATAGTGTAAAAATGAAACATTTTTGAAAAAAAAAAAAGTCAAAAAAAGTAAAAAAAAAAACCCACCCAAACGGATCTATTTTTTGAAAATTTCAAAACTTTTTTTGTTTTGTTTTTTTTCTTCCTAACCGTTGGACCCATTTTTTTTTTTTTTAAAAAAAAAAAAAAAAAAGAAAACGTTTGAAATCCGGCGTTTGAAACAAAACTTTGATCGAAAACGTCGGGCCGGAACGCCGAGATGGAGCGCCGAACGCCGGGCTCCGGCGTTTTCGATGGGAAAACGGGACGAAAACGAGGGGCGCTCCGGGTGCTCTAAAAACCATCAAGTGTCATAATAAAATCACACTTGTTACTTAAGTAATTTTGCACCAATGGAATTATCATAACCCATCAAACGAAAAGTTTTAAGTTTAAGTCTCATTAAATACCAAATATTACTAAATATCTTATCTTAAATTATATATAGGAAACACCTTAATGGTGTCATCATTTCAATTAAGTTTAATTTATCAATTAAACCTTTTAATTTTAGAAAAATTTAAAATAAGACCCCTAACTTTTTAAACAGAATTTTTTTTAGGGAAATAATATCGACAGTCCTAAGAGCGGTTAATAAGAATCCATTGAACTTATTTATTAAACTCAATATTTCATTTTTATCAAAATTCATAATTAACACATCACATATAAAAAGATAAAAAGAAAGTTTCAGTGAATTAAATACAAAACTTCAGTGTATTAATTATAATTTTGATTAAATAATAAAACTTTAACTTCAATAAATGCACAAATTTGTTCTTATTGACAGCCCTAAAGACTGTCATTATCAATTCTCTTTTTTTAATCAACTACTCACTTACACATAAAAAGAAATTTAATTTATTAATTAAAACATTATCCAAATTGAACTGTCATGTTTTTATTATCAGTTCACGAGTAGGAATTAAATTACTTGAAAAGCTTAATACAGACTTAAAAGTAATTTATTTTTTCCGCTAACATGGTTTCAAAATATTCTAATTTCTTAATCTCTACTTATATAATCTATTTACATAAAGTATTATTATCATGAATCCAACTAAATGCCTTATATTTATATTAACTTACACACTTTATTATTAGAAACAAGATATTGAATACGAAATTTCATATTAAAAACGAATTGCCCGTATACACGGGTTAAAATCTAGTATAAATTATGTGTAAAACGTCTTTAATTATAAATATACAATAGTATACAATAGTAATATTTAGTGAATTTAGTGAATTTTTATGATAATATTTAGTGAATTTTTTTTTTTTATAATTATAAATATAATTATTAATTATATCATGTATAATAATTATAATCCATAGAGTAATAAAGGGTGATGACACATCGATTCTCTTGTTATTCTTGGAATACACATCAATATAATAATTATATAATCCATAGAGTAATAAATGGTGATGACACATCAGTCAAAGATTCACTTATTACCCTTATTATTCTTGAAATACACAATCAGTAAACATTCCCTGAATATAAATGATTAAATGTACATAGAAATTAAAAAAAACAAAAACAAAAACATGAAACCCGGGTCAATGTGCCTTTCCGGGTCCCGGTCCAACCGGCCGGGTCAACCGGGTCGTTGACTAGTCAACATATTGAAAAACCCGGTTTTAAATGGTCCGGAAAACTCTAAAAGTGCGGTTCGACCGGGCCGGTTGAACTGGGTCTTAAAACGTTGGTGCATAGTCAAAATGAACACTTTAAATGAGACAGAGGTAGTATTTAATTTGTTAAAAGTACGGTTAATATAATTTTAATAAAATAATTTGTATAGTTAAAAGTGAACAAGTGAAACATATAAAGTATAATATAAGTGCACTTTGTGGTAGGGTCCTTTTTAGTTTTTTAACTATTGTAAGTGGGGAGACCCTATTTGATTTTACTTTGCAACAGACACAAGCAATTGAGCAATCGAATAACGTATTTTTAATCTAATAATGCAATACAAATGCCTTTTTCATTATATAATTTCATTTTTAATTCAACTGATTTGAATAACTTTTTGTTTGATAGATCTAAACTCCATGTGTTCCATTTTAAATGTCTACATGCGATACTAGTTTTGTTTGTCGAAAAAAGATTGTTATTTGTAAAAATAATTTATTAAAAATCATTAAACTTTCATTTTTAACCTTTTCTTCATTACTCGAATCATTTATTTCTTACAAAACTTTGCTATTAAATATAAAGGCAAAATTGTTAATGATTCAATCTATCTTAAATACAACAAAAATGTAGGAGATGTTTAAAATGGGAGAGAGGGGTATATATTTAACATAATTTCAAAATTTTATTATAATGTTTGTAATCTATAATCTATAATTTTGCATAATAAAAAGGATTTTGAATTCAATTCAATTCGATCAACCAAAATAAGTAAATTAATTTCACTTTATCACCAAAAATGTAAAATAATTTAAAAGCTCGGTACTGATATTAGCATGTCTAATTAACTTCTTTGTTAACCAAATTGAGCTTATAATCATTCTAGTTTATTTTACTAAATGATATTTTGTTGAACTAAATAAATAAAAATTTAGAACTTATGTTATTAGAGTAAATTTTTAAACTTGTCCTTTTTATTTAAATGTAACTATATCTGAAACATTCCAATATCAATTTCATCTTCCCCTCGGATCATACAGATAAATGTTTAAAATTTACTTCGTTATAAACTTTTTTAACCGATCGGAAATGAATGTAAGTATATAAACTTCTATCACTTTATAAGAAATCAACTTATACTATTGATGATTAATTAACCTTTACTGATCATCTACTATAAAATCATCAATTTATCATAAATAACGTGTTACAAATTGTAATCACATTTTAATGATACATAACATACTTTAGTCAAAAATTAATGTCGGTACATAAATAGAATTATGTGGCAAGTGTTGGTTTTTGTAGGGGCAATTTTGGGGAAAAGGGCATGCATGTTTTATATCCGTAAAAGTATCCATTTCCTTATTATTCTACATGTTTTCCATCTGTCTGATTTGAACCGTAAGTTAGTTGAGTTAATTAGGAATTTAGGTGTGTTTGGCTCATGAGATTTTAGGAATTATAGGTATTCACTATTCAGATTGTAGTTTTAAGACTAGTCACGGCTGAACCACGTCAACGCCACATCAGCTTTTTTTAAAACTGACTGAAACTGACGGACCCCTGCCATTAGTGACACATCACTTTAATTTTTGGGTCCCACATGTACCAATTTACCTTTAATATTATTCACACAAAAAAAAACAAAAACAAAAAAAAGCGTCGGTTTACCGACGAAGACAACCGACTAATGCGTAACATCGGTGTCGGTTGGACCGACGCTCGTTGGATCCAAACCGACGAGAGCGATGGGAGCTGTCTAATAATGAATTAGAAATTCTGTTTGGTAACATGAAAAAGATAAAGAATGCTAGAAAAATTTCCTCTAGAATCCCCTAATATAGAAGCATTTCAAAATAATGTCCGAAAAAAATTCCCAACCAATAAAATTAATCTCCAACTTTAGCTACAAATTCCGACTACAACTAGTTTGTTATCAAACACACCTTAATGGAATAAAAAACTCGATTTAGTTAGAGATGTCAAACTGAACATAAATTTGATTTGATATGACATGGTGTTATACATTTGTTTGAGACGGATTATATTTTGATTCATGTACTTGAATAGACTAGTTAATAACGTGATTAATATAACCATGTTCGTTAAGTGATTGAATGACTAGTAAGTCGTAACACTTTATTATTTATTTATTCTTGCGGAAATTATAAAATACTAATTCCAAACTTAATATCCTCCTAAAAACCATCAAGTGTCATAATAAAATCACACATGTTACTTAAGTACTTTTGCACCAATTGAATTATCATTATCACAACCCATCAAACGAAAAGTTTTAAGTTAAAGTATCATTAAATACCAAAATATTACCAAATATATAAATTATGTGTAAAACGTCTTAACAACATGTGACTTATGTTTCTGCACCTATAAAATCGTAGAATGTTACATTTTATTCCAATCTCCATTATTATACACGATAAATTGGTTAAATTATAAAAATCGTTACGATTATAACCTATCATCCGTTTACTTTTATACTATACAAAACAAATACAACGTATGTAGATAAAAAATCGTTACCATTATAACCTATCATCCGCTTACTTTTATACTATACAAAACAAATACTACGTACGTAGATAATACAAACACGTATACTATAGTATTTATTATACACCTTGAAAACACGTACTACGTATCATCACCTGTTTCCTTCTCTTAGGCAACCACCGTGGTTGTCACCGTCACCACCACCTACCGGCTACTACCATCATGTTAGGCGCAATAATAGCATAAGCAAAGAAAATGGAGTTTTTTACTTTTTCTTTCAGAGAATGTCGTTTTTAATTAATTAAAAATAGACCAACATACCAAATGCGATCGGTCAGGGACCGAGTTGCTTTTTAGCAAGTACCATGTACTCTAGCTCAATCTTTCATTCCAACAATAAATAATTAAATAATGCAATACAAATTCCTTTTCATTAGATAATTTGTTATGATACGTTCATTTGAGTAATTTTTGTATGATAAAATTTCATAAACAATTAACATAAGTTCAAAAAAAATTATATTGTATTAATCGAAGATCCTTTAGCTAAAATGTTTAAAACTTACGTCGTAATAAACTTTTTTAACCGATCGTAAATGAGTGCAAGTATATAAACTTTTACTCTCACTTTATAAGAAATCAATCGACTTATATTATTGATGACGATTAATTAGTCTTTGTACTCATCTACTGTAAGATCATCAATTTATCATAAATAACGTGTTACAAAATATTAATCACATGTTAATGATACATACTTTAGTCAAAAAATAGTGTCGATACATAAACAGAAATATGTGACAAGTGTTGGTATTTGTAGGTGCAATATTTGGGAAAAAAGCATGTTTTATATCCAAATATGTCCATTTCCTAATTATTCCTAATGGTTTCCATCTGAATGATTATGTCGCATTAGACCAAAAGTTAGTTGAGTTAATTAGAACTTTAATTGGATTTAAACTCGATTTAAGTAGAAATGTCAAGTTGCACTTTAATTTGATTTGATACGACGTTTGTTTGAGACGAAATCTCATTATGATTCATCTACTTGAATAACGTGTATTATTATAACCATGTTCGTTACGTTTATATATATAAACATCGTTGAATGTTTAGATCTTAACTATCTACAAGGCATCTCTACTATTGTCTTAAAAAATCAACTAAACAATGTCTAAAGTTTAAATTACCCCTACAATTACTAATTATAGAAGTTACCTAACAAAACTAAAAGATAAAGCTAAAATGTATATCACCAAATCTTTATTTTCAATCATACAGTTTTAACTATATAATTAGTTAATAATATAATCTCTACAAATTTAGCTTGAGTATTCTATGATCATTTTTATTAACTGTCAGAAAATGAATACCTAATCAAACATCATAAATAAATATAGTTACTCGTTGCTTTGTGCGGGTAGGATGCTAGTATATATATATATATATATATATATATATATATATATATATATATATATATATATATATTGGTATTTAGTGAAGAATAATCAAAGCGGAGCAAGACCTCGTTTTGTTAGCGGAGAAGATCGCGACTCTATTACCTGGTGGTCGCAAGGCAATTGTTGTCGGAGACAAGATCGTGATGCGGCAAGTGTTAATCACGACACGATTTCGAGGCAGCGAGGAAATCAATGTTGTAGCTTGTTGCTTAAGTTACTTATTCTCTGTATAAGTTAAAATCGATTTCCAAGTTGGAGGTCAGACATAACAAAGTTAAGTCCTTGAGTTCGTATTGTTCGTGATCTTGATTGCTTTGTTTATTATTATTAGCTTTTTATAGTTTGTGAGTGTAACTTCAATTTCACGAATATTGTTTGAGTTTGATTTTTGCTAACGATTGATCAACTGGTTGTTGTTAATTATTGTTTTTGTTGTAATTCCTAACGTACACATCAGTTTAACATAAAGTTAAACAAAAATCGTAGAATGTCACATGTTATTCTAATTTCTTACTATTATCCATAATCCATAATAAATTTGTTACAACATTAAAATCGTGATTATATAACCTATCATCCTCCATTCACTTTTATACTACATAATACAAATACAAATACTCCATAGACAATACAAACACTTATACTCTACACCATCATTCTTTGTTTCCTTCTCTTAACCACCATTGTTGCCATCACCACCCCCAATCTCCCATCGTGTTAGGCACAATGATAATGTAAGCAAATATATTTATTTCAACTTTCAAAATATCGTTTAATCTAATTAATTCAGACCAAGATACCAAATATAATCGGTTTGGGACCAAGTCACTTTATAACATGGACAAGTTGGTGTCAATCTTTCTTTCTAAACTAACATCGCCCAAAATAATGAGCCGGTTATTCGGTTAGTAATACTACGTATATTTAACCTAAATGATTACCCATTTGGCCGTTCATTATATAGAAGAGTAAATTACATCCCTCATCCTTGATATTTGTCATATATTTCACTCCTCGTCTCTACGTCAAGTTTTTTGCGGGATCAATAATTTGACACGGATTTTCGTTTCACTCTCAGTCACTCATCCCTCATGAAATGACTAAAATACCCTTAATATTTTAAGACTTTTTTACCTTTTGAGGGATAGGGAGTGAAACCAAAACTCGGATCAAGTGACTAAACCCGCAAAAAACTCGACTCAGGGACGAGGAGTTAATGTATGACAAACATATGGGACTATGAATGCAATTTACATAGAAACATATATATTTAATTTTATTTTTGGTTTTGTTTTCTATATTTTAATCTTTTATTCTAAAGTTCATAGCATACACAATACAAAAAAATAAAGGATAAGTTTGAGTTTATGATAAGAGCTGATTGATGCTTTTTAAACAATAATGAATACATAATTTATAAATCAATTAACAGTATAATAAATAAATAAATTATGTCTCAATCAACCAATTCTATAACGGGTAATTATTTGGATGCTGACCAGCATTTTGTCGAACAAATGGCTTAATCAGTTGATCTTTATTATTGTTTCAAAGAAGCTTCTAATAATGGAATCTTGTAGATGATTAAGACATTCGAATTTCAATATGATTTTCCGTTAATTTATTACTTTAATTTAATTTTAATAATTAATATTAATATTAATTAATGTCCAAAGAACCCATGTATCATTCGATTATTGGGTATCAAATATATAAATTTAAAATGTCGTAAAATCGTGACACATATGGCATGATAATGATAAATATCTATTAAAGTGAAAATTTAGTAGAGAATAAAGCATCAAAATAAGTCCACACTGACCTTATAATGTTTGCTTTAATAATAAAGCTTAATTAATTATACCCCAATAAAAATAAGAGTTTATTCACGACAAAAAGATTTCTAAATCTTTTTTGTTGTCTCAATCCAGCCTCTAAATCTTGTTTTTGTCTCCTTCAAACATATGATAAGTTAAGCAAAAGTTTGCAGCAGGCTTTTTATACAAGTTGGTTACTGCATTCTTGTGTTTCTTACTATTTCGTGTTATGACTAATTTCATTATTACATAATAAAAATAATCCTAAGAAATACTTGGTCAACTTTCATCATCCAACTCAAAAGACTGTCTTCTCCTTAGGGACTCGAGCACGGCAGCCGATCTCCCCTTGTGCTTTCCGGCGGCATCTGTAGATGACTTGAGTTTAGGCACGTTCATGGCACTAAGAGACGGGGTCCCTGCGCCCTGGTTAACATCCCTCAAAACTGACTTAGCTTTGACTTCTGCCAATGCACCAGCCATGGCTGAACTGACTTTTGAACTCGTGTGGACAGTATTTACGTTTACACCCTTGCCAACGGCCTCAGCAGCAGTGGATTTAGCCTTGAGTGACTCGTACTTTTGTATGTCGTAAATAAGTTCTTTCTGCAGTTGTTTATCAGCAACAAGCATCTCCTCAATCTCGTTTTTGTAATCTTTAAGAAGGATTCTAAGACACTCCATGAGAGATCCTGTTAGCGGACTGTTTTTGCTCTCCAGTAGACGTTTTAGTTCTATGAAGATCGGGATTGTATTTTGGATTAAGCCTTTCTTCACAACTTGAGTAATAACTCGTCCTCTTACAGCGTTTTCTGCAGATTCTTCTTCCATTTCAGAGGATTCCAGTGATTGTCCTTTGTTAGTTGGAATTCTGATTTCTTTACAAGAAAGAATCTGAAACGCATCCTGGGAATTTAAAGATAATAACTCGTCAACATACATATAAGACTAAAATTCTTCATGCAGGAAAAAATGAAAGCACCCTTTGATCTCATGAACCAAAAGCAGTAACCTTTTTGTGTCTCGATTCAGTCCCTAAACCATATTTGTCTCACTTATGTAATATGACGCTGACATAGCATTGTAGTTGTACAAAATTGCAAACATGGACTAAATGATTGACTAAAACTGTTGACACAGAATTATAATTTCAAATTTTAACATTCAATATATTATGATTATATAACTTTTATCAATTATTGAAAATAACCCCCTCTGGTCCCTCCTTAACTACCACCAAACTACCACCCTCCAAACACCAGCAACCATGATGCTGAATCACAGACTACTTAACTGGATAAACTCAAATTAGTATACCATATCGTCCCCACTCTAGAATGTAGAAAGCGACTAAAAGGAATAATGAATTATTTATCTAACAAAGAAACATGCAACAAAGGCATGAAATAATTATCAATCATTGCAGCTTTGTCAAGAAATCAAAACAAAAATAAAGAATACCTGTAGAACAGACTGGCATGTAACATCCTCAATCTTGAGCATACCATCGGACGCAGAGGCTAGAATCTCTGCACATACCTTAGCAAATGTAGCCAAAAGATGCTCTGGAGCCATTTGTTTCAGTAAGGAAACATATATGTGCATTCGTTGAGACTTCGACTTCTCATCATTACCTCTAATGTTATGAAAAAAGAAAAAAAAAAATGATATGTGACACTATGTAGCAGAAAGCAAAAGAATCTGACGACTGACTTGACATATAGTGATTCAGGTGATTTGGAATTGTTACCGGATGGAAAAAAGAACTGTTTCTTTTCGAGAACTCCCAGAGTTGCTCTGTCCAGTATGGGCATTACAGTCATTCAGCACAAAGATTGCCTCAACAAAGCTGTTATAAGCTAAAAGTGGTGCCTTGACTGTGATAAGATGCATAAACAAGTTAAGCGGCAGAGTTTGACCATAAGTTGATGTACTATAAAAATTCACCTTTTAGTATATTCCCGAACAGAAAATCGGCAAGTTGTCGTATTTTTTCCGACTCATCAACAAGCGATAACAGAAATCGAAGAAAGAGCACGCCTCTCCATTTCACATAGTCTCGCTAAACATAAGAAACAAGTCAAAGTTGTTGACCGTCATGTCATTGGCCTTGAAAGATTCAATATTTACCATAACATATGAAATTAAGTGTACCTGTAATAATCTAGAGAGAAGCGTGAAAGTCTGTCTTCTGACCAGTTCACAGGGATCACGAAGACATTTGGTGATGTTTGGTATATAACTATCAAATGGAACAAAACGTACATGAGTGTTTCACAATACGCACACAGAATCCATTTGTTAGATGTAGACTTGTAGTAGATAGAAGTGACAAAATGAACAGGTGACAGGTCAGACGGGTTGGTATATAAAGGGTCAGAACAGGTGTTGGCGGAAACCGGACATTAAATAGTAAGCCGTTAAAAAGGCCAGATCAGGTTGGGTTGACCCGCGAGCACTTTCTGTCTATTTTATACAGTTCTTTATAAATACTTAATGTGTAAGGTTGTATGCATTAAACATAGACTTTGGGCGACTTTTAACCGGTTTTCCTTTCAGAATTTAGCTATATTGTTTATTAGACTTGTTTAACATAGAACACAATCCAAATTAACCCAATCATAAGTGAATGTATTAAAATTGCCACATCTCGTAAGAAATGAATGTATATGAGCCTCACCAATCAACCAAGGCAGTATATCGTACACAGAAATCAGTCATCGTTACAACAATATTGTTACGCACCGCAGCGCTGTCACTTTTTTCCATCTCCTGCAGCAAGAATGTTGAAATTAATACAAAATATTGGAAAAATACAATTATAAACAAACAAGGCTAACCTGCACAAACAACGGTATATAGCGTTTTGCAAGTTTGTCATCAGCAAGACAAATTTTGCCCATTGTCAACCAAGCTTGATTGTATAATGAAGGGGCTGTCTGCTTAATTGACACTGATAACCCTGATACCTTTTTAAGTTTTGGATCAGATACAGAACTCCCTGAAGTGATGATGTTATGTAAAACGGGAACAATGGCTTTCAAATCAGCTGAAGGGCAAACAATAACAAGTGATCCAATGGTGTATACAGCACTAACAGCTTGAGATAATACTCTTGACATGGTTGTTGATGATCTATTACCCTTTCGGGTCCCACTTAGAGGTGTAAATAAGCTACTATCCATGTTAACTTTCGAGTATTTGGTCATGTATGTTTCAAGAGTTTTGGAAGCTTTTGAAAGTAGCTGATGCACCCACTTGATCACAAGGGTATCAGCCTCCTCAGGGTCTTTAGCCTTGCGTTTGCATAATGTTCTGAGCGCCTTCACATGAGCATTAACCTACCATCACATAACGCTATTGTCATTTGGCATTATTTTATATGGAGATTTGCAGAAAAAAGTAATGTGCTTCAGTTGTATTCCATTTAGGGGAACTAGCTTTGGTTACCCACAAGGAGGTAAAGAACTTTCAATAAGTTTTTACTTTTTACGAAGCGCAATCTTATAGCCTAACCGGTTTTCAAAAACCATATCAGCGCTACGTCAATGTCACATCGGGAAAAACAAATCAGCATCGTCAAAGTTATTACTGTCACTTCAGCTTCCACTCATCATTTTGACTGAGTAGCTGACTAACTAGGTCAGATTACCCTAAATAAAAAAACTTTTGCAAGTTGGTTATCTTAAATCAAAAAACTTGAAGATATGACCCTAATATGCTTGAAAACAAAGTTTGCTACCTCAAAAAGAAACTCGCCTAAAGTACATCACCTTTTCTTTTGTACATTTTTTCTTCTTTCTTTGCAATAAAAAGTCAATTAATCAGTAAGGAACGTAAATACCTCCATAGAATGCATGGTGAAGTCCTCGATTCGTTTAAGTAAATTGTGAGCTAAATCTGCTGCAGGTTCAGCAGGCAATTCCACGGATACATTAGAAATTGTTTGCAAGAGGGATACACGATCTCCGGCCCAATCAACGGAATTAGATTCGATAACTACTTCTTCGTCAAGTGGGCTGTTGGATGATTCATGTTTGTCAAGAAGCTGCCAGTGGTGATAAAGAAACTCCCAATCCACTGCTTTCAAGAGGAATCCGGAAACTTCAGATAAGAGGAACCACGCGCCGGCTGGTGCCACCCATTTCTCAATTGGTTTTGAATCAGCTAACCATGTATACTCGGAATTCTTAATAATGTTCTGAAGTGAAATAACAACTCTGGGCTTTAGTTTCTTCTTCTTTCCTAGATGATTGCATATTTTTTTAACCCATGGACTCACTTCACCATTGCAGATTTCTTTAAGTAAACCCAAGACTCCATTTTGGTCAATTTTCAAGTTATCAACATTAGATCCAGCTTGGGAGATCCGATCCAATACCAATTCAAGAAACAAGTTCTCACATTCTTCTTGGATGCTAGTTTCATTGTCTGTTATTAAACATGGGACCGAATGTAACCACTCCTTAGTCACCTTGTCATCATGGAATTTCCTGAATGTCTACCGGCAATAACAAACAAAAATGAAAGAATCACATTGTATGCATCATAAATAAACTTTGGGAGACTTTCAACTAGCTTGACATGTTCCCGTTTTGGCAAAATCAGCAATTGAACCCAAATAAACCAATTCATAAGCATAGCCAAGTAAACTTCAAGCACTCTGGTTAACTCCCTATGAATTAGCTATGGAAATAAAAAGCAAAGAGATTGAGATCAAACCTCGGATAAGGCAGAAATGGCAGCCTTCCTTATACTAACAAGTTGATCAGAGCAAGCCACACCCATAATCTTTAGCAACATATCATCAAATCCACCACCTTCACCTTGAAGAGCAGTCAGCTTTGATATTAAAACAAGTGCTGCCTTCCTCACGGCTGCCTTCTCATCAACACACCGTTTTCGCAAAACATCATTAATCCCACCATCTTCACCAAATCCCATTACTTTCATCAGGACTACCTTATTCTCACCCTTCCCTGATAAAAACCCCACTAATTGAGCTAAATTAGTAAAAGCCCTTGCTCTAACTCCTGCAGTTGAATCAGAACATCTTTGTAACAGTGCTTGCAGACACCTGAATCCCCAAGAACTCTCGTACCCATTTTCCAAACATCCCCCTAATGGATCGTCTAATGACATTATAAGATTAAGAATAAGATCAACAGCAAGTAGTCTTAGTTGCGGTTTTCCTAGAGTCATTTTCACTACAAAATCAGCAAAGCCTACTCGATCTCTATCTTCTGAAGCTTTAACTATTTCAAGTATTGATTCAACAGCCAAAGTTCTAAGCTCAGCCCGTTCAGGGGCTTTACCAACCAAATACTTAGGAAAGTTAACCATCGCTTTTCGAATCTCATCAGAATCCTTTGCCATTACAGCCAACTTGTTCACCACAAACAATAGCCCAAAAGTTCTTGCCTGTGATTTAGACATTAAAATCAACGAAGAAAGAGACTTTAAAACCTCAGCTGCAGTAACCCCCTTATCCCCATGCTCAGATTTCAACAATTCACACAAAATCTCTGAACACAGGTAGCATAACTTATTGTAATGCAACGAAGTCCCACAAGATTCAAGTGCAATTACTGGAATTTCAGCCATAGTTTGAACTAAAGCCTTCAAACAATCAGGAAACCTATCTAAATGAATCAAACCCACAACAAGATGTAATCTTTCGATAACAGGAAACAAATCCCTAACATCAAATTCTCTTGGTGACTCTCTCTCATCATCACCCAATTCAACACTCTTACCCTTGTTTTTCGACTTACCACCACCTCCCCTCTTCTTTCGGCCCACAGTACCCGACGGTGGACCCGATTGATAATTCTTGAAAGACCGACGAATGGTCCGGAGTAAGGGATGGAACGCCATGGGGGTAAAAAGAGACAGAACATGAGAATTTGGGGTAAGCAGGATTGACAGGTAGACCTTTGAAGCCAGGAGGGATAAGTGGGGTCCACCAGACTCTATTGCCGCAATGAGTGGACGGAGTAGGGATGACGATAGCGACAAATTTTTCGAGGAGAGTTCATCAGATAAATTTTCAAATTCGATTGGATCGTCTTTGTCAATAGTATAGTCTAGTACTTTTTCAAGAGCTAATAAAGTAGATTCGGAAACTGGTGTTGGTGAATGTGTTTCGGTGGAGTGTGTTTCGAGTTCCCTAACTATTTCGTAGATAGCTTCTTCCATGGATGCTTCACAATTTCTCCGTCTGAAAATATAAAATTTAAATACTTCAAATACTTAATTTAGCAAATAATGGAGCATATAATATCTGTTTCAGTGTTCACGATATAAGTTGCTATATGTATATGTGGGAAGTATGTATCTATGTATACAGTATAATATACCCTGGCCATCAGGATTCTGCTCATGTAATGCTGGAAGTAACAATTTAAAGTTCATTATGTAACAATCTATTATATAATACACAGAAATAGATAACTAAGGCATCAAAATTAATGTTTGTGCAAAAATTGATAATGAAACCCTAGGTTTCAAAATTAGGTATAATTAACTGATTTTAATGAATCTAAAGGTTTTAATTGACACAGGATTAGGGTTTAACTGATTACCTTGATGATTTAGAGGACTCAATTGAGTATGAACATAGAGCGTGTAGATTGTAGCAAGTGAAACAATGAGATACGATAGAGATGCACGAAGTGCAACGAAGCGGGAAGGGGAAAAGTGGTGGGCGGGATTTAAATTAAATTCCTAAAAATAACGTCTTTAAGAAATTGGTAAAACAGGCCCTTCCACTTTGGGAATGTTTTCATTTGGCTCTCTTTATAACATTATTACAAAACACCACCGACAAGATTATGGGTGTGTTTGGCAATAACGGGCTAGAACTTGTAGATTGAGCTGGGGCAGGAGCTGGAGCTGGGGCTTAGACTTCTATTCAAAATCCACTTCAAAAAACTTATTGTTTAAAGGCTTCTGTGAGCTTATTTTTTTAAGAAGCCTCATTTTTTTTATGTTGCCAAACAAGGTTTATAGCTAGGGTTTATAAAAAATAGAAGCTCAAGTCCCCAAAAGCTTATTCAAAGCTAGAAGCTGAAATTTTTTTTTTATTTTGCAAGTGTTTTGCCAAAAATAGTTGAAGCTTAAATGTGTGAATCATTCCATCTTATAATTTGTTTACCCATTTTCTTCAATGTCTTAGGCATTTAAAGATCGCAAATGATATAAATACCCCCATTGACACCCAAAATAACAAAACTACCAATATCTAATTTTGGAAAAGACCGATAACATTCAAAATGTGTTTATATATTGAATGAAATGTCAAATGCAATTTTGAAAATAACTCATTGTATCTAATAGTTTCCTATTTACATGAGAAAAATAATAGTACCCTACTTACAGTATTATAAATTCTTCGTTAATTCAAATTTTGAAACCGATATAATCATATGACCTTTTTCACTATTTATTTTAAGATGCAACAAAATAAAAGTGTCTTATTATGGGGTTTAGTTTATTTTAGATACAACATGTCTTATTATGTGTTATGTATACCATTTAAAATACATTATCTTTTGTTTTAATAAACATGGTTTACTCATCATAAAGAACAAACTAATTACGATTCAAAATTAACGTTACATTTGGTTGTCCAAACACAATATTCATGAGAGTTAAGGAGCATTTCATTTCAGAGCCACATTCATTGAGTGTACATGTTAAAAATCAATATTAAAATCATTTATTTGATTTTTTGTTTTAACATGTTTAAGTTTTAATTATACTATATATTGAATTTTTTTTACACGTTAAAGACTAAGATATTTGGATATCTTATTGGAATATTATAAAATCCCAAAGTGAATTATCATAAAACAAATGTAACTCATCTTTTCAACTCTTACTTTGTTTAAATAGTTCGATAGCAACATAGATCTTATTTTTATTTTTATCTTTTACCAAGATAATGATCAAATTAACAATAAAACATAGTATTATTTACATCAACTATGTAACGCTTAATTACAATAGTTCTTGATCGATAATAATAATTTTATCCGCCGCATAGCGCGGGTCTTTGCTAGTATACATAAAAAATACAAACATATATGTGATACAAAATTATACGGGTACTCGTATAAGAGGTATTTGTGTATTTTTCTATTTTATAATGAGCTCTTAGCTTATTTTTGAAAATTACTTCAACTAGCTTTGTTTATAGCTTATTTTCTTAATAAACTCTTAAAATTTCGTCTACTAAATAATACAGTACTAGAATTTTTTGCTTAAAGAAAAAGCTTAATATCCCGTAATTTTATTCGACAAACATAGCCATAAGCTCAAAGATTATCTTTAAACTAATTAATTGTTCACAAATATAACTTCCATCTCTCATTATACATGAAAACATGCAAACAAAATGACAAAACTTAAACCCCATCAATCAACTAGCAATATTTTAATATTATGCAAACGACCCACAAAATTTTGTATCCAAAACACTTGACCACGACATCTCTAATATATACAATTTCTAATATCTTCAACCGTTCAAACCTTAAGAGGGTGTTTGGCTCCGCGGTAAGCTTTTAGCTTATAGCGGTAGCTTACAGCTCCAGATTTGGGGCTTTTTAGCTTTTAGCTTTTTAACCCTTTAAAACCCCTAAAAGCTCCATACATCCAAACACTAAAATAGAGCTTTTTAACGTTAACTTACAGCAAAAGCTAAAAAGCTCCTCCTTACCGCTCCCCCAAACACCCCCTAAATGCTCAAACAACAGGCAGATTGAACATGGCTAGAATACTCAATTGGTACTTCAACTTTTGACCAAATACACTTACTCAAATCCATTTTATAAGCATGGTGTGGCTCACCACTTTTAGATGCACCAAACACCAATAGATGTCCAAGGTACGAGGTTAGGTATGGCGCGTTTGCCACGTCAACAGGTAATTTTGCGACGAATTTCCACGTGTCATCTTCTAGTACTACCACGTCATTAGCATGACACGCGTATAGCTTTTTATTGGTACTTTCGATGCAAATACTATTTGGAGAGCATATTGTATTGAAAGCCATGTTATCGCTTTTTAACCATTGTATTGCTGATGTGTCAAACATTTCAACGCTATGGAGAAAATGACCTTGCATGTTAGTTGGATAGCCGCTAATGACGTGGAATTTGCCATTGTGGAATAAGCAACTACACTCGTCGCGTTCCTTTGACATGTCAGGTAGTGGTGTCCACTCATCTACTGCCACGTCGTATGTCCACGTGGATTTTAGAGCGTTCTTCTCGAGATCATGCCCACCAGCAATAAGCACCATCCGATCACCGTCACTAGCACAACCAAAAAATGCCCTGGGCCCACCGGGCATGGGGTTGCCACGACGCCACGTGGACGATATAAAATCAAAAATAAAAACCGAATTAAGACACTCCCAAGTTCGTGGGGCATACCCGCCCATAACAATTAAAACCGACCCGACAACAACCATCTCACAAAACAACGGCAATTCGTTTGTGAACCCCGGTAAAGCTGGCATCTCTGACCAGCAACCAGTTTCCGGCTCAAAAACCACAAGACGATAAACCGAAGAATCCGAACACTTTATCTTTTGGTTCGGATTCACACGAGCTTGAGAAAGAACAACGAGCGATTGAGCTTTTCCGATCGACTTCCGCAAACGAAGAAGCTCGGGCAACTCAATCTCTTCTTTCCAAGCTTTACATACCGATTCAAAACTACGAAATTGAGTATAAGGAACACGAATCAAGCATTGAAGAGCAATATCATGAGGTAGATCTTGAAATAAACCCATGAGACAACTTATTTGTAGAAACTATTTTTTATGTATATGATATCAAGATAGAACATGAATTGAATTGAGCTTATGATTCAAATATTTATAGATAATTAGATATACACTTAGAACCTATGGTTTTAAATAATTCGTTGCAAGTGGATTGATCGAGAACCAGATTGCAACGAATTAATTATATTAATTTGTCTTTTTACTATTGGCTACGAATATTGAATGAATTTATACGAAATAACATGCATGAACACGGATCTTCAAATTATTCTGTTGGCGGACAGAATATTTATTAAATTAAAAGGCTATCATTGTCCAATTAAATGTATAGGCATTATCCAAATTAAAAAACTTTAATCTGAGCATTTTGGTTTTGCATATTATATAGTTTTTTACAATCCATGTCATGGTCTCTTGCCGTTGATTTGTAGCTCGGTTTCAACTAGGTTAGTTGTTTTGATTTTTAATGTCAAGTCGTTTTGGGTCGTTGACAACTTGACATATCGATTATTATCCAACTTTTCAAGTTTTGAAGTGTCCAAGTGTATGTTTCACTTTCAAGTGTGATTTCAAACTTATCTCTTATTTAGTCCATTTTAATTTCAAGTGTGATTTCAAACTTATCTCTTATTTAGTCCATTTTAATATAAGTTATTTTTAGGGTAGGTGGAGGATACCCTCTGGATCCCGGATCCGCAGTGTCCCACCCGCAAGAGACGATCTGCCCGGCTAAACACCTGTTCACAGTGACCCCACAACCGGGGCATGGGATTTTAATGCCCAGAGGCTCGAATCCGGATGGGACGTGTGGGTTAGCGGCGGCGGTACCTACCTTGATAAATGTTTACCCAGAGCAGGGTTCGAACCCCTGACCTCTAGGAGGCCAGGTGAACTCCCTACCACTGGGCCATTTATGCAAGTGGTAATATAAGTTATTTTTGCCCCCAAAAAACTGTATATACTTTGTTTAGGGGGAAGTACATATTCATATTCATATCTATTATTATACGTAGCAAATTAAAAGGACTTTTAATTTGTACAACGAACATTTAATTGTCGTCGTTAGTTTTGTGTCTACGTTCTCTTAGGGTCTTATAACATGTAACTGGTGACGTTGCACGGATTTTGATGATGTGACGATGATATATTAAAAAGCGTAGCAATATATCTAATTGTCTTGTCACCAATAAATTTTAGATACACGATGAAGTAGTTAATGAATACATATACGTATAAGTATACACAATATAAATTGTTATAAATGGTCACATACAATAGAAATAGCAATATATAGCTTCATAAATTTTGATGCACTAAACATCTTTCTAGAGGAAGGTTCAAGTAGGAACACTTGTTATGGTGGGAACGGTAGGAACGAACATTTTTACTTTAACTTTAAGATTAAATTATGTTTTTGACAAAAAAAATTATATCAAAATTCTTAGAATTGTGTGCTCTTTAATATGAGAATTTTTTATTTTTTTAAAAAAATGTGATGCACATCATAAAAAATTTAGTGTGTATCACAGTATTACACATAAAAGCTGTGACACACAACTTTAATTTGTGTATCATACATTTTTTTATTTTTTTTATCGATCTAATATTAAAGATGATAAAATTCTTATAATTTTGGCATAATTTTTTTTACAAAAAGTGTACATATGTTGAATTTAAAAGTGAAAAAATTCGTTTCTACCATAATAAATGATTCTACAATAACCTTTCTGGGTACCCATAGACAAATAATTACATTTCAAAGTCATGGAGAAATATATTGAAACATCATAAGTCATTTTATTTCGAAAATTATACTAGATAAAAGACCCGCGAAAACGCGAGTTTATCTAAAAAATTTTTTATATATTTTTTATATTATAATTGAGTGACATAATTAAGATTGGGAAATATGTATGCGGAAATCATATTGTATTATTTATAATTTTTTTATTGGTGTATGAAATAAGTATTGTTATTAGGTATTTTCAATTGTTTTAGTTTTTATTATTATATTGTATTTTGGATAGCATGTATTTTTTTTTTTTAACAAATGGACTAAATAATGGTAAGGTCATGTGTGAATTGCTTATTCATATGACTAAGTGTTTTTTATAGCATTTTACTTGTTTTTAATTTGAAGAGTAATGTCTATAAGTGTTGAATTATTTTGTAAGTTAATATTTTTAGTTTATTGTTTTTTAAAATGGTTTTATTTAATATTTTAATAGTTAGTACATGTATCTATTTTCCCAAATGTTTTTGAAAGATAATTATTTTTCATTTTATTAGGCAAATAAAAGTACCATTCATTGTTTCAGATAAAAAAGCTAACCCTATCTTTGGTCATTTAGATATCCAACCGAACCCCAACTTTAGTCATTTTGATCTTCATATTACGCTACAAAATGAATCTTAAATTTTTAAAATTGATTTTATGTATACAATATTTTTAAGTATAGATTTTTTGTTGGGTTTTTAATTAAAGAGTGTAAGTATTTACAAAGTCATTCGGGTTGCATTTTAAAATTCATTTTGACTAATTATGTTATTCACCTGTAGTAGAT
This sequence comes from Helichrysum umbraculigerum, assembly GCA_949592205.1. Taxonomy (NCBI): domain Eukaryota; kingdom Viridiplantae; phylum Streptophyta; class Magnoliopsida; order Asterales; family Asteraceae; genus Helichrysum; species Helichrysum umbraculigerum. The sequence goes on along the minus strand of CATIUR010000007.1, from coordinate 62,402,154 downwards.
TTCTATTATTTATTGTAATAAGTCTAGTGTATGTAAGTTACAAAACGTACCATTATTTAAGTTATATTACAATTGACATAAAAATATAAAAAATAAATATATATTACAATTGACATAAACAAAAGTTTAACATACATGATACTTCCATTAAATCTTAATCTCATCTTATTCATACAATCATCACCACATTAAATTGTTTTGATACACAAATTGTATCTTGAATCTTATGTCACTTAACATAATAATGAAAAGCATGTCACAATAACCCAAACATTCAGACCTTAATACAATTCTACTTTTTAACATAAACAACCAAATTACAATTGCACAGAGTATTAATAGCAAAAGTTAAGTTTCCCAAGTTTACCTTTTTTTATTATGCATATGGTTATCAATAACTAAAAATCAAAAAATACAAACGAAATATGTATATCAGTTAGGGGTGTCAATCGGGTGAGTTAATCGGGTTTCGGGTTATTCGGGTCGGGTTATTCGGGTTTCGAAGTTTATAATCTAACCCGAAACTCAATTCAAATAAGGTCGGGTTATTCGGGTTACCTATTCGGGTTATTCGGGTTATTCATTTAACTCAAATAAGATGAAATTTTAAATTTTCGTATTTTAAATAAACTTAAACTTTACAAAATGACAGTAATAGCTTGTATAAATCATAATGAATTACTTATATATGTATATTATATATGTATAAACCATAAATAACTTATATATATAATTATATTTTTTAAAATAAATAATTTATTAGCTTATTTGGGTTATTCGGGTTATTCGGGTTACCCGAATTGAAAAAAATTTATCCGAAACCCGACTCAAATAAGAAGCGGGTTATTCGGGTTATTTGGGTGGCCAAATAAGCTTGGAATTCGGGTTGAGTCGGGTCGGGTTTCGGGTTACCTATTCGGGTCGGGTTTTTTTGACACCCCTAATATCAGTTGCCAAAACCTTATCAAACAAAAATTTATTGTTACTGTTGATCATAGTTGTCAAAATTTCCCAATAATTTGGTCAACGATTAATGCTCTCACCATGTGTTTTTTTTTTCCTTTTTGAGTTTCGAATTGTATTTGACAATTAACACCAACATAACAATTAACCAAAAAACAAAATTAAATAACACAGTAGTAAATTAAGGGAAAACTTACATGCTCATCCGCAATTATAATTTCGATGGAAGCTACGACAGCAGTGTTATTCCTAAAATACTGCTTCCAGATATTGAGAATTTGTACTTTAATGCTTGAATTTTCGGAATCAGCATTGATATCTCTAACACAAATATCGTTTGAAGCCATTGAATTTGAGGGTTTTTTTTCCTTCCGAAAGATCGTATGCGAGAAAAGGGTTTTTGAGGTCTTTTTCCTTTGCGTAAAAACGTATACGATGGGTTAAAGCTTCTGTAGGCATACCGTCAAAGAATAAGATTATATAGGGGTGAACTTCGAAGGTTTTTTGGTTGCCGATGGTGTTTCGAATTGTAATAGGAATAGGATGGGATTTGGTTTCCTAAAAATATATATATTATTAAATGGTGTGGCCTTCTTTTTTTTTGTTTTTGACCGATTTTTTTGTATCAAATGTTATCTAAAAATTTATTACTTAAATATTAAATAACAATTATATTAAAGGATTTGTTTTATCCGAATTTTTTAGAATTTAAAATATTATTAATTAATTAATTATAATAAATGGATATAATCGTGTGGCCTTTTTTTTTGGTTTTGTCCGGATTTTTTGTAATCGGTATGTAAAAATTAATTACTTAAATATTAAATATTAAATAACTATTATATTAATATATTAAATTGATATATTTTAATTTAAATACAAAAGGGTGCTAATTGTAACAATCATTAAATTAATCTAGATCGTTGGATTAGGCTGGAAAAAACCAATTAAGGGTCGGGATTTCACCATGGTATTCTGGTTTAAGTATATTTTATTTTATAGATAGATACTAAAGTATTAACATATACTTTTAAACATGTTTAAGATCGAATTTGTTTATATATAGAATCTTAGAAACAGATTAACAAGAAAAAGTATTTAGCCGCCAGTTGGTATTTATTAAGTATACCTTCAAAGTTCCAACAATTAACAATGACATCTTATCATTCACAATTTCACGTTAATGACAACATAACCAAAAAGTCAATCAACCAAAATGCAACTTGACAAGAATTTTAGTTGCCTCATAAGTCATAACATAACTTTTTGCCCAATTGGTAAAGCAAAAGACAATTTAGTTTATTTTCTAAAAGTAAGATGTTAATCTTTTTTACTATATACTAATGACAATCAAGTACCTAGTTAGAGTTGAAGATTTACTGGTAAATAACTACTTACAAGTATTAGTTATAACTATGTAATTACAAATATTATACGGAGTATTTAGCATGGTAGATATGATATATGAACCAGTTTAATAACGTTACTATTTACTTTGTTGAAAGAAAACCAACAAACCTTAAAAGCTAGCGCGGAATATGACTCAAAAAAACCATACATGAGACATCAAACGTAAACCTTTTATTAAGGGTAAACATATTTTGTCGGCATCGTACCCCCCCTATTTGTTCCGAGTTAAGCAACCTACCCCTAAAACTCCCAATGTATGCAACAAACCGGTTATTTATGTGCTACAATATTTGCAAACTATGTTTTTACCTGTTACAACCTACAAAATGATGACTTGGCAACCACATCATGTGGCCTAAAAAATGACACGTAATTAATTTTACCGGTTCTCCCGGTAATCGGTTACCATATTGCCGATATCGATACAACATTAACCAGTTTACTGCAGACAATGGGAGTTTTAATGGTAGGTTGCTTAACTCGGAACAAACAGGGGGTACGATCCCGACAAAATATATTTACCCTTTTATTAACCAACGAATGAACAAGGAAGAATGTACAAGAAATAATGATTATGTCTCACCCCTCACATCCTTTTATAGAGATGAGGGGTATCAATTACGACTACTGATAAATGCAACGCATGTTTTGATTCATACATCAATTTTTGTGCTTTTTGATGTAGTACTGTACAACCCTATAATACATACTTTTGTTGTATGAAACAAATAATTTGTTGTATATATCAACACCCATCAATTACTTATGCAACAAATAATCCTAATCATAATTCAAGTCTAATATTAACTATATCTACCAAGTACAATTAAACCCCTATACTAAACTAAGTTACATTTTAACCTACTAAGAATTGCTACTATATCCTAACATAATTAATCAAATTAAAATCATTTATTCTCTTCAATTTTATCAATCACATAAAAGGCCGACAACGATCACAGGATAACTCAGCTAGACCATGTATATCTTAGTAAATATACTCGCCCTCCATGAATAACTTGATCCGGAAAATCCACATCAATTTTAATTTTATCAATCACATTTCCGTGAACCCAAATGAGGAAAAAGTAAATGATATATACTAGACTTAATATAACTTCCATTACGAGCATATTAAAACAGTACAAATAAAAAATTACCTTGACTAACTAAGTTTGAATACGAATATACGATTAGTAGTTAACTACACAATACGTTCTCAATAAAAAATAACATTGACTAACTTAAGTTTGAATACCATTACTAGTTAACTACACAATACGTTGTCCAAGAGAAGTAACATTATTTTTGCAAAATAAAATGTAGCCATTATTATTGTCATCATCAAGGTTATTAAGATTAAGATTTATCTATGATAGTTTTCATCTTTGTAAGATTGAAATCGTAATATTAAGTCGGGATATTAAGATCTTACTCAAATACTCTATATCTCACATATATACAGTGTCGGATTTGGGAACCCACATAGGATATGCACTATTTGATTTTGAATGTCTAAGGTTTAAAAAAAAAAAAAATCCCCCATAATTTTGTTCACAGGTCTTTTCAATTGCAATCATTTTTTAAGATCACTTGAATAAAAATTCATTTTTTTTATAGAAAAGAAGGACAATAATAACACATTCATATTTTTCAAACATCGATTATTTTTGAAGGAAGTATGGAATAATGTGTGTATATTTTAAGAACAAAATTATATATGTAACTGTGTAGTCTTAGCTAAAAAGCACAAGCAATTATTTGAATATAAGCTCCTTGCCACAAAACTAACATATTCATTGATTGATAAGAATCTCTAGAGTAATTAATTTGTCACCGGTATTTTCATTGACGAATGAAAAAGTCTTATACGCTCAAACTTTTAATTAAATAGTATTAGTTTACTATATTCAAACTTTATATTATATTAAGTTATAAGTTATTATTAGTATTTACTTAGCAACTAGTACCACACTAGTATATGATTTGAATATTAGAATATACTTTTTCACAATAACCGACTTACCCCTTTTTCACAATAACCGACTTATTCATTTACTCCCTATCCACTTACCACCGACTTACCCACTCGACCCTTCATTTTATTATCATCTTCAACAATGCTTCTCATAAAAACCAGGTAAAGAAAATTTACGTTCACTCATATTACTCGTTTTCGACGACCACAACCTACTACAGAAGACACAATCCAAGCGTGTGGGGCTCTCGATGGTGGCAGAGGCCGATTATGTAATAACCGTAACTATTTTAGAGTATATTATACAAATAATAATGCAAATGATGCCTAAAAAGATGAAATTGAAATACTATTCATATATCGAACTTACGTTAAATAATTTTATAGTCAACTACGTATAACAATAAGAAATAAGTTGTTAACTTAAGTTAAAATTTAAGATAGAAATTTACAGAGGATGTAATACTCCATATTGTTATTTAAAACGGTTGCATTATTAAACTCGTAATATCAATCAAGCAATCTTATAAAGGAAATATAATAATGTGCAATTAAGATTGATTAGAATTATGTTGGACTTGATAAAGTGGTCAACAATATCACGTAACTTAAATGCCGTTTTTAACGATCACATCCTTCATACTCGGCCAATTACAGCTCATATATGCAATGTTTTTAAAACCGAAAACCGGATCGGACCGGATAGGCCTCAAAATCCGGTCCAACCGGTCGGACCGGTCTGATTGAACCGCCCCAAAACCGGCCACGTCACCCCATTTCTTTAAAAATTAAAAAAAAAAAAAAAACCGAGTTAACCGGCCCGGTTCCCGGTCGAACCGTCCGGTTTTGACCGAACCGGGCGGTTCGTTTACTGGTCAACTTATGGTCAAAACCGGTTTTCCCCGGCTCGGAAACCCCAAAAAATCCGGTCCAACCGGTCGGACCGGCCGGTCCGGTCCGGTTTTCAAAACATTGCATATATGCGACCTTACATCCAAAATTAGAGAATATCGTTTATATTATATACAATCTTACATATTCTTTATTCACCGTGAAACACATAAGCTCTCAAAAATAAGAAAGCCACCATAGAAGAAACATAGTGTACGCGAAGTGACAAACGACGTTTCACAATTCGAATTCGGTGTCAATCTTTGAAGTTAAAACACGAACCCAAACTCGATTGTTTATCCAATACTTGTTTCTATTGATTATCTCAAGTTGCGTCGATGTTTAAAATGAACCGAAACAAACCGTTAAAATCCAACGTTTTAGATTACGATATCGAAACATTTTGAGTTATAAAATAGGTCATTTAATAGTGAATCGTTACCTGAAATTCATAATAATGCATTGGAATGTGTTATCGTATCTAATTGTGTAATCACTTGATCGAAACTGAGTCTAACCAAGTGATCTTGAAATTGTAAAATAGTTTTTGGTTCGTACGTACTCACAAACGAAGTAGACTATGAAATGTTGATATTATTTTTGAAATTTCACTTACACCCTTGTAATATGTAAACTCTTACAATACAGACCCAAAACTTGTTTAATTAATGACTACGTGATTTTATAATTTCTCAACCGTAGCAAACAGAATTAACTTTGCGTTTTACGTGTAACTGATATATTTACATATAAGTTTTCTTTTATAAAATACTTTATGATTAGACTCCAACAAACTTGTGGACAGTGACGAAAGTTTAATAATACATGAGACTTTGAGATATTGAGGAAATAAAAATTTATATTATAGATTGAGATTCTAAATTAGTAAATTGAAATATGTAGACCTTGTGAATGATCGGGGAGTACATTTTCTACCATGTGAACCCTTGAGAGCTTTAGGCATCTATTCAGGTACGGATGTCCGTACTCTTCTTTCAGCGTTATCTTGACAGGCTTTGTTGATATACTTTCATTCTTTTGACATCCTTGTGGTTCTTTTGATATCTTGATATACTTGTGTGATATGATTCCCCCATTTGAGCTAAATTGTTTTGAGTTAAAGTGATATTTGATATTTGGTAAATTGTGGAAACTTTTGAGAAAACTTGCGTGAAAAATAATTTTGGAAAACTTGGGGAATTCATTATTGCGAGCTATTTTTGATTCATTTGATTTAGGTTCTATATGCATGGTGGACATAATCTGGTGTGTGGTTGGTTTATATCTTCACTGTGCACCCATAGAACCCTAGAGTTTTGTAGACCGAAGATAGGTATACCGAGTCAGCTTCCTGTGGAGGACCACAGGGGCGTCATTGATGCACCAATGACGTCGCACTATCCGTGGCGGTGGGATTAGTCCACGGCGTCTCCCCTTTGTTGATATTATGTGATTTGCGTGTTTATATTATGCTCGTGGGAGAGCTTTTGATTTGTGCTCGTGGGAGAGCTTTGATTATTTGGGAGGCGTATGGATGCATCCTAGGCTATGTTATGTTATGTTATGATATGATATGATTTATATAGAGCGGTCGTGTGGTGTAGTGCCATACACACCTTCCGAATAGGAGGATACACCTGGAGTCGCGACCAGTGTGTGATTGCGAGATATGATTTGATATAATATATTGTGATATATGATACTTGGCACTGGTGTGGTGCAGTTTGGATACATATATTGTTTTGTAGGGTACTCGGTATAAAATAACACAACCCCTCGTTGCCTCATCCTTTATTTCATTTGTTTACTCTGGTGTAAGGGTGGTGTTACTCGAATGGTGATTTTTGTAAAATCAAATTATTTATTTCATTTCGTTCTCATTCTAAAATGTTAAAACTGTTGCTGTTTATTTCTGTCTACATCCGCGCACTGAGCAATTAGCTCAGCCGCATTTTCTTTTCCTGCGGCAGGTACTCCGGGTAATATGGGATGAGTACGAGAGCTTCAAGACTTGGACTTGCCTTAGAGACTACCATTAATTTTAGTTGGACATTTATATAGGTTGTCATTTAATGGACATTGTCATTTATTATTACAATAATTTATTATTACGTTTATTATTTAGAAATAAATGTGACCTTTCGTTTTGTTATCGGAACGGGGGTGTTACAACTTATGGTATCAGAGCTTAGGTTCCTTCTTGTAGTTTGCCTTTAGGTTTAACCTGTGAGTTTTAGGTATATCACGGAATAGGATTAGATCATGGGATAGGATTCTGCTTCCTTTATCTTTTACTCTACCGTATTTCATTTAATTCCAATAATTGTCTATACGTGTTCTATAAGGAGTTAATTGGCATCTATTGCTTTCCCGGCGGGAAATTCATGACAATTATGCGCATGTATTGTGAGTCATATCGATTAGAGATGACAATCCCTGGCTTATCTACTTCTTATGGCGACGCATCATCATCATCATCATCATCATCATCATCATCATCATCATCATCATCATCATTATATAATACTTGGATCGAACCGGCTAACTGAGCGCAAAATCCGTATGTGATGCCTTACTGGTGTAGAATTTTCAACATCTGTGGGATATTGATTTGTGCTTGACTTTCTTAAACTAATGGCGGAACTTTCTTATGACGATCTCCAAAGTCTTAGGGTGGAATCCCTCCAGACGAGAAGACACACGCTAACTCCAAAAGTCTATTCGTGAACGATATTCTCATCTAATTGCTTAAAGGCTAGATACGTATTATTCTTGATTGTGGGAAGGAAATATTTCTTTTAGGGATATGTTATAATAACAAGAATTAATTATGAATTGAGATATGTAGATATCGAATTTAATGAGAACTTCGATATAATGATCTCAAATAACATTGAAGTATCTAAGTTATACATACCTTTGAAACCAAATCCAATTGAGCATGAAAGAATATTAATAATATTATAACTTAATGTCCTAAAAGTATATGATTAGCAATTCTTTTTTTTCTTAGACCATATGAATAGACCAATTGAGCACGTATAAGAAACGTGAGCTGACAATTCGAATATATAATGGTGAATCATTGGTATTATTGTAGTGAGCATGAGGTCATGAATGAAATAAACACAAGTTAAATACGTGTATACATGATCCATTGATAAAGGCTAAAAAGTATTATACAATAATAAAAATTAATTTTTGAGATCAAACTAATGAAATAATAGCACAAAAGGTAATTTGTATCCTAATTTTTTGACAAGGGAAATATAAATTAACTTTCTGAACACATCAATTCAAGGTTCTATACTTGAATATTTTATGAGTTGGTTGTATACTTGTAAGCTCTTAATCATACTATTAAAACTTGAATTAGTCATGATGTAGATGTATGATATATACATGTAGTTGATATATAAGACGAGAAAGACTTGAGATGAAGAGATAAGGCACAAGTCCGATATGTAAACACCCTTAGTTTCTAATGTCAAGATAGTGGTTGATAAGTGAGCATTGATGAGATTGAAAGTTCTTTAGAAGCATATATTAGATAATTAACCCTTTAAATACGCGGTCACCGGTTTCATTAGTAATTTCACATATCTAAATTGTATTTTCTTTTTGAAGGGTATAGAGTAATTAATTTGAACTTTGTTACAAAATTTAATGATTATATTTCTTAAGTAACAAGGATTGCCATCTTATGTTAATGAACTTTTGAGGATTTATGTGAAACAACAACTTAGAAAACTTATGAGAAGTTAATTAATTGAATACAAGTAGTAAATAATTGTCAGCGAGGAAATCGATTCGATTCGAAATGCCGTGAGGCTCACATCATTTGAATATTTGTAATTTACGTGTTTATGGACAAATTTAAAGGGGTAATCTTTCTACATTTTGATTAAGTCATAATCAACTACTAAAAGTCTTATAATATTGAATAATAATATTTGTCATGTTATAGTAATTCTATCAAACCTAAACTTTTACTTTAATAACTCCACATATATATTGATTTTATAAGTATGCCATATACAACAGGAGTGTGCTTACACCTCATTATAAATTTGATATGTCGCACCATAGGGTTTTCAAAAATGTAAGTAAAGCTTCATGTTAATACAATGACCTAGTGAATGACGATTGACTTGTGTGAGTTTAGGAAACTACCGGATTGGAAAATAAGGCATAATTATTAATATTGGCTTTGACCAGTTTAACTTAGCTATTATCTTAGAAGTAAATTAGAGGCTTTCCCAAAGTGGATCGGGTAAAATGGTGATATTGTCGCCTACGGTTTGCTTCATCTCATATAGGAACAAATTATATAAAATACATGTTTTCCTTTTCAAAGAGGGTGTATTTAACTCTTGTTTGATAAACTTTTACGACACCAAGTTTCCTTGAACTACACTACAAAACAAAACCACGTCTATATTCCTGGTGCTCAAGCCCATAATATGTTGTATAACCTCTACCCTCTCAGTTGACTACTCACGATACCAAAAAGAACCCTAAAAATCTATCGAGAGAAACAGAGAAAGAAAGAGAGCCGCAAACCATCTTAGTGAACAATACAACTCAAGTTTACATGTGACACCCGTCAAATTAGGACTATTACTTAGGGCCTAATCAAGTGTAATACATGTAATTAGTTCTGTGTTAGGCTAATTAGTGTATCGAAATATATGTTGATGAATATATACAATTATGTGATTTGATTAAATCGTACAAGTTTCAAATCGAATGTCATTCGGTTCAATTAAATACGGACGTTGGTGAACAATTTTATTAAATAATATAACATTATGTAATAACGCTATTATATCCAAAATCTTATTTTTATAATATTTCATGCACAAATCGTATCATACAAACAAGGATTACGCGATTAAAATGTTAAAACGCGCAAACTAATCGACACAAAGCTAAGTTATAAAATTTTATAACTCAAGTATAAAGTATTTGGTAAAATACTTCAACAGAAAATATTGAATAATTATTCGTATTTCAAAAACGTATAAAACAATTATTTTACGTTTAATCGATCGGGAAAACGAACACCTCACGGAGCGCAATTACAGGAGCTGAAAGTGTGGGGCTTTCACCAAAACCCCACTCCCTTTCTCTTTCTTCTTCATTTCACTACATCACCACCTCTCTTTTTCTCTCTTTTCTCTCTAACTAAACCACCACACCACCACCACTTCCACCACCAAAAACCACCAACAAACTGACTCGAAATACTTCGCTCGTTTGGAAGAAAAGGTTCACCACGACAAGAGCTTCACATCCATCTTTTCGGTTTCTCCCGGCGTCAACTCGTAAGTTTCTGACAAATCTCGAAACTCTCCGATTTCAATTGTTTTCGACTTGTTGTTGTTTATATAAGCTTGAAATATCCATACAAGGGTTGGGTAAAAGATTTGGACCAAACGGTCATCGGAAAACTCGTTTTCGACTCAAAATCCGGCCATCAGATTCAAGTGTCGCATGCGTCGCAGCAGTTTTGTGACACTTCCTTAAGTGTCGCGTAAAAGCCCTAAATCTTGCGTCACTTGCCTAAGTGCCGCATGAAAACCCTCTTTTCGCGACACTTATTTAAGTGTCTGTTGGCGCCCGATCAGGTCGGTGTCGTTAACGATTACTAACCGGGCACCAGCAGTGGGTTGTTTTAAATTTGTAGTTGCAGGGCCTAAGTTTTTCCTAACAATGCTAATCCTAAGGGTGAGCAAGTGGTAGGTATGACCTAGAGTCGTTCTTCAAACCGACTGAATTGAAACTAAGGCGAGGCAGATGAGGGCTTTCAAACTAGTGAATAGTTTATAAAATAGTGGGGGTTTTGGTTTTTATATTAACTAACTTAGGCAAGTAAATAAACAAAAGCGAAATAAAAGTAAAACCTAAAGCAGATAAATAAAGATAGTGTTTGCTGAGACTTCGTTAATTAAGTTGTGGGATGATATTTGGGGAAACTATTTTGAAAGATATTAGTTAATTATCATTCTTGAATACTTGCATGTAAACACTAGATTCCCTACTAATTAAAATCCAATTAGCATGTCACACCGGGAGCTAGGTTATGGTAACATTACAAAGTATTTTGAATAATAAGCAAAATCTTAACTAAGGTCTAATGATACTTTCATATGAACGGGAACAAAATCTTAAGGTACTAGACATTACTGAATCATATAACGATTCCTCGTCATCCTAACAGATTCATGTATTTAAAACAGTTCATTTATGACTTTAAACCAGCCCTTGCTTAAGACTACCCAATAAATCCACTAATTATCCACAGCGTTCCTCACTTTAAGTGGTTCCGCCGCTTCAATCCTTGGCCATGTCTTGTCCTATGATAATCCCCCATGTAGCCTTGCGGTTCCATAGTTTCATACCTTTGACAAATTATATTGACACAGATAATTGACTACCTTTTAATTGGACGTCGTAAAAAAGTGTTGTAATAACGTTTATTGTTGGAAAGGCGATAGATTAATTTGAAGTTTAAAAGTCTATTTAGAAAGGTTAATTAAACTAGGTTTCTCATTTTATATATATTAGTCCGTAATATAACTACCTTCGGTCGTTACGCAGCTTCCACGTATTTGTACTACACCTAAAGTGTTTCCAACGCTATACTGAGTAACAGTCGAATAGGGGCCATCATATTACTTCATAATATTGTATCGTTTCATAATATGACTACCTTCGGTCGTTCCTCGACTTCCATACATTTGTACTCCACCTTGAAGTGTTTCCAGTACTATATCGAGTAACAGTCGAATAGGGGCCGTCATATTATTTGACGATAATTAAGACCGTTTATATTTTACTACTATGATGATCCTAAGGCAACAATCAAACAAGAACATGCAATAAGACGATCAAAGCAATATTACCGATCTTTAATATTTAATTATAAATCATCCCATAATTAACTAACTACATCGCAAACAAACACAATAGTAATCTACTCGCTAATCATGACATAAACGATCTCTAGCATAATTAAAACATACATATTTAATTAAGATAGATAAGGATATAAATAACCGAGATTAATATGCGAGAAAGAATAGACTTGAATTAATAAGCGTAACTCCAAGCGTACACCAAAGATTACAAGATGTTCCCAAACTTTCGTTCTACTCTAAATAAGCTCCCTAACTACCCTAATACTAATTTGAAGTAAGAAAATAGAATGATAAAGTAAAGAAAGAATAATGCCTAGTGTATTCAAGACTTAGGCATGGGACCTTTTGAAATGGAGCCTTAAGCCTCCTATTTATAGGTGAGCTTTGGCTCACATTAGCATCAAGAGGTGCATGTTAGTAAAAGGTAGCCAAAAGGGTGCACCGGGTACTGTACAACACGAAAAGTAGGCGCACCGGGTACTGTACAACACGAAAAGTAGGCGCACCAGGTACCAAAAGTTGCCAAAAACGGAAAGTGAGGCGGGGGTACACCCCCGCCCTGGTCGGGGGTACACCCCCGCCCCGGTCGGGGGTACACCCCCGCCCCGGTCGGGGGTACACCCCCGCCCCGTTCACTGCGTTGCTTAATTCGCGCGTATCTTCTTCGTTATGCGTCCGTTTGAGTCGATTCTTTTTTCCGTTGGATTCGTAATTCAAAAACGAAGATTTTGACATAAAATAGCCCCTGAGATGAGGTTCCTAACTCCAGATATCGCGTACGAATCATTTGGATCTTTCGGAGTCGATGAATCTTCATTCTTTATCCGTTTTAGTTGATTCTTCTTCTGTTGGATTCGTATTTTGAAAACGAACATCTTGGATAGAATGGATGTTGATGAAGGGCACTTTAGTCTTGAAATCTCGTTTTGATGCTTTGAATCTTCAAACGTGTGTGGAATTTCATTTTTCATCCGTTTTGCTTGATTTTTTATCGTGCAACCTTGTTTTGACCATCTTGGCATAATATCATTGATTTGTATTGTTTTTGAACTAATATGCCAAGAATCGTTCCAGAATGAGAGAGATATCGGTAGTAAAAACGTGACTTTTTACGTGATATCAAGTATCCCACACTTAGAACTTTGCTTGTCCTCAAGCAAACTAGTATTCAACATGGTTAAAGATAAGAAGATAATGAAATATTTTAAGGCGGAACTTTTTACTAAGGGGGTTTTGAAAAAAAATAAAGTACTTGTTCTTTGAAAAGGAAGGATTGTAATCTTTAGGAGCATGCTTGTGATCTTTGACCTTGGATACATGACTAGGCGATCCTCTCAAGGTGGTCACTCAAATCACTCAAAGTTTTTAGGGTTTCCTATTCTATTATATCAATCGCTCAGAACGTCAGTCATGTATCGTTTATCGTCATAGGCTTGATCGAGTATCAAATCGTTACCTTTTAGGTGAGCGCGAAGTCGATCTAGCCACAATCATTCTAAGGGAGGTGATGTAGGGTTTGTGGAGTGGAGTGTTAGTGGTATGAGAGGGGGTTGTGTTGGTTTTTCATAGGTTTTCTTTTTGGTGAAGCGGAAAGCTGAAATTTTTGAATTTTCGGGAGATTTGACGCCTTTTTCTTTTGGGAGGAGTCTTTTTCTCCATTTGACTTTCTTTTCTTCGAATTTTCTAAGATATTTTTTTTTTCGACGTCATATCCTTAATACTTCTCTTTTTTCATCTTTGGAACTTTCTATGAAGTTTGAGGGATGCTTTTGAGTAGGTAAAGGGGGTAACGTACTTATTTTTGGGTGTATGGATGGGTTCAAGAATGATGTGATTCGATCTCCTTTTTGATTCACCAGTTCGGATTCGAAATGCATAGCAAGAGCAAGTTCTGATTCTAAACGCATACATCGGCACACTCAAGAATCGAAAAAGTGAAGCATTAAAAGTGAATGCTTTTCATATGGCTCAAGATACCTCACGAATCGAAAGTTGGGTTGTTGTGTGCTTAGTCATGCGATGCTCTTTATGGGATTACTAAACTTGTTTTTCAAAAGAATTTGTATTTTATTTTTCATTCTTCCCCAAAGTAAATCATTCTTTGTTTAAATTTTTTTCATTTTCAACCTATTTTTAATTCAATTTTGAAAATTTTGTTTACTTTTATGGAGAAGCAGGGTCTTATAAAGAGCAACGAGTTTAGAATCAAGCATATATCATTATCCATTTAACAGTAGTGCAACTACTGCTATCCCACACTTAAAGGAACATCGTCCTCGATGTTAAACTAAGCTCATAATGGGGTAAAATCCCACACTTAGGATTTGAAACATCTTAGACGTATTCTTTTAGCTGTGTGTTTTGGGACTTGATATCGCGTAAAAAGTCATGTTTTTACTACCGATATCTCTCTCATTCTGGAACGATTCTTGGCATATTAGTTCAAAAACAGTATAAATCAATGATATTATGACAAGATGGTCAAAACAAGGTTGCACGATAAAAATCAAGCAAAACGGATGAAAAACGAAGATTTCGCACACGTTTGAAGATACAAAGCATCAAAACGAGATTTCAAGACTAAAGTGCCCTTCATCAATATCCATTCTATCCAAGATGTTTGTTTTCAAAATACGAATCCAACAGAAGAAGAATCAACTAAAACGGATAAAGAATGAAGATTCTACGCCCGTCGGAAGATCCAAATCATTCGCACGCAATATCTGGAGCTAGGAAGCTCATCTCAGGGCCTATCCTATGTCAAAATCTTCGTTTTTGAATTACGAATCCAACAAAAAAAGAGTTGACACAAACAGACGCATAACGAATAAAACACGCACGAATCGAGAAACGAAGCAAAAGACGGCGAACCGGGGCGGGGGTGGGCCAGCCGCCGCCGGCCACCTCTGCCCCGTCTCGGTTTCCGTTTTTGGCAACTTTTGGTACCTGGTGCGCCTACTTTTCATGTTGTACAGTACCCGGTGCGCCTACTTTTCGTGTTGTACAGTACCCGGTGCACCCTTTTGGCTACCTTTTACTAACATGCACCTCTTGATGCTAATGTGAGCCAAAGCTCGCCTATAAATAGGAGGCTTGAGTTCATTTGCAAGACACACCTTCCATCCTTGAAAAAACACACTTTCTTTCTATAGCTTATAGCTTTTATTTCTTTGTTTATTTTCTTGCTTTAGAATAGTAGTAGACTAGTTAAAATAGGAGCAAGGAACGAGCTTGTATTCTTTGGTGAGGAACGTGTTTGTAATCTTTGGTGTACGCTTGGAGCAACTCTTATTAATTCAAGTCTATTCCTTCTCGCATATTACTCTCGGTTATTTCTATCCTTATCTATCTTAATTAAATATGTATGTTTTAATTATGCTAGAGATCGTTTATGCCATGATTAGCGAGTAGATTACTATTGTGTTTGTTTGCAATGTAGTTAGTTAATTATGGGATGATTTATAATTAAATATTAAAGATCGGTAATATTGTTTTGATCGTCTTATTGCATGTTCTTGTTTGATTGTTGCCTTAGGATCATCATAGTAGTAAAATATAAACGGTCTTAATTATCGTCAAATAATATGACGGCCCCTATTCGACTGTTACTCGATATAGTACTGGAAACGCTTCAAGGTGGAGTACAAATGTATGGAAGTCGAGGAACGACCGAAGGTAGTCATATTACGAAACGATACAATATTATGAAGTAATATGATGGCCCCTATTCGACTGTTACTCAGTATAGCGTTGGAAACACTTTAGGTGTAGTACAAATACGTGGAAGCTGCGTAACGACCGAAGGTAGTTATATTACGGACTAATATATATAAAATGAGAAACCTAGTTTAATTAACCTTTCTAAATAGCCTTTTAAACTTCAAATTAATCTATCGCCTTTCCACCAATAAACGTTATTACAACACTTTTTTACGACGTCCAATTAAAAGGTAGTCAATTATCTGTGTCAATATAATTTGTCAAAGGTATGAAACTATGGAACCGCAAGGCTACATGGGGGGATTATCATAGGACAAGACATGGCCAAGGTTTGAAGCGGTGGAACCACTTAAAGTGAGGAACGCTGTGGATAATTAGGGGATTTATTGGGTAGTCTTAAGCAAGGGTTGGTTTAAAGTCATAAATGAACTGTTTTAAATACATGAATCTGATAGGATGACGAGGAATCGTTATATGATTCAGTAATGTCTAGTACCTTAAGATTTTGTTCCCGTTCATATGAAAGTATCATTAGACCTTAGTTAAGATTTTGCTTATTATTCAAAATACTTTGTAATGTTGCCATAACCTAGCTCCCGGTGTGACATGCTAATGGGATTTTAATTAATAGGGAATCTAGTGTTTACATGCAAGTATTCAAGAATGATAATTAACTAATATCTTTCAAAATAGTTTCTCCAAATATCATCCCATAACTTAATTAACGAAGTCTCAGCAAACACTATCTTTATTTATCTGCTTTAGGTTTTACTTATATTTCGCTTTTGTTTATTTACTTGCCTAAGTTAGTTAATATAAAAACCAAATCCCCCACTATTTTATAAACTATTCACTAGTTTGAAAGCCCTCGTCTGCCTCGCCTTAGTTTCAATTCAGTCGGTTTGAAGAATGACTCTAGGTCATACCTACCACTTGCTCACCCTTAGGATTAGCATTGTTAGGAAAAACTTAGGCCCCGCAACTACAAATTTAAAACAACCCACTGCTGGTGCCCGGTTAGTAATCGTTAACGACACCGACCTGATCGGGCGCCAACAAGTTTTTGGCGCCGCTGCCGGGGAACCAACTGTACGATCCTTAGGCGTCAAGATGAACTTACTCGCTAGTGAACCTTTAGGATTAACTCTTCTCCTTAGACCCCTACGTCTTTCTTTATTTTTCCTTCCTTTCACTATTTTCACAAATTACGTTATCCCTATCCACTCAACTAGTCAACTACCTGCCAATGAGACTATGACAGCTACACGTATAACTCTCGCTGAAGACTCTAAACCTTTGATTGAAGGTCGAGGAGGACCAATTATCTATCCGGAAATTGGTAGAGGATCATTTGAATTAAAACCACACATTGTTCAGTTAGTCCAAAACCTCTGTCAATTCCATGGCCTACCAAATGATGATCCCAACTCACACCTTGACAAGTTTATTTCCTTATCCAACTCTTTTAAGCCGATTGGGGTTAACCAAGACATAGTCTATCTATACCTATTTCCCTATTCACTCACTCTCAATGCAAAAACCTGGTTTGAGGGACTAGAAATTAACTCTATAACCTCTTGGGTAGAATTAGCAACCAAATTTTTGGCCAAATATTTCCCCCATCAAAACAAGCCACGTTTAGGACCAACATCATAAACTTCCGTCAAGTGCATGATGAATCAATCTACGATGCATGGGAACGCTTTAAGGGATTGCTTAAGAAATGTCCAAATTATCGATTTGAGCGCTCAGACCAGTTGCGCATTTTCTACAATGGTCTCTTCCCACATCACCGTCATTTACTTGATACCGCCTCTCAAGGTAGTTTCATAGACTGTACGGCAAATGAAGCTTGGAGCCTTATTGAGAAAATGACAATACACAACCATGACTGGAACAGTGAAAATCACCCCTAGCTAGTGAATTCACCTACTACAATCGGGAATGAAGCTATCAAAACCCTCACTCAGCAAGTGGCAGACCTAACCAAGGAGATTAAGGAATTGAAAAGTCAACAACAACAAGTCTGCCAAGTTCAAACCTGCCTTAATTGTGCTAATCTGAACCACTCAGCCCAAATTCCTCAGTCTCATATAACTTCACCCAATACTAACCCTTCTCTTAACCTACCTACGAATAGTCTACCTGCTTACCAATTCCAACCATCCGAACCCTCTCCTTCACAGACCTCTAGTTTTGACGACACCCTGATACAAGTCATTCATGGAATCTCGGCTAGACAAGACCAAGCTGATCTCATCCTAGGACAATTAGCACAGTGTATTAACGCTAAACCTTAGGATAGTCCAACTAGTTGCCATAAGGAGGCTTCCCATATTCAAGACTCTCAGGTAGCACATAGCCCACCTACGGTTTCTTCTTCGGTGAAGGAACCACCTATTGTCCCATCGACAATGGATTTAGAGTCTACACCAAATAGGAAAATCCCATTTCCGGCTCGTCTTAAACAACGACCCGACAAGCTTAAGTCTTTTAAGCTTGATAGGAAATTCCTAGATACCGCCTCTGAAGTTCACTCCAAAAAGTACTTCAGAAAACTTCTTACAACCAAGGATAAGGTACCCGAAGTACCCAATGTCCCGCTGAACGAGGAATGTTCAGCTATTCTTAACAATACTATTCTTGAAAAACTCGGAGACACTGGACGTTTTACTCTCCCTATTTCCATATACAATTCAGGCATTATCTGTTCTCTCGCCGATTTAGGAGCTAGTGTTAATCTTATGCCATACTCGCTTTTCAAGAGGCTTGAATTAGAAAATCTCCGACCTACCAAAATGACCATACAGCTTGCTGACCACTCTGTCAAATACCCTAGGGGAATAGCTGAAAATGTTTAGGTTAGGATTGACAAATTTCTTTACCCAGCAGATTTTGTAATAATGGATATGCAGGAAGACGTACACATCCCAATCATACTAGGAAGACCTTTCATGAATACGGCCAAGGCAATCATCAACGTCTTCGCACAAACTATCAGCTTGCAGTCTCAGGGAGAAACCATCACTTTCCATATCGACAATCCTAACGCTGGAAATCAAGCCGATATATACATGATCTCCATGAAGACCGCCAAAGACGAAGAAACTGCAAAGTCAATAAGTGAAAGAAAATCTAGCAAGGAAATGGCAATCACGCCATATTTCCCGATTGTCCTCCGACGAATAGGACAAGAGATGAAAAATGCATCTCCATCAGTGAACAACCCGACGATGGAAGAATTGAACAGAACGAGAAAGATGGAAGAAGAAAACAAAATAAGCATGCCGCCAACTAAACCGTTTACAACTGAAGAAATGGCAGGAAGTAACCACAACCATCCCATAAGAAGAGAAACACTGGAAGAATATTCCAAACGCACTGGATACCAACCACAAACCATCATGGATCACAAAGTGCTCGAAGAATTCATCCAAAGATTTGACAAAGCGGTAGAAGGAATTAGCAACGCAGTCAACTTGCTTGCTCCTTCCCCTGCTGAACTGCAATTCTGTCAACAACAGAAATGGACTTACGCTAGGATCTACAATACCTTTAAAAGATCTAACATCCCATTCACCTCAACACAATGGGAGATGTTGGGATCCATTAGAGCGCATATGAAAGAAACTACTGGACATCCAAGCAGTCATGCCAACATCTTGACGATGAATGACCTCACATCATTGCTTGACTTGCTAAATAGAGAAGATCACCTTAGTTCCAAAGAAAGCGGATCTATGGTTATCAACTCCACTATTGAAAAACAAGTTGAGTTACTGATTGAAGAACTTAGTGATCTTGTTTCGGAGGAATCAAGGCGCGAACGACCTTTTAAGGCCACATATGAATCGCCACTTGATATCGCTACTTTTGTTACGATCCATCTACGGGAGATTCAACAACGGAAAAGTAACATCAGAAGAAAGTTCATATTCTACTCAGGATGCAAGGAGATACTTCGTCAGCTTACTCTAGTTTTCTCAGAATCCGGCTTTCCATTCAATAACCATCAGCACCGGCAAATAGAGAACCTGTGCACATGCATAAGAAGATTCAACGGAGACCCGAAGATCGAAAATTATGAAGGCATAAAGCTGCAATTCTTGGCGTTTGTATGCTCTCTCTGGCAGAACCCACTGCCAAGAGAGGTTGTTAAGACAGACACAACCACCATGACCGACCCTAGTGGGACTGTCACTAAAGCAGTCGACTACATCACCTTCGGACTTCACGGACTTGCAAGGACAACTTCAGAGCATCTTCAGAACTACAAGGAAGAATCGAGAGATAGTCCATTTGAATTGATTACGATAGTAGTCAATCATTTCATGAAAATCTATACACCTCGATACACCTTTCCGCAACCTAGGGCCCACAACATCAACAAAGGGGATCCCATGGATGCATCCATCTCCATCTAGCTAGGAGAAAAGAAGTCGAGCTCTCGACCTTAAAAGAGTGCTTCTCGGGAGGCAACCCGTGTTTACATTTCTGCAATTTTACATTCCAAGAAGTGATGAAGTCTCCGACTATCTTTCACACTTGAATATACGAAGAAGACCGATGCATCAAGTTTTTGGCGCCGCATCAAACATCAAGTTTTCAGCACCGAAATTAAGAAAAGTATATCCAACGTGTTCACACCTACGAGACCAATCACAAGAAGACTTGATCAAGATTGAACCCAGCAAGACGAAGTTCGGAAAATGCATACACTGCAACTACTAGGGAGTACTTCTTTACTAGTCCCTTTCATTGGTTTTATATATGACATATCCACTATGCTTCTCACTAAGTATGGGATTCAACCCCAAAACACACCGCTAAAAGAATACGTCTTAGATGTTTAAATTTCTAAGTGTGGGATTTTATGCCAATCAGAGCTTAGTATAACATCGAGGACGATGCTTCTTTAAGTGTGGGATAGCAGTAGTTGCACTACTGTTAAATGGATATTGGTATATGCTTGATTCTAAAATCGTTGCTCTTTATAAGACCTTGCTTCTCCATAAAAGTAAACAAAATTTTTCAAAATTGAGTTAAGAATATGTGGAAAAATGAAAAATTTTAAACAAAGAATGATTTACTTTGGGGAATAAGGACGAATAAAATATAAATTCTTTTGAAAAACAAGTTTAAAAATCCCATAAAGAGCATCACATGACTAAGCACACAGCAACCCAACTTTCAATTCGTGAGGTATCTTGAGCCATATAAAGCATTCACTTTTAATGCTTCACTTTTTTGATTCTTGAGTGTGCCGATGTATGCGTTTAGAATCAGAACTTGCTCTTGTTATGCATTTCGAAACCGAACTGGTGAGTAAAAAGGAGATCGAATGACATCATTCTTGAACCCATCTATACACCCAAAAATAAACACGTTATCCCGTACCTACTCAAAAGCATCCCTCAAACTTCGTAGAAAGTTTCAAAGATGAAAGAAGAGAAGCCAAGGATATGACGTCCAAGAAAGAAAAATATCAAAGAAAATTCGAAGAAAAGAAAGACAAATGGGGAAAAAGACTCCTCCCAAAAGAAAAAGGCTTCAAATCTCCCGAAAATTCAAAAATTTCAGTTTTCCGCTTCACCAAAAAGAAGACCTATGAAAAACCAACACAACCCCCTCTCATACCACCAACACTCCACTCCACAAACTCTACATCACCTCCCTTAGAATGATTGTGGCTAGATCGACTTTGCGCTCACCTAAAAGGTAACTATTTGATACTCGATCAAGCCTATGATGATAAACGATACATGACTGGCGTTCTGAGCGATTGATATAATAGAATAAGAAACCCTAAACACTTTGAGTGATTTGAGTGACCACCTTGAGAGGATCGCCTAGTCATGTATCCAAGGTCAAAGATCGCAAGCATGCTACTAAAGATTACAATCCTTCCTTTTCAAAGAACAAGTACTTTATTTTTTTCCAAAACCCCCTTTAGTAAAGAATTCCGTCTTAAAATTTTTCATTATCTGCTTATCTTTAACAGTGTTGAAAATGAGTTTGCTAGAAGACAAGCAAAGTTCTAAGCGTGGGATACATGATATCGCGTAAAAAGTCATGTTTTTACTACCGATATCTCTCTCATTCTGGAACGATTCTTGGCATATTAGTTCAAAAACAGTACAAATCAATGATATTATGCCAAGATGGTTAAAACAAGGTTGCACGATAAAAATCAAGCAAAACGGATGAAAAACGAAGATTCCACACACGTTTGAAGATTCAAAGCATCAAAACGAGATTTCAAGACTAAATTGCCCTTCATCAACATCCATTCTATCCAAGATGTTCATTTTCAAAATACGAATCCAACAGAAGAAGAATCAACTAAAACGGATAAAGAATGAAAATTCTACGCTCGCCGAAAGATCCAAATGATTCGCATGCAATATCTGGATCTAGGGACCTCATCTCAGGCCCTATCCTATGTCAAAATCTTCGTTTTTGAATTACGAATCCAACAAAAAAAAAATCGACGCAAACGGACGCATAACGAAGAAAACACGCACGAATCGAGAAACGAAGCAAAAGACGGCGAACCGGGGCAGGGGTGGGCCAGCCGCCGCCGGCCACGTCACCCCTGGGCCGCCGCCAGCCACCTCTGCCCCATCTTGGTTTCCATTTTTGGCAACTTTTGGTACCTGGTGCGCCTAATTTTCGTGTTGTACAGTACCCGGTGCGCCTACTTTTCGTGTTGTACAGTACCCGGTGCACCCTTTTGGCTACCTTTTACTAACATGCACCTCTTGATGCTAATGTGAGCCAAAGCTCACCTATAAATAGGAGGCTTGAGTTCATTTGCAAGACACACCTTCCATCCTTGGAAAAACACACTTTCTTTCTATAGCTTCTAGCTTTTATTTCTTTGTTTATTTTCTTGCTTTAGAATAGTAGTAGGCTAGTTAAAATAGGAGCAAGGAACGAGCTTGTCTTCTTTGGTGAGGAACGTGTTTGTAATCTTTGGTGTACGCTTGGAGCAACTCTTATTAATTCAAGTCTATTTCTTCTAGCATATTAATCTCTGTTATTTCTATCCTTATCTATCTTAATTAAATATGTATGTTTTAATTATGCTAGAGATCGTTTATGCCATGATTAGCGAGTAGATTACTATTGTGTTTGTTGGCGATGTAGTTAGTTAATTATGGGATGATTTATAATTAAATATTAAAGATCGGTAATATTGCTTTGATCGTCTTATTGCATGTTCTTGTTTGATTGTTGCCTTAGGATCATCATAGTAGTAAAATATAAACGGTCTTAATTATCGTCAAATAATATGACGGCCCCTATTCGACTGTTACTCGATATAGTACTGGAAACACTTCAAGGTGGAGTACAAATGTATGGAAGTCGAGGAACGACCGAAGGTAGTCATATTACGAAACGATACAATATTATGAAGTAATATGATGGCCCCTATTCGACTGTTACTCAGTATAGCGTTGGAAACACTTTAGGTGTAGTACAAATACGTGGAAGCTGCGTAACGACCGAAGGTAGTTATATTACGGACTAATATATATAAAATGAGAAACCTAGTTTAATTAACCTTTCTAAATAGCCTTTTAAACTTCAAATTAATCTGTCGCCTTTCCACCAATAAACGTGATTACAACACCTTTTTACGACGTCCAATTAAAAGGTAGTCAATTATCTGTGTCAATATAATTTGTCAAAGGTATGAAACTATGGAACCGCAAGGCTACATGGGGATTATCATAGGACAAGACATGGCCAAGGTTTGAAGCGGCGGAACCACTTAAAGTGAGGAACGCTGTGGATAATTAGGGGATTTATTGGGTAGTCTTAAGCAAGGGCTGGTTTAAAGTCATAAATGAACTGTTTTAAATACATGAATATGTTAGGATGACGAGGAATCGTTATATGATTCAGTAATGTCTAGTACCTTAAGATTTTGTTCCCGTTCATATGAAAGTATCATTAGACCTTAGTTAAGATTTTGCTTATTATTCAAAATACTTTGTAATGTTACCATAACCTAGCTCCCGGTGTGACATGCTAATGGGATTTTAATTAGTAGGGAATCTAGTGTTTACATGCAAGTATTCAAGAATGATAATTAACTAATATCTTTCAAAATAGTTTCTCCAAATATCATCTCATAACTTAATTAACGAAGTCTCAGCAAACACTATCTTTATTTATCTGCTTTAGGTTTTACTTTTATTTCGCTTTTGGTTATTAATTGCCTAAGTTAGTTAATATAAAAACCAAAACCCCCACTATTTTATAAACCATTCACTAGTTTGAAAGCCCTCATCTGCCTCGCCTTAGTTTCAATTCAGTCGGTTTGAAGAACGACTCTAGGTCATACCTACCACTTGCTCACCCTTAGGATTAGCATTGTTAGGAAAAACTTAGTCCCCGCAACTACAAATTTAAAACAACCCACTGCTGGTGCCCGGTTAGTAATCGTTAACGACACCGACCTGATCGGGCGCCAACATGTTTGAATCCCACACTTAGTGATAAGCATAGTGGATATGGTATATTTAAAACGAATGAAAGAGACAGTATAGAAGTACTCCCCAGTATTTGCTGTGTTCCTTGGTATGCGTCTGCCGAACTTCGTCTTCTTGGGTTCTCTCTTGATCAAGTCTTCTTGTGATTGGTCTCGTAGGTGTGAACACGTTGGATATACTTTTCTTTAATGTGCGGCGTCAAAAACTTGATGCGTCGGGCTGAAACTTGGTCGTATATCCAAGTGTGAAAGATAGTCGGAGACTTTATCACTTCTTGGAATGTAAAATTGCGGAAATGTAAAACACGGGTTGCCTCCCGAGAAGCGCTCTTTTAAAGTCGATAGCTCGACTTCTTTTCTCCTAGCTAGATGGAGATGGATGCATCCATGGGATCCACTGTGTTGATGTTGTGGGCCCTAGGTTGCGGAAAATTATATCGAGGTGGATAGATTCTTATGAAATGATTGACTATTGTCGTAATCAACTCAAGTGGACTATCTCTCGATGTTTCCTTGTAGTTCAGAAGATGCTCTGAAGTTGTCCTTGCAAGTCCGTGAAGTCCGAAGGTGATGTAGTCAACTGCTTTAGTGACAGGTCCACTAGGGTCGGTCATGGTTGCTGTGTCTGTCTTAACAACCTCTCTTGGCGGTGGGTTTTGCCAGAGAGAGCAAACAAACGCCAAGAATTGCAGTTTTATGCCTTCATAATTCTCGGTCTTGGGGTCTCCGTTGAATCTTCTGATGGACGTGCACAGGTCCTCTATTTGCCGGTGCTGATGGTTGTTGAATGGAAAGTCGGATTCTGAGAAAACTAGAATAAGCTGACGAAGTATCTCCTTGCATCCTGAGTAGAATATGAACTTCATTATGGAGTTACTTTTCCGTTGTTGAATCTCCCTTAGATGGATCGTAACAGAAGTAGCGATATCAAGTGGTGATTCATATGTAATCCTAAAGGGTCGTTCGCGCCTTGATTCCTCCCAAACGAGATCACTAAGTTCTTCAATCATTGACTCAATTTGTTTTTCCATAGTGGAGTTGATAACCATAGATCCGCTTTCCTTGGAGCTGAGGTGATCTTTTCTACTTAGCAAGTTAAGCAATGATGTGAGGTCATTTATCATTGAAATGTCGGCACGACTGCTCGGATGTCCAGTAGTGTCTTTCATATGCGCTCTAATGGATCCTAACATCTCCCATTGCGTTTAGGTAAATGGGATGTTGATCTTTTAAGGGCATTGTAGATCCTAGCGTAAGTCCATTTCTGTTGTAGACAGAATTGCAGTTCAGCAGGGGAAAGAGCAAGCAAGTTGACTACGCCGCTTATTCCTCCTACTACTTTGTCAAATCTCTGGATGAATTCTTCGAGCACTTTGTGTTCTATGATGGTTTGCGGTTGGTATCTTGTGCGTTTGGAATATTCCTCCAGTGTTTCTCTTATCATGGGATGGTTGTGGTTACTTTCCGCCATTTCATCAGTGTTAAATAGGTTGAGTGGCTGTCTGCTTCTTTTGTTTTCTTCTTCCATCTTTCTCGTTCTGATCAATTCTTCCATCGTTGGGTTGTTTGCTGATGGAGATTCGTTTTTCATCTCTTGTCCTATTCGTCGGAGGACAATCGGGAAATATGGCGTGATTGCCATTTCCTTGCTAGATTTACTTTCACTTGTTGACTTTGCAGTTTCTTCGCCTCTGGCGGTCTTCATGGAGATCA
This sequence comes from Helichrysum umbraculigerum, assembly GCA_949592205.1. NCBI lineage: Eukaryota > Viridiplantae > Streptophyta > Magnoliopsida > Asterales > Asteraceae > Helichrysum > Helichrysum umbraculigerum. Next base: position 62,376,056 of record CATIUR010000007.1, on the reverse strand, counting down.
TGTACATATCGGCTTGCTCTCCAGCATTTGGATTGTCGATATGGAAAGTGATGGTTTCTCCCTGAGACTGCAAGCTGATGGTTTGTGCGAAGACGTTGATGATTGACTTGGCCGTATTCATGAAAGGTATTCCTAGTATGATTGGGATGTGTATGTCTTCCTGCATATCCATTATTACAAAATCTGCTGGGTAAAGAAATTTGTCAATCCTAACTAAAACATTTTCAGCTATTCCCCTAGGGTATTTGACCGAGTGGTCAGCAAGCTGTATGGTCATTTTGGTAGGTCGAAGATTTTCTAACTCAAGCCTCTTGAAAAGCGAGTATGACATAAGATTAACACTAGCTCCTAAATTGGCGAGAGAACAGATAATGCCTGAATTGTAGATGGAAATAGGGAGAGTAAAACGTCCGGTGTCTCCGAGTTTTTCAGGAATGGTATTGTTAAGAATAGCTGAACATTCCTCGTTCAGCGGGACATTGGGTACTTCGGGTACCTTATCCTTGGTTGTAAGAAGTTTTCTGAAGTACTTTTTGGAGTGAACTTCAGAGGCGGTATCTAGGAATTTCCTATCAAGCTTAAAAGACTTAAGCTTGTCGGGTCGTTGTTTAAGACGAGCCGGAAATGGGATTTTCCTATTTGGTGTAGACTCTAAATCCATTGTCGATGGGACAATAGGTGGTTCCTTCACCGGAGAAGAAACCGTAGGTGGGCTATGTGCTACCTGAGTGTCTTGAATATGAGAAGCCTCCTTATGGCAACTAGTTGGACTATCCCGAGGTTTAGCGTTAATACACTATGCTAATTGTCCTAGGATGAGATCAGCTTGGTCTTGTCTAGCCGAGATTCCTTGAATGACTTGTATCAGGGTGTCGTCAAAACTAGAGGTCTGTGAAGGAGAGGGTTCGGAAGGTTGAGGTTGGTATGTTAGTGGGTTATTCCTAGGTGGGTTAAAGGAAGGGTTAGTATTGGGCGGAGTTATATGAGACTGAGGAATTTGGGCTGAGTGGTTCAAATTAGCACAATTAAGGCAGGTTTGAACTTGACAGACTTGTTGTGGTTGACTTTTCAATTCCTTAATCTCCTTGGTTAGGTCTGCCACTTGCTGAGTGAGGGTTTTGATAGCTTCATTCCCGATTGTAGTAGGTGAATTCACTAGCGAGGGGTGATTTTCACTGTTCCAGTCATGGTTGTGTATTGTCATTTTCTCAATAAGGCCCCAAGCTTCATTTGCCGTACAGTCTATGAAACTACCTTGAGAGGCGGTATCAAGTAAAGGACGGTGATGTGGGAAGAGACCATTGTAGAAAATGTGCAACTGGTCCGAATGCTCAAAACGATGATTTGGACATTTCTTAAGCAATTTCTTAAAGCGTTCCCATGCATCGAAGATTGATTCATCATGCACTTGACGAAAGTTTATGATGTTGGACCTAAACGTGGCTTGTTTTGATGGGGGGAAATATTTGGCCAAAAATTTGGTTGCTAGTTCTACCCAAGTGGTTATAGAGTTAATCTCTAGTTCCTCAAACCAGATTTGTGCATTGAGAGTGAGTGAATAGGGAAATAGGTATAGATAGACTATGTCCTGATTAACCCCAATCGGCTTAAAAGAGTTGGTTAAGGAAATGAATTTGTCAAGGTGGGAGTTGGGATCATCATTTGGTAGGCCACGGAATTGGCAGAGGTTTTGGACTAACTGAACAATATGGGGCTTTAATTCAAATGAAGTTCTATCAGTTTCCGGATAGACAATTGGTCCTCCTCGACCTTCAATCAGAGGTTTAGAGTTTTCAGCGAGAGTTATACGTGTAGCTGTCATAGTCTCGTTGGCAGGTGGTTGACTGGTTGAGTGGATAGGGATAACGTAATATATAAAAGTACTAAAAGTAAGGAAAAACAAAGAAAGACGTAAGGGTCTAAGGAGAAGAGTTAATCCTAAAGGTTCACTAGCGAGTAAGTTCATCTTGACGCCTAAGGATCGTACAGTTGGTTCCCCGGCAGCGGCGCCAAAAACTTGTTGGCGCCCGATCAGGTCGGTGTCGTTAACGATTACTAACCGGGCACCAGCAGTGGGTTGTTTTAAATTTGTAGTTGCGGGGCCTTAGTTTTTCCTAACAATGCTAATCCTAAGGGTGAGCAAGTGGTAGGTATGACCTAGAGTCATTCTTCAAACGACTGAATTGAAACTAAGGCGAGGCAGATGAGGGCTTTCAAACTAGTGAATGGTTTATAAAATAGTGGGGGTTTTGGTTTTTATATTAACTAACTTAGGCAAGTAAATAAACAAAAGCGAAATAAAAGTAAAACCTAAAGCAGATAAATAAAGATAGTGTTTGCTGAGACTTCGTTAATTAAGTTATGGGATGATATTTGGGGAAACTATTTTGAAAGATATTAGTTAATTATCATTCTTGAATACTTGCATGTAAACACTAGATTCCCTACTAATTAAAATCCCATTAGCATGTCATACCGGGAGCTAGGTTATGGCAACATTACAAAGTATTTTGAATAATAAGCAAAATCTTAACTAAGGTCTAATGATACTTTCATATGAACGGGAACAAAATCTTAAGGTACTAGACATTACTGAATCATATAACGATTCCTCGTCATCCTAACAGATTCATGTATTTAAAACAGTTCATTTATGACTTTAAACCAACCCTTGCTTAAGACTACCCAATAAATCCCCTAATTATCCACAGCGTTCCTCACTTTAAGTGGTTCCACCGCTTCAAACCTTGGCCATGTCTTGTCCTATGATAATCCCCCCATGTAGCCTTGCGGTTCCATAGTTTCATACCTTTGACAAATTATATTGACACAGATAATTGACTACCTTTTAATTGGACGTCGTAAAAAGGTGTTGTAATCACGTTTATTGGTGGAAAGGCGGTAGATTAATTTGAAGTTTAAAAGTCTATTTAGAAAGGTTAATTAAACCAGGTTTCTCATTATATATATATTAGTCCGTAATATAACTACCTTCGGTCGTTACGCAGCTTCCACGTATTTGTACTACACCTAAAGTGTTTCCAACGCTATACTGAGTAACAGTCGAATAGGGGCCATCATATTACTTCATAATATTGTATCGTTTCGTAATATGACTACCTTCGGTCGTTCCTCGACTTCCATACATTTGTACTCCACCTTGAAGTGTTTCCAGTACTATATCGAGTAACAGCCGAATAGGGGCCGTCATATTATTTGACGATAATTAAGACCGTTTATATTTTACTACTATGATGATCCTAAGGCAACAATCAAACAAGAACATGCAATAAGACGATCAAAGCAATATTACCGATCTTTAATATTTAATTATAAATCATCACCTAATTAACTAACTACATCGCAAACAAACACAATAGTAATCTACTCGCTAATCATGACATAAACGATCTCTAGCATAATTAAAACATACATATTTAATTAAGATAGATAAGGATAGAAATAATCGAGATTAATATGCGAGAAGGAATAGACTTGAATTAATAAGCGTAACTCCAAGCTTACACCAAAGATTACAAGATGTTCCCAAACTTTCGTTCTACTCTAAATAAGCTCCCTAACTAGCCTAATACTAATTTGAAGTAAGAAAATAGAATGATAAAGTAAAGAAAGAATAATGCCTAGTGTATTCAAGACTTAGGCATGAGACCTTTTGAAATGGACCCTTAAGCCTCCTATTTATAGGTGAGCTTTGGCTCACATTAGCATCAAGAGGTGCATGTTAGTAAAAGGTAGCCAAAAGGGTGCACCGGGTACTGTACAACACGAAAAGTAGGCGCACCGGGTACTGTACAACACGAAAAGTAGGCGCACCAGGTACCAAAAGTTGCCAAAAATGGAAAGTGAGGCGGGGGTACACCCTTCCCCGGTCGGGGGTACACCCCCGCCCCGTTCGCTGCGTTGCTTAATTCGCGCGTATCTTCATCGTTATGCGTCCGTTTGAGTCGATTCTTTTTTATGTTGGATTCGTAATTCAAAAACGAAGATTTTGACATAAGATAGCCCCTGAGATGAGGTCCCTAACTCCAGATATCGCGTACGAATCATTTGGATCTTCCGGCGGGCGTAGAATCTTCATTCTTTATCCGTTTTAGTTGATTCTTCTTCTGTTGGATTCGTATTTTGAAAACAAACATCTTGGATAGAATGGATGTTAATGAAGGGCACTTTATTCTTGAAATCTCGTTTTGATGCTTTGAATCTTCAAACGTGTGTGGAATCTTCGTTTTTCATCCGTTTTGCTTGATTTTTTATCATGCAACCTTGTTTTGACCATCTTGGCGTAATATCATTGATTTGTACTGTTTTTGAACTAATATGCCAAGAATCGTTCCAGAATGAGAGAGATATCGGTAGTAAAAACGTGACTTTTTACGCGATATCAGTGTCGCAAATTCATTTCCCGACACTTCCCAGCGACACTTCATTGAAGTGACGCCTATTTTTGTAACAGTACACTAGTGACACTTGTCTAAGTTTCGCCTATAATCAATTTATAATCCATACGACACTTACCTTCAGTGCCGCAACTAAGTGTCGCCACCTTCTGCGACACTTCACTAAGTATCGCAATTACTACAGAATTCACATTTTTATGCGACACTGATTGAGTGTAGCCGAAAACTATTAAATGTCTCTTCAAGTGTCGCAGAAAATAGAATGTTTACAACTCATTTTTACTAAGTGTCGAGACCTAAAATTTATCACTTGATTTCACCCAAATTAAAGTTTCAGATGCGTTTTTCACCAAAGCAATTCGGTATAAATAAAAATTTTTCGAGCTGACTTGGCATCTCGACCTCAACCAGGGGCCAGTCCCTTGGACCCCGCCAGGGGTTGCCACCCCTGGAACCCCGCTAACCAGGGGCGCTGTGTCACACCCAAAAAATCCATAATTGTGTTTATTTAATGTTTAGCGGAAGCAAGTTATAATTAGCGGAAGCATTATGTGTAAACAGTTTAACAGTGAGGTGATGACGTTACATTTGTGCATTCATCGTATCAGAGCATATGATCATACAGAACATAATATATAAAGGATGCCAATTATTAGTTATTACAAAAGTAGTACGACTATGTAAGTCGTACAGTAGTAATAAAGTTTAAAACATTTAAGTTTTACAAAACATATGTTAAAATAAGATTTCATGAGTATAACTGCAATGTCTGCAGTAATACAGAGGAAATCCTCAAAAGCTGTCCCATAAATATATGGCATCCTAAGTAGTCCAGGGTTGTCCATCCTGAATGCATGCGATCCTTACTTACGTAGCTAATTTCCTGTAAAACATAGAAAGAAAGTCGTCAACAAATATGTTGAGTGAATTCACAGGTTTTGTATAAATATGTGGTATGTTAAACCATTTATGTTTAAGTTATTGAAATGTTATTCAATAAATAATTGTTGCAGGTTTTGCAATTTATAAGATGTTAGGGATAGTTACCCTAAAATATAGTTTTATGTGGGTTGTTACCCCAAATGTATGTCTGGTTGTTTACCAGAATATAAATATAATTAGTACGTATACTGAAATAAAACAGTTGTAGGATATGTTCATCCTAAATAATAATTGTGGGAATGCTTAGACTATAATCCCCTGAAAGGTGAGCTAAACCCCGCAGGTTAAAGTAACGCGACCTAACCCTATAACCAAACCACAACCAAAACTTATGTTGTTTGCCTGAAGGACAATTAAGTATACGCTCCATCCATAGGAGGGTCGTCACGGCAATAGTACTATTCGTATACTCAGTGGCTAGAGTCACCTAGCTAATGGTTATAGTCTGCATGACATAAGGTCTTTCATGCACACATCTCAAGTCTGGTCCGTACTAGGATTTGTTGTCTAATTCCCAAAACAGTTGTGAAATATATAATTTCATATCAAACAGTTGTATAAAGCAATAAAGCATTTATATAGTTTGCTGCATGTGTTCGCATGCAGTTTCTATGTTTACACCCCTATGTTTAAAAGCATAAAACATTTGCAAAGTAGGGGCTGTGAACTCACGGTGATTTGCTCGGTATGAAAGCTAGCAGCCAACAGATAATTGCCCAAGGTTTGTTAACCTATATACAATAAATATATTAACATAAGTACGTTTGATTTGTTTTAATCACTTATGTTAACAGTTTGTTGGTTTGAAGAAATGGTTGATTTCTTAGTAATATAAGTCGTTGAATTTATTTGTGATATTGTGTTGGAATATTGTTATTATTTTCTCGTATCATTCACTTGTTAAGTGTACAAACCAATATGTAATTGTCTATTTAACGGAAGGTCGTTTTGTTTTCATTTGTACATATACTTTGTATATAGTTGTACGTATGATTCGAATGTTATTCCAAAATCATTGTATGTACATATATTTGTTCTATATATGTATACTTAAATAATATACTTGTTGTATATTAGTAGGTTATACGTTTGTTAAACTTCTAATCCATTTGCATATATATGTAAATATATGATTATAAGTGTCATGTGTTTATATATTACCAATGTATATATATAAGTTGATACGTTGTTTACGTATAAGGATATAAGTTTTTATTTATAAAAACATTCGTTTGTGAATATCATATATTCAATCTCGAGCTCTAGTTGATCAAGTGTAAGTGTATATATATATGAAGGTTCGTTACTTGTTATATATATACAAAATAATGTTTGTAAACGATATGATACGTCGTTACATTTTAATTGTCGTTTTCATTTCCGTTTATAAAATAAATCTTGTTACTTCTTCAAATTAGTCGTGTATGTTTAGTTGAATCATTGTTAATGATTTTTGAATCGCATTTTATCTAGATATATTTATCAAAGTTTATCATTTTTATTCACATCGTATCATTATAAAGTTTATCGTTTCAATACTCGTTGTGTTTTGTGGTTAACCCGAAAGTGTCGTTTTGTATATATATATATATATATATATATATATATATATATATATATATACATATATATAATGTTTAATGTTTTCAGATTTAGCTATGCTGCACCGTTTTGGCCATAACTCTCTCATACGGACTCGGATTTAGGCGATCAAGCTGGCGAAACGACCGCGACTCAGAGGGCTACAACATGAAGAAGTACGCGCCGTGTTCTTTAGTACGTGCCGCGTACTATTAATCTTGCAAAGAACGCACCGCGTCCTTAAGGACGCACCGTGTACAATTAATATTCCAGGAATTCTTTGTTTTATAGTTAGGACACGCCGCGTACAAAGAGTACGCGCCGCGTGGATCATATTTTACAAAGGACACGCCGCGTATAACATGGACACACCGCTTGGATCATAAGTTTGCAAAGGACGCGCCGCGTAGTCTTAGGACACGCCGCGTCCTCGTGTTTTTCCAGGTTCTGTTCGAGCGGAGTAAAATATACACACATAGATTTTGGTTTAAATACTTTGTAATCTTGTTCCCATACGTTTATATCCACGTAATATAGCACCTTTAACATCTTAACATCACATTTAACAAGTTTTCACATATAAATTTTTGGATTTGAAGTTTTGGTTTTTATAACCCATTTTCATGAATAATCAAAGTAATCATCATTTTAGGTGTTATATACTTAGATTATGATATGTATACAAGTTATATAACGAAATTTAAGTGTATAAATCAAAGAAATGAAAGTTCCTTACAAAATGAAAGATGGTGAGAATGATGATGATCGATGATGATCGATGATGATGAAGATGGTGAAGCCTCTGGCTTGTTGTTCCTACTGCTACTCCTTGCTGCTGTTGTTGATGTTTATGATGAAGAAAAGAAGAAGATTGAAGATGATAATATGTTTGTGTGTGTGGGTGTTAAGTCTTCAGGAAGAAGGAAATGAAGGGAGCAAGAATATCAACGAGTTATGGTTTTAAAAATAACCTGCCTCCTCAATTATTTGAGGTTGGTGGGTTATTTAAGCCCGTTAATTTCGAGTACGGGTATAATTTTAGCAATATAAACGTAAACTTTTTATATTTATATTTTGTAGGTGTTCTCCTGGTTCGTTATTTATAATTAGTATAATGATGTTATCATTATTTTAAATAGTTGTACAGTTTTGTACATTTTACTGCGCGCAGTTAAATAGGCGCCAAATTTCAGTCAAGTTACGATTTCATATTTTGAGGTAATGTTCTAACTTCCTCCAAACGAATGAGAAAATTTGTATTTTTATGATTCGACCTTTTATGTGCGTTTTAGAATTGTTTCTGTTCGTGTTATAATACATTTTATGTTAAACGTATATTTAGACCTTTTTATCTATTCGTTATAGATATATAAATACTCGTAATTAATAATTACATTATTAATTATTTTTGTGTCACGAAACTTTTGTCATTTATTTTTGTCGGGTTCGTTCCGATATATTTGTACGTAATTAATAATTACTTACGTATTACATTTTACTTTTTGTTTAAAAGTACTGGGCTTGCTAGGCTTACATCACATCAAATAGTTTTGTTAAAACTTAATCAGGAAATTAGCGTAAGAATGCACATGCTTAAATGTTAATTAATACCTAATTTGGAGAGTTGTCACACGCTGCCCCCGGACCCCTGCCATCTAAAGTTTGTAAATACTTTTAAAGTATAACACTTCGAAAATCAAAATAATAATGTGAGATTATTATTACAAACAAATCAGCAACGGGCCGTACACATTTTCAAAGTATAATCAATCAACTAAATCGTAGTAATTTGGACAAGTCTAGTTGTACCCACAACTACAAAGGTAGTCTTTGTAACTACCTAATCATGTTAATAACCATCGCGTGTCGTGGGCACCCTCAGGTTACAAGTCTTCGGACAACTGTACTCGGCAAATCAATCGCGTTTATTAAGCTAAACACTTCAAGACTCAGGTGAGTCTCATGGCCCCTATTTTACTGTTTTTCAATCAGGGGTGTGATTACATCGCTCGTTTTATTTACATGTTGAACGCAAGTACAAACCAATCAAATACTACATGAGTGTTTTCAACTAATCACTAAAGCCCTCCATAGCATAGTCTGGTAATACATCTGTAGCGTGAATGTTAGTATATGATATCATATAGGATTGACAATCCTCGTCCGGGTTAGCACGCACTAACTGGTCAAACGGACGTATTAGCATTTGGGAAGACGAGTGTAGATTAGGCACTCGTAGGAGGCACCTCAGTTGGGTTTCCTTAATTGGACCTGACACTCAAGTTAAGCTCAGACTATGTGCTCATGGCTGTATAACTTTTATTTTGCTTAATTGCATTTTAAATTCAATTATAAATCTTGCGGTTCATACAATTATGTGTTGACATACAAACCTGTGAGCTCACCAGCGTTTCGCTGAACCATTTTAGCATGTATCACAGGTACACAGCAGTAGGTTGAACTGCCCAAGCAAGAATCATTAGCTCGAGTCAGCATTCATACAATCAGAGATTTAGCTGCATTATTATATGTTGTATAAAGTAATTATGTATTTAAATCTCTCAATTTCAACCGAGCTAATGTAAACTATTTTTTGATGTAAACTTTTGCTTTTATCAATACAAGTTCAAACGACGCATATAGTGGTCGTTCCTATATATCTTTGTGCTGTGATTACCGTAATTAGTCGCGCCCCGACCCGAATCGCTTCCGCAACATGAATTTGGGGGTGCGACATTACAGCTCATAGGTAGAGACGAGAATAGATTAGAGGAACGTTCTTAAACCACATGATGACCCAATATTGCTACAGACTACTCGACATATTCGTGGAACCACGTACTGAATTGAAGATCCGATCATGTTACAAGTAAAGCTTAGCATTTGTGTTCGAGTGGTTGTTCGTACTTGTCGTTGATTTCAATCCGTCCTCATCTGGCTCGAAGGTTATTCTGGAACCATAATATTAATCGTATGCTGCGTATAAGTTTAAAGTGTCTCTGTTAACATTATAATAATAAAAAAGTTCAGAATCAAAATTTAATATTGATGGTGGCTGAAAAGTATTTTTTGGTCTTATAAGACTAGTAGAGAAATTGAACATCTAAACAATATGTATATGCTTAACCATTATAGTTTAAAATCATGTGTTGCTACTTAACCGAAAATTTTATTTGACCTGGAACATATAGAGGTATACACAAAAAAAAAAGGACAACATTGCTCAATTGAAAGTTGAACTTAATTTGTGAGAGCTAGTGGATTATATGTTGCATAGTGGAAGTGACATGAACACGTGTGTGAGATATATTTACAGTTACGCTTGGCCACCATAATTATAAATATAGTTTGCACATGTAGACGTGTTATGATCATGATTGGGTCATTATGAAACTATTTCTTAACTTTAAATAATGAAGTGAATAAGAAATGTAATATGTGGAATGACATTTGGTAAATTGTTTTCAGTTAAAGTGATATTTGATATTTGGTAAATTGTGGAAACTTTTGAGAAAACTTGCGTGAAAAATGATTTTGGAAAACTTGGGGAATTCATTGTTGCGAGCTATTTTTGATTCATTTGATTTAGGTTCCATATGCATGGTGGACATAATCTGGTGTGTGGTTGGTTTATATCTTCACTGTGCACCCATAGAACCCTAGAGTTTTGTAGACCGGAGATAGGTATACCAAGTCAGCTTCCTGTGGAGGACCACAGGGGCGTCATTGATGCACCAATGACGTCGCACTATCCGTGGCGGTGGGATTAGTCCACAGCGTCTCCCCTTTGTTGATATTATGTGATTTGCGTGTTTATATTATGCTCATGGGAGAGCTTTTGATTTGTGCTCGCGGGAGAGCTTTGGATTGTTTGGGAGGCGTATGGATGCATCCTAGGCTATGTTATGTTATGTTATGATATGATATGATATGATTTATATAGAGCGGTCGTGTGGTGTAGTGCCATACACACCTTCCGAATAGGGGGATACACCTGGAGTCGCGACCAGTGTGTGATTGCGAGATATGATTTGATATAATATATTGTGAGATATGATACTTGGCACTGGTGTGGTGCAGTTTGGATACATATATTGTTTTGTAGGGTACTCGGTATAAAATAACACAACCCCTCGTTGCCTCAGCCTTTATTTCATTTGTTTACTCTGGTGTAAGGGTGGTGTTACTCGAAGGGTGATTTTTGTAAAATCAAATTTTTTTATTTCATTTCGTTCTCATTCTAAAATGTTAAAACTGTTGTTGTTTATTTCTATCTACATCCGCGCACTGAGCAATTAGCTCAGCCGCATTTTCTTTTCCTGCGGCAGGTGTTCCGGGTAATATGGGATGAGTGCGAGGGCTTCAAGACTTGGACTTGCCTTAGAGACTACCATTAATTTTAGTTGGACATTTATATAGGTTATCATTTAATGGACATTGTCATTTATTATTACAATAATTTATTATTACGTTTATTATTTAGAAATAAATGCGACCTTCCGTTTCGTTATCGGAACGGGGGTGTTACAGATTAAGCATCCTCTTCTTTCATCGGTGTTTCAGATTCTCTATGAGTTGTTTAATCGGGATTAAGCCTGTGAACTTGTTTACAATTTTATTCGTTTTTTTGGATGACAATTGAAGTTTGAAAGTTCAATTTTACCGATAGTATTCATTGTTTTTGACGAGTTGTATGGACTCGTTTGACAACGGGTATGCACTCCTTTTACAATGAGTATGCACTAGTAGTATTCATAGCAAGCTTTCCATTTTTTCTACAAAATTAACACTGCAAATATTTTTGACAGGGTATGCACGTGCATACCCTGTCTTGCACATAAGTCTGTCCCTGTATATATATATAGCATATACACTAACATCATACCTGATGCGCGCCAAACGGTCGGTCCAGGAATCGCTCCCTGCCGTTGCGGACCTCACGCTCAACGCGGCATCGTGTGGTAGTTTTAAATTTGTAATAGTCGGGGGGAGCCAAAACCTTCCAAACTACTTACTATTATTGGGTACGAGTACCTGATACTAGTATGTGGTAAGGATGATCCAGGGTCGTTCCTCACGACGGCAGAATTGAAGCAGAGCTCGTTCAAATAACTTAGTAATTAAGCTGGGTTTTTGATAGTTGGATAGGTTTGTATTTTGGTTTTCTAATTTATTAAACTAATAAAACATAAAATAAAAGGGAAGCTAGCATATATGTAACACTTAAGGATGACGGATACGCGGTTCACCATGATTTAGAAAAGTGTATTACTGGGATGATGTTCATTATGGGACACATTTAGGTAACAGACAAGTAAACTATAGGTGTAAACACTAGGACCCTACTTGTTTTGGTTAAACCTAAATAAGTATGTCACTGAGTACCTAGGCTATCGTGATTCTGATCAGAACAGACTATCCGACCCACCACACATGTCTTTGTAGAGACAGCGACCCTTGAAGGGTGCAGGAATAAGGTAACAGGCTGCCCATTGGGTTATTCTGACCTTTCTTAACACCTAAGTCTAAATGTTATTATCTAAACGTGTACTTATTATTATCTTTGTATTCTAAACTATCAATTTTGTAGAGTCTAGGGGTTTTAAGAATCCTGAACCACTGCTGGGCTTGACTTTCATCTCTAGACTCATTCCTTAGGTTTTATTAGCTCAAATACTTCTGTCATGATCTAGAACTCTCCTTTGCGATCAGTCATTCATCCCTAGACACACTTAGCGGGGTACAGTGCACTTTTCCACAGCGGTTGCTAACCCTAGGTATTACTACGGTGTACAGTACTGTAACCATTTTCCACAATACCGTATAATCAGGAATCAGTCTACCGTGTACTCCAGTTGTCCCACAGTTCACCCAATTCTAGGTACAATTACAGTGTACAGTGCTTACAGCATTTCCACGGCGTTCATAACCAGAATTAATCTCACCATGTATAACTGCTTTTCCACATGTTAACCAACCCTAACTATAGATACGGTGTACTTTAGTTACTGTATTTCCACAGTGTGTCGTAACCAGGGTTAGGCCTACGGTGTACTTGGCATTTCCACAGCTTTATGGTGCCTAGACCATATTCTAGGGTTTCTAGGTAGTCCACAATGACGGTACCAACGGCTTTTCCTTAGGCTTCCACGGTTGTGATCCACCGCTATACCCAGTAATTTAGCCGAATTACAGTAACGAACACGGCTTCGTACGATAATACAGATAACAATCTACCAAAACTCAGGCCTAAAGCTAAGGTGATAGTCACGTGAAGGACTGGAAAGGGTGATCCATAACTAAGTCTAGATGCATGATAAGTTTAGACAGATACAGAGTTTAACAATTCCATTTATATAATAATCGGGAACATTATTCCACAACGGATTGTGCCCACGACTTCCATAGCTTCCACGTTCCGTACTCCACACATAGTGATGTTTCCGGCGCTATACAAATGAAAGCCGTATAACGTTACCTCCGTTGTTTCATAACGGTGTTATCCCAATATCATATATTTGAACAAACATCAACTCTATTCAAATCATGGCAAACATACAAGAAACTACTCACAAAGCATGGTAATAAACACTTCAAACATTAATAAATCACAAACATCAAACAAGAACATTATTATGATGAATTAATATAAGAAAGGATAGATATTACCGATAAATAATTGCGAGCTGAATAACACTTGTATTTCTCCGAATAATATCCCAAGTATTACAAATGCTAGCTTCTACGAATTACATTACATAGCTACTCCTAAAGCGACGGATTCTCTCTCTAATCTTCCCAATAGTTTCTAGAGAGAGAAACTAGAGAGAGAGACTAGAGAGAGAACCTAACTACCTACGATTTCTCCTCTAACTCCTAAGAGTAGTGCTAGAGAGAGAAATTTACTAATTATTCTAGTGAGAGAAAGAAGTGAGAATGAATTGAAATTGTGAGATTGGATGATGAAAATGAGGAGGTGGTGGTGAGTATTTATAGATTTGGCTCAACCGTATTCCTCAACCGTATTCCCACCTCCAAAATCTCAACCGTATTCCTCAGCCGTATCAAAATCACACCTTGGATGACCAAAACACACGATACGGTTGAGATTGGCCGTATACGGGAGAGATTGGCCGTATCGGGGGAGGGACAAGGCCGGATACGGGAGGATTTGGCCGTATACGGCTGGACCTTGGCCGTATACGGTTGGGACAGGCCGTATACGGCTTGGTCTTGGCCGTATACGGTTGGGCTTGGCCGTATACGGCTTGGCTCTCCCGTATCGTGGTCCGTCGGTTGTCTTGAATCTTCGTTTGGGCGTAACTTCTTCATCCGATGTCCGTTTTGAGCGTTCTTTATATCCACGCGATCGTAATCTCCTAAGGAACACAATGACATAAGTTAGAGGTCGTAATTCCAAGTGGAGCTCAGAAAGTGCTAAAACACGTGAACCGGAATGCTTAAGATCGTTTGTGCTCTATTTTATTCGTTTTTAGGCCTTTTTAGTTGATTCTTGAAGCATCATCTATATTTTAGCCTTCATTATGAAATTTAGTATAAAAATGTATATTTCAAATGTTTTCATCCATAATTGGGCTAAAAAGGTGAGATAATGGCACACTAAAACTTGACTTTTTACGTGTCATCAATACCCGCATAAAGTAACGGATAATTATTTTCATTTATGATGTTTGATTAGGTTTCCACTTTATGATGGTTGATATAAAAGCTTACATGTAATATTCAAGATAATTTTTACAATCTTACATCATGCGCCTTTATAAAGGGTTTAACCCTTTCTTTCGATAACTTATAATTTTAAAGAATGGAAATGACACGAATACCATTCTCTTCAACAAAATAGAATAAACTACCCTTAGCTAACTCTAGACACGACATACAATGTTCAAGATAAAATTATATATGATATGAAATGCAATTTTGTCCATAAATAGACAACTATACATTTGAAAATGTAAAATAGAATGTAATTAGCCCATAAATAAACAACTGTACGTATGAAATGCAAGTAACCTGGACTTTATCATGTCATCAAAGATATCTTGACATTTTTCCATTAATCCTACTGAACTCCAGGCATTCATAATGGTACTGAATGTAATAACATCTGGTTTGACCCCGAATTCCTCCGTCAACTCTAGTGTCTGCCAGATACGTACAAACATAATCAGTTTACTGCTCATTAACCCATTTAAGATTCCTAAAATTTATGTACTCTTGAAAGCTCAAAGTGAAAAGGCTTAGTGCTGGCATAAGATATATATACATACAGACATACATACTAAAGGTGGTAATTCCAATCCATTAACTTATAAATGGGTCAAGTTAGATGTTGCTTTATCTCAAACGGGTCAAATAAGCTAACAGAAAACGTGTCAAATAGGTTGGATGGGTCAAAAATAATGTACTGCATTTTAAACATTAGCTACTGCATTTTAAACATAATCTACTGCATCTTAAATATTCTACTGTATTTCAAAATAGTACATCACAAAAAAATGATATTATTATGTTGTTCTACTGCATCAAAGTTCATTTACTGCATTTTAAAAGATAATCTACTGCATTTTAGAAATAGTCTACTGCATTTTAAACATTATCTACTGCATTTTAAACATAATCTACTGCATTTTAAATATTGTACTGTATTTCAAAATATTACATCACAAATGATAAATAAGGAATGGGACATCAAAAATTAACTGCATTTTAGGAACACAATATACTGCATTATATGTTGCTCTACTATATTCAAGTTAATTTATTGCATTTTTTAAAAACATACTCTTCTGCATTTTTTTCTACTGTATTTCTTAATAAGACGCGATATAAAAAGTTATTGATGACTTTTCTTACCGGATTCATAAATCAGGAATTAGTTGCTATACTCCAAAACAAGTGATAAATGCAATAACGAAACCGAGCTATACTTAAAATCTACACAAACTACATTATGATGTCCATTCAAGTGACTGCAAACAGAGTTGAAAAGAAGAACATAAATAAGTACTTCATTGAACATACAACAATACGAATAGTAAAAAGGCAGACAAAAACTTCTATGAGGGCTCAACACACTCATCCACTTAAAAAACGGATTTATTAGAAGAAAAAAAAAGGAAACCAAACCACTACCTAAATACATATACATTTTAGTATTTTACAAGCTAAAATGTCTTCCTTTTCACTTGTTCTTGAATGCTCCCATATACGACGGTATGGTAAAATGCTGCCAATGCTGCCCAAACAAATAGGCCTACCGAGAACACCCACTGCCCAAATAAACTATATTATAATATTAACAACAAATTCATATGCAAATATATTATTTAATACATAGTAATTATTAAGTAGAAGCCTTATGTGATCATCCCATGCATGATCCTTGTTGTAAATAATAGCAGCTCCCAGACTTCTTGCCGAGTTAATTCCGGTTCCAGTGATCGGGATCATTTCCAAGTGGACTAGAAACACTGCGAACCCAATTGGCAGAAGGGCCAAAATCTGAAACATTCAACAAATTAAAAAGCGTATACCCAAAGTTACTTCAACTTTCAATGTATGGTAATAGATTAATGGTTACAAAATGGGCCATATGCCATACCGGAACGTGAGAGTCACAGGCGTTTCGTTTGGCATCAGTGGCTGAGAAAATAGTGTAAACAAGAACAAATGTGCCTACGATTTCAGCACCAAGGCCACTCCCTTTGGTGTAATAATGGGCGATTGTGTTAGCACCACCACCGTTTAGTTTATATTGGGTTCCACCTTCGAACCCACTAACGACACCAGCACTACAAACCGCCCCAAGGCATTGCATCACTATGTAGTATATCGTCCTGGTCAACGACAACTTTCGAGCTAGAAATAGCCCGAATGTCACAGCAGGATTAATTTATTTCATAAAATCACTATGTAGTTAACTTATGAAACTGTTGTATGATCAATCAAGTGACTGCTCCTTTTCTAGCATCCTACTATTATCCACCTCCTACTACTATAACTACTATTGAATCATTAATTCCGTATCACATTCATCTCAGCCGTCTTGTTCATCATTAATTCCGTATCGAATCATTTTCCAAAAAAGCATCCATTCCTACTACTACAACTACTATTATCCACCTCCTGCACATTCTCATCAATCCGAAACATCATCATCCCTTGATCCTCACCTAAACTACTACACACACTACTACTCCTTTGCTTCAACTCAGGTGTTTACCTAACTTAACTACTCACAGGATAAACTCGCTTCTCTTTAAGGCGGCACATACACTTCCTCATACACCACCGCCATCTCGGTCATCATCACCGCAATACCACAACAATTAATATTGATAATCAATCTATCAGAAATTGAAATTACAATCAGTACTAGTAGTAGAGCTATGGTTAGGGTTACCAGACGTATTCAGATTATCATCATTAACGAAATCAAGTTGCTTTTGTTCATCATTGGCATCTGTAGGTTTAAATTTTGTCTTCTTCTTTTTGTTTATTCACTTCCATCTAGGCATTGTGTTAACAAGAGGTTTGGTTTAAACGGAATCAAATATGAGTAAGAAAGGTCAAAGGTGGATGGTCATCACCTTCGTCGAAAAAGGAATCAGTGGTGGTTAGAACATCGAACGAGAGGTTACGACCGACGGATCTCAGGTCCGACATTGGTGGTGGTGTGATAGGAAAGAGTGATAAGAAGAATTCAGAGTAGATAGCAAGTGATGAAGATGATGATGAATTTGGAACTGGAATTGGAATTAAACACAAGTGTTTGAAGAATCGTATCTCTGAGAAATGTAGTCCGATTGATTTGGGGATTTCAGGATGAAAACCTAATTCATACTATTTTTTTGTGTTTTGCGGTCAGCTCCACAAGTTTGAAACATGTGCAAAAATAGTCCCTGATGATCTACTGTACGGGGAACAAAACTACACGTGTGCATATCTGATTGAATCAAATGCTGCCTTCCCTGCTCCTTAAAATGGTGCTGCTCCTATGATCCTTTTCTAATGATTATACTATTAGTTTTTTTTATTAAACAAAGTCAATGTATTTGTACATTTGTAGCTCGTTAACTCATGATAAGTAAGATCGGATTAGATTAAAATTTCAAGATTATATGTTTACGTTCAAGATCCTAAACACGTTTGTCCTACGTCCAGATCGTTTTTTGTTAATAAGATAATAAAATCATAAAATTATACTATCAAGATGTAAATTTAAAACACCATAATTATAAGGGGATTGATATATCCACCGTCCATTTTGATAAATCCACCACAATCATGCATTAATAGATTGTACAGTACAACCTGTTAATGCATGATTTTGATGGATTTATCAAAATGATTGGTTGATATATATCATCACCCTAATTATTATAATAATAAGACTCTAAACGAGTCGAGTTTTTACCAAACTCGAACTAAGGGGGTGTTTGGGGGAGCGTTAGTAGAGGGCTTTTTAGCTTTTGTGTTATCATAACGCAGAAAAGCTCTTTTTTAGTGTTTGGATGGAGGAGCTTTTTACTATTTTAAAGGGTTAAAAAGCTAAAAGCTAAAAAGCCACGAATTTGGGGTGGTAAGCTAACGCAGAAGCCAAACTCCTGCCGCCCGGCCAAACACCCTCTAAGCTTCAGCTCAACTCAAACCTTTTATCGAGTTAAGAGTGTTCGACCCCCAAGCTTACAAACAAATCAATCTCTTAGGAAACGAACATAAAATTATGGGTACGGATACTAACCCGTAGCGCCACGTCATTAGGTCGACTTTCACCTGGAGAAGCAAATCAGCAATCCCACCATCTCCGATAGTTACCGGACCTACAGGTAAGTATGCAATTCCCCGTAACTTTCAATTGATTCAATGTTCTATTGCGTATACTATTCGCCTGCACTAGGTTTTAATCGTTTTTTTTTATTGACCGCGAATCATTAATTTATTCAAAATCACCTGTAGTCCAATTACGGTTACTGGTTATACATGCGATTTGTGTGTATTTATTAAACGGAAATTTAGGCATTTTATATAGATAGTAAAAATACTTGTATTCATTTCCATGTATAGTCAGTTATTGCAATTTGTTAGGGGCTGGAGGTACTAGTAATTTTGAACAAGAACTCAAATAATTTTGGTAAGAAACTATAAGAACTGATTGAATATCACTGTATGAATCATGTAGGTCAAAAAAGTTACAAACTTGACAGCTGTGAGTTGTATATATCAATTGAAGTGTTTGATAGTGTCTTGAAACATTTTGCCGGGAAGAGTCGGTAAATTAGTGGATGTGCGAGATGCATTTGTGCAGTCAGATACATAACTATAAAACGTTTGAATTTTTCGTTTAATATACTTCAAAATAATTATGACACATAATCATACTAGGTCAAATTTGGTGTCTTGAAATGCCTGATTCTGGAAGTGATAAGGGCAAAGGCCGAAGCCTCCCTTCATGGATGAGCTCAAGGGACACAGATAAAACGTCTGACCGTAAAGATCCTGCTAATGACAAAGATAAACTGCAAGCCAGTCGAACTGCAACATCTCGTGAATCAAGTGCCAAACTTTTGGTACTGAGATGGTCTATATTAATATCCTATTAGCTTTTCCTTCTCGGATATTATTTGACCAAATTTTGGATGCTCATAGGATGGTGTAGTATTTGTACTTTCGGGGTTTGTTAACCCTGAACGCAGCACATTACGGTCTCAAGCACTGGAAATGGGGGCCAAGTATGAAGCTGACTGGAAAGCTAATTGCACCCTGCTGGTTTGTGCATTTCGTGATACCCCAAAGTTTCGACAAGTTGAGGCTGATAATGGAACCATTGTATCCAAGGTTTTACTTCTAATCTTATTACTCCGTTCTAGTTTTCATTCATTCATGTTTTGGTTTAGTTTATGTAAATATGTAAATGTATCAAATTCTATGTGAATATCTATTGTATGTTGCACACTTGAAAGCATTCTTTTACCGTTTGATGTATCTGACCTCTTATGATTGATGTGACAACTTATATGGCTGCCACATCAGCAAAAATATTGGTTAAATGAAGAAGTCACGGGATACATATAATAGCATTGAATCGAAAGTTTGATGATTCATACAAACACAAGTTTTTAATGCATGATACATAACAATAGATTTCGGTAAAAATTGGATACGTTTATAAACACTTAACCGTTCTTGTTAGTTGTTACGTGTTTAAGATAAAATGTTTTTGTAGGGTTGGATAACTGAGTGTTACGAACAGAAACAACTTGTTGGCATTGAACCTTACCTTCTACACGCTGGTAAACCGTGGAGACATCAAAGTAGCTCTGCCGGACCAAGCCAAGGTCTCTGTCTCTTTCTTTCATGATAAATAATTTGGTTTCGTGATTTTTTATTTTTTATATTACCATTTCTAGTGAGTATATTATGCACACCTGATTTTTTTGGTGCTTGCAGATCCAAAACCATCTTCATCGAAGAAATCTGTTAAGCCAGTAGATAAGCCCTCCGACTCAAAACCAGGGGCTTCTTCCTCGAGCAAGGTTTATAATTTTGATATCTTATGTTAGTTATTGAGCTATGTATATGTAGTATCACTTTGTCGTTCTTATTAGATTATAAAATATCTGAAGCAGACAGCCGATAAGCATGCTAAAAATGAGTTTTCGACTTCTGAAGTGAAGAAATGGGCAATAGATGACATGAAGAAGACAATATCATGGCTGAACAATCAAGACGAAAAGGTAAGGACATAGTTGTAATTATAAGTTGAGACTGAGCTAACCTACAATACCCAAATAAAAGAGATAAAAAGATGTCTATTCTATTTTGTGCATTAACACAGCCTGATCCAAGTGAGATAGAGAAGATAGCAGCTGAAGGAATCTTGACGTGTTTGCAGGATGCCATTGTTTCTCTCAAAGAGGGGAAGGTATGCAGTTTTTCCTTAAGGATGGTAGTTAACGTATAAAGAACCAATGAACCTAATTTATAGTTTTTGTGAGCGCAAAACACATAAAATGGTACATATATTAATATGATTTCTATCTGGTGTAACAAACTTTGTTTACCCACAAGAAAAGTAAAGAACTTTCAAATGTTTTTATTTAGTGCTTGTAAGCTATTTTGTTTTAATCTGCCACATCTGAAGAAATAGTTAATTTGGCAAAGTTACCATTATGTCAACTGTGAACTTTTAAAAGTATGTTACCCGTTTGAGTGGGAAATAAAAGTTTGTTACCCCAAATACAAATTATTAGACCAAGGTGTATATGCTCTTTTGAGCTAGAACAAATCAATAGAATGAAGTAGTATCCTTTTTATTTGCCCCTTTTCAATTGCAAATATCACATTTCAAAATTGGTGAAAAACATACAAGTTGCGTAGTTGCATATCATCAATATATGGTCTGTAACTTCTCTTTATTCAGTCACTCATAACCATTAAATTTTCGCTAATTCTCAGTATTCGTACACTGTTTCTTGGTCTGTTAATTTGGTGTTTATAGGGCATGGAAAAAATAATGGAGGAGTGGAGCTTTGTCCCGCGGGTCATTGAGGAGCTGAACAAGCTTGACACAGCAAAAGATAGTTCTAAAAAAGACATTTACCAGCAAGCGGTTGCCTGGAAACGTATTTACGTATTTGAACTTGGTAATTTAGAAGATGACACAACGGATAAGAAGAAACGACGAAAGATTGATGAAAATGTTGGAGAAACAAAAGATGATGAAAGTGATGATACAATTGAGATGACAGAAGATGAAGTTAGGGAAGCATTTGATAGCGTTGCATCTAGCATTGTAAATGATAAACACTTGGCTCATAGATGACAGTTCTATGTTTGATACTTTCTTTTTTGTCAGGTGACCATATTGTTTTGAGGGTTAACTTTGTTTAGTTTAGTTTAGAGTACGTTAACTTCGGTTTGTGACTCTTTTTCTAGCACGAATTATCGTTCTACCAAAACGAAAAAAACTGAAGCTATGTATCAATACTCATAGTCATGGTGTTGAAAGTGAGTGTTGTTTAACCAATTATATCAATTTCAACCTTATAAATAATTTTCTCGGTTAACTTTATGTGATGGTGAACTCACTACTGTGTGGATATGGTATCATGAATCATATGTTGCATGTTTTGAGAATACAACTACATAGCTATGTATTTGAACAATCCTACCAAAAGATGATATATTTACTTATTCGAGCAGTACCGTTACGACATTCAGATGCTACATGTGTGATCGAGATGTCAGGGGTACAAAGTAAATGTTTTCTACATGTAAAATCATATCGATAGTCGACTATGACCTGATACTCACATTATGAGAAGATTAAGTTGATCAACTTTTAAGCGCAACCTTTGTTTACAAACAAAATAAATGGATTATTAGTTTTTATTAGTTTAGATCCATTCCGTCACATTTGCGATGACAAAAAATCTCTAGTTATCACCAAATAATGCCCTGGCCGGGTTCAAAGTTTTGAGACCCTTTCACAAAAATGCAAAAAAAAAAAAAAAAAAAAAAAAAAAACAAACTCATGAATACTAAATTACAAAAATACCCCTCGAAGTCTTCCAAACAGAAAAGTATTCACCTTTCGTTTTCTCTTCCGGAGTAGGGTTGCAGCAGATAAACGCCACCATTCACCGCTTTCATCTCTTTCTCGCCCTAACTTAAACTATACATACACTTTTCTATCTCTATAGCTCTCTAATTTCAACCCTAATCAATGGGCGCTTCGCTACCTCCTAAAGAGGCTAACCTCTTTAAGCTCATCGTCGTAAGTCTTTCAATCGTCATTCGTCACAGATTCAATTACTGTTTCAATTTCTGTTATCGTATGTAACAAACCCTAGGTTTTTGTATCGTTAATTCTAATTGTTGACTACTTGTTTATGCAATAAATTGAAGTATAGATACAAGTTATATATGTAACACTTTGAGAACATGTCGCTTCTGCTATTGCTCATGCATTTTATATGTTACATTGAATTGCTTTTGACATTGAACTTCATTCATGTTATATTATGTATATACAGTTAGGCGTTTAAAGTACAGGAATGCACGTGTTCTTCAGTATTGCAATTGCGATATCGTACTGTTTTGTTTTGTTTGGATGCTGAGAGCTAGCATTGTTATCTGACTGAATGATTATATGTTTTGTAGAAATCTTATGAAACGAAACAGTATAAGAAGGGGCTGAAGGCTGCAGATACTATACTGAAGAAGTTTCCAGATCATGGAGGTCAGTTAGCAGAATTGTCTTATAAACGATGTGTACTAGAGTAGAAATCCTTAGGCAGATGAAAAACTGAAACACGCGTTTTCTTTTTAATAGATTAATCATGTTTGTTCTTCAATTAAAGTTAAATTAGATAAGCTTACGAGCGTAGAATGTAACTCCTTAAATTGGATGCGAGGTATGTTGATATTAATTGGTGTCGGTTATTGAATCCATCTGAATCTACAATATCGTTTGGAGAGTGCTGTCCACTCCCAACCTAGTGATACGGGGCATTAGAGACACTATCATCGTATAATAATAATATAAGAGCTGGACTTATAACTGACACTTTTCAGTTGGTCATTTGCTTAGCTGCTCAAATACTTGGCATTTGGATGTTGATCTGTAAGTACATGTTAGTTGGTTAATAGTTGACTGGTCATTAAGTCAAGCGTATAAATAGGTAGTTATGAGTTGTAATACTTATTGAATGATTTGGTATGAATGAAAAGGATTTGTCTTGAGCTGCACTCCAAATAATGTAACAAGTGTGCTGAGCCAGTGTTCAAGCTAGTCGGATCACCTAGAGTAGCTAGAGGTGACGTATAGTTAATTGGCCAGTCTAGCATGAAATGGGTGATGTGCCACTGTTATCTGATTTGAAAATTTAAGGTGGCTGTTTTCATTACTTATCGAGATCACTAATACTGTACATTATTTCTGAGCCGTTCTCTTTAAAATACTTCTCGACCTGCTTATCGTGAACCATTACGTTATTGCTCATCGTTAGGACACTCAGCCATGCATATATCTATTGCAGTGCAAGCACACCACTTCCACAAAATGGAATTGGAATGTTATCGGTAGAGTGGTTTTAGACGATAACTTATAGTTTATACTCATGATTGATATTAGGTTTGTCTTCCACTAAGATTTTTTCATTGTTGATACTTGGTTTCTAGAAACTCTTTCGATGAAAGGATTAACGCTGAACTGTATGGACCGTAAGCCAGAGGCATACGAGCTAGTACGGTTGGGATTAAAGGTTGGGAATGCTTTTCTCTTCTTTTTCGTTAAGGTTTGCACAACGTTTGAGATGTGAGTGATGTAGATTTTGAAATGCTTATTCCAATGTAGAATGACTTGAAAAGCCATGTTTGTTGGCACGTGTATGGTCTTCTGTATCGGTCCGACCGAGAGTATAGGGAGGCAATAAAATGTTACCGGAATGCTCTGCGAATAGATCCGGACAACATCGAAATACTGAGAGACCTATCGCTTCTACAGGTAGATATTCCTATCTCGATACTTGTATCACCCTGATTATTCTTCCTTTTCATAATCATTCGTTTTGTTTTGAATGGCTATGGGTCAAACAGACCAATATGTAGACTGTTGGCTGGATGTCTTGGAGTAAGTGATTTTTTAGAATTGTATTCGCACGTGTTTAATGCTGATTTTTCCCTTGCATGTTTTGCACCTAGCTTTTTTCTGCACTAAATGCTGCTTCACTAGTATTTTTTTATTAATGTAACCATTTGCGTTTGTCTGTTGGTATGCTGTTTGACTAAGATGAATGATATTTGAAACATGTTCATCTTGTGGGATACCATGAATACACACACACATAGTGAGAAAAGTGACATGCTTTTGTTGCGGTTTTAGCTTCTACATTAAAATGATTGTGATGTTTCGCCAATGTACTTAGATTGAATTTCAAGTGCTGTTATGTCGAGAATTTAAGTGTATTTGGAGGAACAAGTTTTTCTAAGTGAACTGGAACTTCTTACTCTAAGTTATTATCATCATCATCATACATATATGACAACAGTTGTTCTTGAGATTTTAGCTTAACAACATTTTGATTGAATGTCGAGAATAATAAGTTTGGCTCTTCATGCTTTAAGGATTTTGAGGATGTGATATTGAATGTTTTCTCTTTGATTGCGTGATTTTATTGTTCACAATATTTTTAGGGGCATGATACCCTGTTTCTTTAGTGTTAGCTGTTTTGTAAGGGCCTAAATTGCTACGAGTATTAGTTTAAGCTACGGGGGTTACAGCTGCATTACTTATTAATTTGAGGTTTTGGTTGCCATAAAAAAAGAATGCTGGGGCCATGTTAATACTTGTACAATCATAAGTATGATGTTTTAGACAAAATGCCCTGAACTTCAATATCATACATTGTGGAGAGGCAGATCTTGGGTGAAGTGAGTGAGAGTCAATTCAACCTGGCAAGATGATTTTGATTGTGAGTAAAGTGATTGAGGTGAATTTGTTCTCTGATTATGAATTAGGATCTAGTAGTACTTCCGTAGTTTGTGCTATTGAAATCTTAAGAGAGAGGTTGCATTTTGATGGGTAGATTTTATGTAATTAATGGATTATTCCTGAATCATGTTTTTTTTTTTTTTTTGCTTCGTTATTACAATTTGTGTGTAACATTCCTTCGTATCATCCACGTTGTAGTTTGTTTTTGGTAATTAGTGGTGCTCTCCTCTCCACTTGCAGGCACAAATGCGAGACTTGTCAGGGTTTGTTGAAACTAGACAGCAGTTGCTGACGTTGAAACCAAATCATAGAATGAATTGGATCGGATTTGCAGTTTCTCAACATTTGAACTCAAAGTAAATTGTTATATTCTATCATATTACAGTTTGTACAATTCAAATGTTTGTGTTTCCTGAACATTCTATTTATACAATGATACTTTATTTTGCCTAGGCCACATTTATTTATTGATTTTTACAATGATACATTATTACTGCTAATAGTGGTTATATATTTTTATCGTTTCCTGTTATTTTTTGTAACACATTTCTCTATATCTTCTTTTGCCAGTGCTTCCAAAGCCATTGATATTCTAGAAGCATATGAAGGGACTCTTGAGGATGATTATCCTCCTGACAATGAGCGGTGTGAGCATGGGGAAATGCTGTTATACAAGGTAATATTTGTAATAGCTATTAGCTAGCACCATGATGGCATTACACCACATAAATCTGGTTTATCAAATGAGTTGATATAAATGTGCATACTGACACAATAGTTGATTGATCCACACAATTGTCCTCACTGGAGTGAATAGGGTCTTCAAGCAATACATGTAACATGTGTATATAATTATATATGCACAGTACATCTTTTATATGCATGTTTTGTTCTTCAGGTATCTTTATTGGAGGAATGTGGATTGCTCGAGAAAGCTCTTCAGGAGTTGCATAAAAGAGAAACAAAGATTGTAGGTTCCTTTTCTGGTTGCTATGCAGTTGTATAGGTAAATGAAATAATGGGCTTAATCTATCACCTTCTGTGAGTTCCATTGTAGGTTGATAAAGTATCCTACAAGGAAGAGGAGGTTTCTCTTCTTGTGAAGCTTAATCGCCTTGAAGAGGGTGAACAGTTATATCGAGTTCTGCTATCAATGAATCCTGACAACTACAGGTAGTATTTCATGTGTAAATTTATTGTTCACTCCGTGCTTGGAGCCTTGTTGTAAGAGAAAACGATACTTATTGGGTTCTTTCTTTGCTAGATACTATGAAGGATTGCAAAAGTGTGTTGGTCTATATTCAAAAAATGGTCAATATTCTTCTGAAGAAATTGATCAGTTGGACGCATTATACAAATCACTTGGGCAGCAATACACTTGGTCTTCTGCTGTTAAGGTGATATATTATTTCTGTGCGTAAGTCCTTTATTACTTGGCTTGAGATTGAAGAGTTTGTTAATCTCCAAAATTGCAAGTGTTACTTTCTGAATTATAAAAAGAAAAGTCTTGTGGACAAATATACCATGTCTTTTTTGTTTTTCCAAATGCGAAGCTTTTTTTTCCCCAACCCTTAGGATTAGGATAAGTTTGATTTTGTGAATACCATTCCTATTTAAGTTTGCATCTACAGTCATTTTTGTGGACTTGTATTTAACTATGTTTAAAGTTGCAAGTTGTTCTAATTTCTCCTACACTTTTAAGTGTTTTAATTTATATCTTTTTTCAAAGCTCCTTTGGTTTCTAAATAATGTTTATTTTTGTATTCAGAGAATTCCTTTAGATTTTCTGAAGGATGAAAAATTTCGGGATGCAGCAGATAACTATATTCGGCCACTGTTAACGAAGGTATTTCATTTTTGTTGTTTATTGCCTTGGTGACCGTTCGTCTGTTTCAAACTCTTACTTATGCTAATGAAAAATGTAGGGGGTTCCGTCACTGTTCTCTGATCTTTCTCCTCTATATGATCACCCCGACAAGGTTTGTGCAAGCTACGATCTTAAAACTTCGTAACTTCTCATTTCATGCTTTCTTTAGTTTATGACAAACCTTAATTTTTTTTCTGTAGGTTGATACTTTGGAACAATTACTCCTTGATTTTGAGAAATCGGTTAAGACAACTGGTGGATACCCTGGAAGGTAATAATCTATTGTATACTAACTCCTGGGTTTACAGATTTTTAATACCACTAAATCAATGTGTTGTATATGTAGGTCGGAGAAAGAGCCCCCCTCAACGCTTATGTGGATCTTGTTTTATTTGGCTCAGGTTGGCCTTTACTGCATGAATCATTAGTTTTTTTTCCCCCTTTGTTCTCCCTTTTTCTCAATTTGACGAAGTTTTGCTTTAATAGCATTATGACAGACGAGGCTTGTATGATATTGCTCTTGCTAAAATTGACGAGGCTATGCAACACACTCCAACTGTTATTGATTTATACTCCGCGAAGGTCTGTTTTTATTATCTTTTTCACATGTTTATAGATTGTATGAAGGTTAATCTATGGGAATTCTTATTTTATTGTTTTTTTCACAGAGCAAAATATTAAAACATGGTGGGGACTTTGCAGCTGCCGCTGCATTAGCCGATGAAGCGAGGTGCATGGATCTTGCAGATCGGTATGTTAATAGCTATTGTGTCAAGAGAATGTTGCAGGCTGATCAGGTTGAGACCACCAAATAATAGAATATTACTGTTCATTCATATATTTGTGTATGATCTTTGATGTTGTAATCTAACTTTTTTGTCGTCACAACTCTACTAATATTGCTTCCACATGGTACAACATTTATAGGTTCCACTTGCTGAAAAGACAGCTGTGTTGTTCACAAAAGATGGCGATCAGCACAATAACCTTCATGACATGCAGTGCATGTGGTGAGTGTTTGTTAGAAGCTAGGCTATGAAGTTTAGTAGTGGCGATATCAACTTCTCTGTTTATGTATGAGTTGATACAGACTGTGTTCTTAACAGTCAGGGTAAAAAATAAAAATGATCCGCTAAATAGGAACCGTGTCAAGTGGGATAAAAGTCATTCATATACGGTGGTGTATTTTAACTGTATAAAACCCTCTAGATCACATTTCTTTTAAAACTGGATAGTCAATGACATAATACAAGCTTTTAATCATACATGACAAACTAATTAACTATAAATATTGGATAAAAAATATGTTTCTGGCCGACCCAACCCGGCCCAATTCGACATGTACTAAAGTTGTATATTTCGTCCGCTTACCCAACACACTCATTTTATCACCTCTATTACATAAATGTGCGTAGGACATTTTGCGGAATATATCTGAGATGTCTTTCATTTGTAGGTACGAACTTGCTTCTGGGGATAGTTATTTCCGACAGGGTGACCTTGGACGTGCTTTGAAGAAGTTTTTGGCTGTAGAGAAGCATTATGCTGACATCACAGAAGACCAGTTTGATTTTCATTCTTATTGCTTAAGAAAAATGACTCTACGTGCTTATTTTGAAATGTTAAGGTTTCAAGATCGACTCCATGCATATCCTTATTTTAGGAAAGCAGCAGTTGGTATTATAAAGTACGAAATACATCTCCCTTGAATAATTTCCTACTTTGTTTATCCCTTTTGAAATAATGGTATCCTTATCATTAATTAGTAACTTTTTAATTCAGATGTTACGTCAAGCTATATGATTCCCCTCCAAAGTCATCAACTGAGGATGACGATGAACTAGCAAAATTGCCTGCTTCTCAAAAGAAGAAATTGAGGCAAAAACAGAGGAAGGCTGAAGCACGAGCTAAAAAAGTATGAGCTATTTACATCTATGGGTTAAATAATATGAGGCTTTAAAACTTGGTATAAATTTTGTTTTCTATTTTTTATGTTCTCTTAGGAGGCCGAAGTGAAGAGTGAGGAAGCAAATGTTGGTGGTGTTAGTAAGTCTGGGAAGCGACAGGTCAAGCCTGTTGATCCCGATCCGCTGGGAGAGAAGCTTCTACAGGTGCACTTATATATATCATTTTCTAATTATGTGTCTCTTCTAATATGTTATTGCTCTTATGACGTAGTTGCTTGTATTAGAATATCACTACATCGTGATTGTAATTTTTTTGATATTAGACTGAAGATCCTTTAATGGAACCCGGAAAGTACCTGAAGTTGCTGCAGAAACATTCATCTGATTTCTTGGAGACGCACTTGCTTTCTTTTGAAGTAAATATAAGAAAGCAAAAGATCCTTCTTGCCTTGCAGGTTTTTTTTTCTTTTTTCCTAGCCATAAATTTCTCGGAAGCTTTTCTTTTTCCTTTTTTCTTTCTTTTATGTTAGAGTGGGAGTATAATTGCAAACATTGGTGGTTGTAGTAAGCTCCACCTTCTTTCTATGTTCGCCAGTTTGGTTGTTAATCTACCTATTTTCTCTATGAATCTCACTATAGTTTATCATATGCTGTAAAACAGTAACCTTTTACTTATCATATTATGTTAAATCACTTGGATGGTAACTTTATATTGCTCTTCCCTTTAATCAGGCTCTGAAGCAGCTACAACGATTGGATGCCGAAAATCCAGACTCTCATCGATGTTTGGTATGACATTTTTACTTAGATAGCACATTAGGTTAATACTTTGCATATGTATTGGCTGTAGATATATGTATTGTCTGATTGCTGCAAATCTTCATTTTGAATACGGGTCTCAGGTTATCTTGAGGTCTTCTGTGTCCAAGATCGTTAATTTTGTAGTGTCAATATACAGATAAGATTCTTCCATAAAGTTGCATCAAGGTCAGCTCCCGCCACTGATGGTGAAAAATTGATTGCAGGAGTTGTAGAAGCAGAACGCCCAACATTCAGGTATCTTTCACATTATTCGAAAAAACAGTATAATTAGGCGTATGATATATGAGATCTATAGATTGTGTAAACATTTGATAAATTTAAGTTTTGATACTACATTATTTTCATTCGGTTATAAAAAAATGTCTAATCTCGTTACTCAGAAATTGGTAGGATCACCCTTATTTAGAAATGAATGCTGGCTTGTTTCTTTACTTACTGTAGACATAATTTTTCCATCTTGATTTATGTAGTCAGTTGCATGGTAAATCTCTGATGGAAGCAAATCATGTTTTCCTCGAGAAGCATAAAGGTACTCTTTTTTTTTTATTTACTATTATTTTCTTTATAATATGGGCCTACGCTTATGATGATTGTTCATCTATAAGAGACTTTCATGTTGATTATGCAGATTCATTGATGCACAGAGCTGCGGTGGCTGAGATGATCTATTGTTTAGAACCAAACAAGAAGGGGGATGCAATCAAATTGATTGAAGAATCACCCAATAACCTCGTGTCTAGGTGTGTCTCATTAAAAAAATAAAATGCATGATATTCGTTAGAGAGGATAAAAAGTACATATTTTTATTTATTATCATTATTATTTTTTGTTTTATAGTGTAATTTTATTTCATTTTTCCAACATGGATTTTATTTTTATGCATTTCATTTGATTCAAGAGAAGGGCTAATCTCTTGGTCAAAATTTCTGTCAATATATGTTTAAAGGGCTGCTTTGATTTTGAATCAGTAGTGGCTCACTTGGATCGGTTAGAGAATGGAAGCTGAAAGATTGTGTTTCAGTGCACAAAACATTGGGAGGTGTATTTAATGATCACGATGCTGCATTGAGTAAGTTCATTAATTCTTTCTTATAGTAGCTGCCCATGCTAGGCTTGCTTCTCATCTTTCCATCTAAAGTGGCAATTGTTGGGTTGGGTTAAGTAAGGTAATGGCAACCAGTGGGTCCAAATGGGTTATGTTCAATGCAGTTGCCTTGACCAGTTAACTTTGTTGTTACCTTTATTCCGGAGTTTCCTATTTTACACCTTAAATGTAAAATTTTAAATTGATCAATTTCTAAGTAAGTTGATGAAATTTGTCATCTCTAGTAACATACAAATTGGATCTTAGCTCTCAATATGCATAAGGGAAAATTACATATATCCCCCTCAAAACTTGTCAAAATATCATATATACCTAAATACAAGTTTTTATTGCATGATGTACAATGATTTTAATGCATGCTTGGGTATATATGTTATTTTGCAAAATGTTAGGGGGAAATATGTAATTGCCCCGCATAACGTAACACCGTTGTCTTGATTTCTAACTTGACTGTTATGTAGGATGGAAAGTCCGATGTGCAGAATACTTTCCGTACTCGACCTATTTTGAAGGTCGCCACTGCTCTACTGTCGCTACAAACAAAGATTCCAAACAAGCACATGCTGAAAATGGATCTGTTGAATTCCTTTCATCAAATGGAAAGGTAGAAAATCTTGATGCTTTGAAGAATCTTGCAATCTAAATAACACACGCTTGTGGATCATCTCGCGGGGTATAATCTTAAATGAAAAATTTGATCGATTAAAGGGGCAAAACCATGAAAGAACATGGCAGCTGACCCAGGTAAAGATAAAGAACAACAAAACCAAAAGTACTCTCCAGTTTTGCCCTTAAAAACCATCCTTCATTTGTTTATGGGATGATTCCTTCGAAAATGTGTATACTTCCGTTGTGTTCTCAGAAAATTACTCAAAATGTCTTTTGTTTTGGTGTCGTTTTCTACGAGTATTTTTATTTGATAGATGAAAGGCGTTGAGATGAAGAGAGAGAGTTGAGAATACCTCATTAGTATGTTGTACTTGCTTTAATTTAGTTTATCATGTACAAATGCTATGAAAATTTTGGCATTGAATCTTTTTTATCTCGATAAATTCAACTTTTCAAAATTAATCTCATTTTTTGATTCTCTTGATCAAATGTCTGTTTATATAAATACGTGTGGGGTATTTTGGAGTTATGTCGATGTTGAAGACCACATGGGGGTGGTGTCAAGTACCATGTTGAGAGACACATTCAACAATGTATGTGTCGAGAGCTAAAGATGAACATGAATTCAGTGACTATTCATTGACCATGCGTGTCTTTACATTCAAAGGTTTTTTGTAAAAAAATCGTGCTACTGTTTTAGACACGGGTGGTGATTCGTATGCCATTAGAATTTTGTCGTACACTACCACTTACGTTTTAGTGGGTTGTACATATGGCTTAGTGTGCTGTACATACTATCGGTTTATGATAAAAAAAAATTAGTAATATACAAATCACTACACTTTTGTTATTTGCATGCATTTTCTTATCTTACTATAATTCAAAAGTGAAACAAGCAGTCAAGCACCTTATATAAATTTCAAGACATGGTAGCTCTCAATATGCATAAGGGAAAATTACATATATCCCCCTCAAAACTTGTCAAAATATCATATATATCTAAATACAAGTTTTTATTGCATGATGTACAATGATTTTAATGCATGCTTGGGTATATAAGAATTTTCATACCGACAGTTTCTAGCTTCAAAAAGCTAAGATCCAATTTATCCCCTACCGACAGTTTCTAGCTTCAAAATAAGAATTTTCATACCAAAAAAAATAAAAAAATAAAAAACAATCATTACGAAATCTGTCAGTAATTTGTTCAAGGGATTTTGACAGATAAAAACATGTCATTATGGGTAACGGGCCTATTTATGGCCCATAGAAACCGCATATACCACGTGTAAATTTTTTTATCCATACGTTTAATATGTATGATGATGTATCCATGGCCATGGGTATGCACACGTTTACGAGATGCCGTCCATTTATCAAGTATTGAGCCCTACTATACATACTAATCAACCCACAATCAGGCTGACCCAAAGTAGGGCCCATTGCTTATGTACTCATAGTTTTGTTGAGGTGATATGGAACATAGAATTGTTTTTAGTGCATTACGCATCTTCAAGACCCGTACCAATCGGCCCATGGCCCACGAAATAAGTCCATGTTCTTGTTGAATTATATACTGAAGGACCCGTGACAACGCGGGCTACGACATTTGAGTTTACAAATTTACGAATAAATATTTTCACATATTAAGCGTTCGCTAATAAGTACTGCATTCTCAAAGAAAAAAATGATGAAACTTTACAAATTATTGATCATTTATGTGCAAATTTGTTGGCCAAAAGGTTGAGCGGTGTCAATATTCCTTCCTACATTGAGTCCAGGATTATTCTTAAATTTCATTTAACTACAAATAGGGATTGACCGGAAATTGTACCAAAACTAGTGAGGATGTATAATTGTTAAACTGAAATGAATAAAGTAACGATAAATGATTTTATCTATTCTCATTTTTGAATAGATTGATATTAATTTAAATATTCAAGAAGTAAGGACCTGGCTAGATACGTCAACCTATTAAAAGTAGTTATTCATCGAACCATTTCATCGAACAACCGTCGATTAAAACAAATACAACTTAGAGATTTAACGAAGTAATGTTGGATTAACCTCTGCCATGTAAGTTAAAAAATGACTAAGACTTCAGGGGAAGAAAAAAACTATACTTGATTAAACCCGAGAGCTCAAATCAAATATGTATGTGTTTACTGAAGTTTCTTGTGCAATTAAAGTGCGCTCTTCGAGTTAGGCATTAAGCTAACTTTGTAAGTTCTCAAATTAGAGTAACAAATTAAATTACTATATAACAATTCATAGTACATTAGTGAAGAGTTATATACATATTACGTAGTATATAGTTATCTTTTACTACATGTGATAATAGAAAATTGCCTATTTAAGTGTTTTCTTGATTATACGTTGGTTTTCTCAAGCAATTTTGTTAGGCGTCAAAATAATATAAAATTCAGATGAAAATGTTGAACAAAAGAATCAAGATAAAACAAACAGTTAGTTGAAATCAATAAACTGAATTTTTCTTTAATGCCATTAACAACTTTAAATATCAACAGTAAAATTACCCAACTGGACTTTTCCATATTTTAACTTGATCTTTTTCAGGTTCATGATTTGAACCATTAGTAATGAATATGATCGTGAAAAGCATATTCATATAAGATATGTATCAAATGCGTACATCATAATAGAAAATCATCACCGACACCACATGTAAAAAGCTAGAACCTTAAATGTAGAACCTTATGTGTCATTCCAATATAGTCCTAAGTTTTTTGTATGACACCACATTTATTCAAACGTGCTAAGGAATTCGAATCAAAGTTTGATTAGTTAGAGAGATAAGATCAACTCTTAAATAAAAGGGGTATTGATAATTTACAATACTACTACATTAACACTTCAATAAATATATTGTAAGCATATTTGAAACTTTGAATTGACATAAGTAGGTTTGGTTGTCAAACCAAGCAAGAAACGAAGTATAGAACAATCAACCAAATTGAAAATAGAAATATGACATCGAGACATGATCGTTGAAGTCCTCATTGACATTTGATCAAACACCTTATGCGCATTCAAGACACTCAAAAATCGCAATTAACTAATCAAGACATATTTGGTTAACGTACTAAGACAAACTGAAAATAAAAAATACAAGTTAAAACTAAGAATTCAACAATAAAGAATGCATATTATTATCGACGATTATATTGTGGAAACTGTTTTCCTCATGACCATCATCGTCAACATTTGGACAAAAAGTCGTATAACCCTTCACTCTTAATTTGTATTTTGAATATACACAACAATTACGGAAAGGATTTGGTAGTCTATGTTAAAATTTTAGAAGATGGATATTGACGTTTTGACTTGAATAAAATTGAGGAAAAGTTGAAACTTCTTATGTATTACCTGAATTCATAAAAGAAATAAATTTTTATTATATATAAATAATAAAAATAAAAAATTGGTTGAAGAGAATGAGAGATATCGTGAAAGTTGGTGTGCAAATTAAAATTAAATGGATAAAATATTGTGGCTTATTTTTTAATAAAAAAATACATCATATATATAGGGGCCGAAAGTGTAATTATTCGAAATAAATCTCCACCGTAGGATCGTCATGGAATGAACCTAATCAAGGGTCAAGATTGTTCCATGGTATTCTGTTTTAATTATATAGATAGATTTATGCTGATTTACGTGTGATTCCATATAGAAAAACTTCAATCTTTTCGATTTATTTGAAAGAGAAAAAAATCCAGGGTTCCAAACCTAAATAAACATCAGAATTACCCGTGAATCTCAATGACCAAGAACTAGCTATTGACGCGCTTAGACGATCGTAAGATTCCAATATGGGTGTATGGAATGATAGTTAAACCAATATATCATAAAATGTTCTTCTTCATCTCTATATTATTTTTATATAAATTAGTTTTAAGTTTTCGCTTGTACACAGATTTTAATTTTACTATGTTTGCAGCTAGCAACACTCAAGTTAGATGTTGCTAAATCAATTTTCTGTATATGGCTCCTCTTAGAATACTAACATGATCAACTATTTTTTGAGTGTGTAGCACCTAAAGTTAAATAATGTTTGCACCACCAACAATTTTTCAGTTTACTTATAGTTTTTTTTACATGATCATGTTTTTTTTTTAATCAAGTAAACAAAAGTTATATGTATTTTTAGTTGGTGCTGATTCATATCAATTACATTACCACTCATGCTTTAGCGGTGTTGTACTTGTGCAAGAGTAGTGGTGTGTGATTATTTTTTGATGGTATACAAATAACCGAACGGACAGACCGTATCAATGTATCATCTTCTCATTAGAGACAATTTGGATTGTTGTATATATTACTACGTATGTTCTTACAAAATGTTGATAACCGATAATGTTGACTGGTGAATAGTTTTACTATACTTGGTTGAATTCTTAGCCTAAATAGGGTTTATGCTAGAAAAGGAGTTAATTGCATGAACGGTCACTGTAGTTTACACACATTCTCATTCTCATCGTGGACAGTCCAAAAATTCAAAATTTGTTGCACGCTTAGTCTCTCTTCTACCTAAAATTACTAAAATACCCTTCTCTGGCCTAGCAAAATAGATAGTACCACCAAGGGTATTTTAGTCATTTTAGGTGGATGAGGGACTAATCGTGCAACACCTTTTAAGTTTTTAGACTGTCCATGCAACAAACAAAATATATAGGCTAACGGTGAGAATATGTGTAAACCACATGGACAATTCATGCAATTTATTCATAGAAAAGAGTAAACGTAAATTACAAGGACTAGCTCAAGATTGTTCTACTCCGTGTTATTCCTTTTGTCATTGTATTGTTACCATCAGATGAAGATTAGAAAGGCATTTTTGTTGTGGAGTATAAAGCTACACGTGAACAAATTAAATCAAGGATTTAGAATCTTATGAACAGTTTTTTGTATTCTTATTACAATCTAGACATTAATAATTAATAGTGACCCGTGAACCATCATCAAATAGTTAAATGATTACGATCACCTTTTTCTTTTTTCCTTTATAAAGGCAAACAAATAGCGCTAAAATTTATTATGTACCACTAATTATATTTTAAAGTATTGTACAATACAATATGATGAAATAAGTTGGATGAAAAAAAGGAGGGCAATTGTGACCGACGAATAAAGTCGATTGATTGAGTGAGAAGAAAGTTGCTTTTAAATTTTCATTTTAGTACAAGGTTCAAAATTGCTATATGAATTTTAAACTACACACAACGAAATGAATAAGCTAGCACGATTGATGATGTATATTAGTATTGTACCGTTAGAATTTTGTAGTGTACAAATCACGCACATTCACAAGTAACATGTTTTTATATATCAATTTGAGATATTGACCTCTTCTTAACTTAATTAACTAGTTTTATGAAGTTATAAGATTCGGCATTGATGTGATATAATAATGCCCCGTGGCACATGTTAAGATGCAATTAATGAACTCATAATTTCCTTATATATCAGAATTTGCAATTAATATATGCATAAAAAGGTAATTATTAGATTGAATTAATGAGTATTAAATGCAAATTCTAATATTTAAGAAAATTTAATTTTTTTAGAAAGGCAAACTTACACACACCTACAAATCACAAATATGTACAATTTTTTTCACAAATATATACATATGTCCACAACCTGAGTTGAACCCCCAACCTCAAGGTTGGAGGGTTCCCACGATACCGCTAGGGCAATAGCCATTTGGTTGATATTTAAGAAATTACGGGTTCATTAAATGCTCCATAACGTGTGTCACAGGCACACGTTAGCAAAACCCTAATAATTAATAATCGTCTAATAATGGAAAATTGACAATATACAATTTTATTAGGGAAAAATAATGACCTCATTGAAAGTAATTAAAAAAAAACACTGATGTCGACTTATCATAGAAGTGCACAGTATTTTGGGCTTGGGTCATATAATTTAGGCCTACAAGAAATCAATGGCATAGTTATATACTGAAATCACGTGATTTTCACGTGACTATGCAAGCTTAATGGCCCTATATGTCACGGCACAAAGACATGTTTTGATATCGGAAGTGTAAAGTGCAAAATGATCGATTTATTATTATCCTACTATTATTATTTGATGACAAATTTGTAGAATCGATGAGTTTGATTAAATTAGTGTTTTTTTTTGGCCAATGTAACTAAGATCCATGTATATTGCTATGAAAAGGTGCACGTTCATATATCATCATATTATGATGAATTTAATTTTAATATAAGTATAATATAATGAATATAAGATTGATAGTGAAAATGGAATATAATGGTAATATATGTGCATCACTTCAAACTCATCCCCTTTCTTGGGTTTGAAAAACCTTCAATTTAAGAATTTCATTCATATAATTCAAAACACATACTACTTACAACGTACAACTTATCAAGGACGGAGCCAGAAAATTCAATTGAGGGGGGCTTGAATTAATTGTTAAATAGAAGCATGAATATTGTATCAAAACAACGTAAAAAGTTTCGTAACTCAAAAAGAAAATACACAAAACTTACATGTTACACTAACTAATGGCTTATTGACAAACTTTATACGTAACGTAAGATGATAAGAGTTTTTTAATTATACTGATAACACATGACAATGTTTTAGGTGATGAAGTGTCAAAATTTTAGAAAACTTTGTTCTATTAATTAATTCGAATGCACATATAAGAAATTCTTTTTAGTTTTTTTGATGAATTGAAAGCGTTTGATAAAAAAGAGAGAAAAAATATAGAGAAGATGTAAATTTGTTGAAATAGTAGACTCACAAATAGATTGACAAATTTTGAATGGAAAAGAAAATAATGAAATTTTTCAAATTGGATAAAAGGTTTTGTAAAAAAAAATAAAACAAATTGACAATGTGTAGTAAGCGTATGTGACTCTTTTTATCTATGGAAAATTTTTTCTTCTTATAATCAATAACAATAATACAATTAAGTCGTTGAGATTTTTTATCTTTTATAAAGCTAAAGACACATATCACATTTTTAGACGTATATGTGTCAACATTTTGAGACATCTAGGAATGGCAATGGGGCGGGTTCGGTGCGGGGGTGTCAGCCCCAACCCCACCCCCATTATTCTAAGCAATCCCCATCCCCACCCCAAACCCCAACGGGGTATTATCGGGGCGGTCCATCCGGGGAATTGCTTACCTCAATGTTCAACAGGGTCTTATCGGGGTAACTTATTGAGGATTTGGCTCTTTAAATCGTAACCCAGTACTCGAAGAGACCAATTACTACATTGTAAATATTATTGTAATTCAAAAAGTTATATATAAATATATTTATCGATGATATTAGTTATTTATAAATATACAATAATTATTATATATACATATATTGTAATTATTATATATACATATATATATATAGGGGCGGAGCGGGACGGGGATGATACTACCCAACCCCAACCCCAACCCCAAGCAATCCCCAATCCGATTCAAAAGTGCGGGGTTCGGGGATCCCCATCGGGTTCGGATTTTTTTGCCATCCCTGGAGACATCTTGTTCTTTTTATATAAGAATGAATGAAATGAAATGATATATGAATATATATTTTTCTATTGATATATCTACTTTTATGTAATTTGTGAAAACTAAATATATGCTACGTATATACCTTACAAATTTATATACAAGAAGTTTAATGAGTTTTATAGTTATCTTTTACAAATTAGAAATCTTTTAAGAACAAACATAAATAATAAAATAAACAAATTACAATGGAAAAATGAACAATTAAAAATGGAACGAACGAGTAATAAAGTGTATTTTTAGTCATGAACAAATTGGTGAATTGTTTGTTTGTAGCCATTTGGAAGTCTTTGTCCCAGATTCTTGGGAGTATGCTAAAAGTATTAGCGTTGATGAGACACAATTCTAAGGTTGAAAGAATATATACTTGGTCATCTTAGTCATCAGTGGCTATATATCCTCGTATTGTTGTCGTTTTCTCATAAATATATTATTCTTTATTTTGATTATTTGGTAGTCGACATGTTTATCTCAATCACAAAAATCGGTAGCCAGGTAGATTGATCCAATAACATTTAAACTAGCTATAAACTGTCAAACACTAACAACATATAAGTCAGATTTGCACGTTAACAATGCCCATTAAAACTATTATTAGTAAATTTGAACATTTGTGATTATTACAAAGGGATTAGCATTTGTTAATGCATTCAATTTGTATGTGATGTTGTGTTCATAACCTCTACAGATGCCGTACATATTATAATCTTTATAATAAATATCATCTATAACCACCGAAATCTATTTTGACTGGAAGTTGACAATTATATTGATACAACCAGAAATGAAAATGTTAACATTTATATTGATATGACTAGTGCTGGAACCTGTGCGATGCACGGCAGTATGATTTTATTTATATATTTGAGAATGTGTGCAATTATTAAAGACTATGCATTAAGCAATTTACAGTTTTATTTATATGTAGATAGAATGTAAGAAATTGTTAGAGTAACAAAACCATAACTTTAATTTTTATTCTAATTTGTGGACCTACTCGATCAATTGATGCTCAACCAAATGAGGTACAACAACTGTATGATATTTTAATTGACATGGGTTTGTGTACAGGTCGTTAAAGTGGACGGTGATACACTTTTTTAGTCTGTAGATCGAACGGGTAACGTAAACATATAAGTATACGTGTAAACATAAGCAAAACAATAGAAGATGAAATCAAGATTACAAACAAAATTGGTTGATGTATATTAGCAATAACATATATTGGTGACAATTGTGATTGGAATACGAATACGATACGAAGCAGGGTATTACACCGCCAAGCATGAGAGATGTAATAATTAAAATGAGTAACAATTTGATATGATTTCTTCTAACGATTAAGTTGTTTCTTGAGGGCCTCCACTTTTAGTGTCGGGATATCCTCCAGAATATCAAGCTCTTTCA
The DNA here is from genome assembly GCA_949592205.1 of Helichrysum umbraculigerum. Lineage (NCBI taxonomy): Eukaryota > Viridiplantae > Streptophyta > Magnoliopsida > Asterales > Asteraceae > Helichrysum > Helichrysum umbraculigerum. Next base: position 62,335,303 of record CATIUR010000007.1, on the reverse strand, counting down.
TTATTTCCTCTATTTCTTGATAATAATATACTGGTCTTTGAATAGTATGTAAGTAATAAAACGAATCGAAGAAAAATGAGTGAAGAGGAAAAAGTTTGAGGGAAGTGAACTACGTATAAATATAGCAATCAATAACATAGTTCTTACAAATCGGAATCCACAAAATTGAATAACGGTAATTATTCCAAGTATGCATAAATGAAAAGATGTAATATGATGAATTTCCAAAGTGATCGATCTTCAAATGTGCCTGGCAAGGAATTCCGGATTGGCGTATGTACATATACGTATGAATAATCTTTATATAATTTAGGAAATTGTTAGTATGGAAAGAAAAAAAATTAAAGCAAATAATGGAATTATGTTGTGAAACAAATTGAGTTTTGAATCCGTGTCGATTGCTAGGAAGAATTGAGTTTTAAAGCAAATAATGGAATTATGTTGTGAAACAAATTGAGCTAACGTGGTAGAGCTATCAGGCATTTATGCTGCAGGTACAAGGTTCAAACCCTACTCGGTGCATGAAAATCCCTTGGGCCTTTGGGCTCCGGGGTGAGGAGTTTTACCCACTTCGGCAACCGCATCTGTCGGCACTTGGGTCGGGGACGAAGCTGGGCTTCCTTCTCGAGGGTGCATTATGGTGAGATGATCGGGTGGGCCTAAGTGGCCCGTCAGTGATTCCAAACTGCCTTTAAAAAAAAAAAAAAACGAGCTAGTATGTTTTATGGAAACTATTTACTTATTTATTATTAAATTAAATATTCTAATATCCATAAAAGCTTTCTAAAAAATAAGTCAACATGGATAACTAAAAAAGGAAGTTATTGAATGCCATTAATTGTAGATCTTGATTTTGAAAAATTAGTCCAGATAAGTATGCTGACGTGGGGTAATATTTCTGTGAAAATTTGTGAAGATGACACATCAGAATTTTGTATATGTTGCAGCTAGTGATTGGTTCCACGTAAGCATTATTAGGCATCCTGAACTCCAGTTTTGTACTCCCTCCGTCCCAAATTGTTTGTCCACCTTTCTATTTATGTTTGTACCAAAATTGTTGTTCACTTTCAAAATCAACCAATCAAAATACTTGAAAATTGTAAAGTTGAAATTCTATTGGCAGTCAACAGTGATAAATGCACTTTTCTTAAACCGTGTGTTTCCTGTTTGGTGACAATCATTTTGGGACGGAGGGAGTATATTAATAAGATAAGATAAGATGTATGCTTTTCTTAGAAAAATAAAAAGTTATGAAGTAATGACTCATTAAAAAAATAATCATATATAATAAAACGTAAAGAGAAGTTGTCTTAGATCTACATAATCGCATACTCCCTCCGTCCCAAAATAAGTGTCTCGTTACAAAATGCACACACTTTTAGGTAAGTCGTTATATACCAATAACATCTCATATTTACCTACTTAAGTCTTTTTTGATTGGCTGAACGGAATCCGAACACTTATTTTTGAACAATCCAAAATAGTAAGTGAAACACTTATTTTAGAAGGGAGCTATTAATGTAAGATTATATGAATATAAACAATAACTTGAAATATATTGTTTATATTAGTAATAACAGAAATATATTGTAATGTATTAAACATTATTTAACTTGAAATAATAAAACATAATAATGATTGAAGAAAATGGAAAAGGGGACCAAAAGACTACAAAATCTTCAAATATATCATGAGAAATTCAATATCTTGAGAAGCTTAAAATATCATGTTCTTATAGTAAAATTACTTAAAAGCCCTTGAAACTATCATGATAATATGCCACCTTTCTTTGTCAATTGATATAAGGTATAATACATATGATAATTGTATTTTTAAATTGTCATGCATCGCACGACTCTAATCCTAGTATACGTGACTCTAATCCTAGTATACGTATATGAGAGTCCCGTAATTCACTATTGTTTAGTGAATTGGAATCGCAAAGTGTAAAGTTGATTGTAGAAGGGGGGGGGGGGTTGAATACAATCTAACAACTAATTTCAGATTTTAACTTAGTTAATTTGTTAGTTGTTAATTGTTTAACAGAAACAGAGTATAACAGATATATGGATATGACAATATCAAAGTAACGAAGAAATGATAGCTAAAATGATGAATTATATTGATCATACAATTCATAAGTGTTGAATGCGGAATGGATTAACCAAAGTTAATCCAATTCAAACACTTAGCTAATCTATTACAAATGAGATGAACAGCAGTGGACAAACACGCTGACTGTTCACTCGCTGGATCGTTAAGTCGTGCTTAGAGTAACTACTCACTGACATACAAGTGATTAACACGATTTAAACGACTAGCCTCTACAGTACAAAACACTGAACTATTTATACTACAAGAGTTCCTAAAATATCGCCTATAAAATAGGATCTTGGAATGACACGTGTCGCTGCTTGATTGGCTTAATCTCTGATGAACCGACATTCTGCGGGTCCCAATTCTGTTACCGCAAATATCTCGTTACCTTAAAATCAATCATTCGCTGCCACGTAATCTTTCGGACATACTTTAAGTTGGAACACTCTTGCTGATGTAGATAAGTACAGTACTTTTTGTACTTGATGATTGAGAGGCTTTATTGAATAGTCCCTGAAGATGCAGTAATCCTCCTCACTCACTGCGAGCTAACATGCTCTTGTAGAATGACTTGAACTAGAGATCTTCTGTGACTAGCTGTTATTCTGGCAGTGACTTTTGCCTTTATTGAATTGAAGAAGTAAAGCTCTCGCTGACGTTGATCAGCGACACACCAAGTTGAGCTTTATTCTTCCTCAGCATATCAATTCCTTGAGAGCAGAATGAATGACGATCAGTGAAACCTATCTTCAGTAACAGCAGCTTTGATACAATCCATTTCTTCACCGAGTAGCGAATAGTTGAGTTGGTCAGCGACCAGCGACTCAACATGGTCAGCGACCAGTGACTCAACAATCTCCCCCTAAATGATTGTGATCGAAGCTCCCTAGACAAACTTGTTGCTGAAAAAGTTTATAGTCAGTGTTTAAAGAATTTAAACATTCAGTGACTTATACTTTGATCCATTCATTTTTCTTTTTGGATTCTTTTGATATGATCTGAGTTTTGCACTTTGGTATTCTCAAAAGATCAGATATTATTGAACTGCAAAATATAAAGTACAAATATTTTTTCAGTTACAATACATCTAATATCTTACAAGTTTTAAACCTACTATCTTCAGTGATTAGATAAATAGCAGAGATTCCTACTATCTTCAGCGATTAGATAAATAGCAAAGATTCCTACTATCTTCAGCGATCAGATATATAGCAGAGATTCCTACTATCTTCAGCGATCAGATAAAACAGTGATTCTTGGTATATCAAACCTACTATCTTCAGCATGACACCCTCTCACGAAGCTTTAACCGACTGAAAATCAATGAAAATGAACTTTCAGATACTTGATCAGGATAGAGAAAGATTCATTGCTAAGCTTCAGATACTGATCCGGATAGAGAAGGATTCATTGCTAAGTTGAAGTGGCACAAATATTGAATAAAATCGCCAAGAAAATTGTAACTCAAATACAGGAAATATGTAAGTTTTGTGATATGATTTCCAAGTATCAGCTACTTTGACAGCATTAGCGATTTTAAAGATGATATGATTTCCAAGTATCAGCGATTTGTCACACGAGCAACATTGGTTTTTGCATTCATTTGCACATTTTCTCCCCCTTGATAATAGCACAGAGTAGATTAGCATTTCTCTGGTAGCATCAGCAATAATTGAATATTTCTCCCCCTTGATGATAGCAAGAAATGCTGCAGCAAATGTTTGATCCTTGTGTAATAGGTGATTGGTTTTCTCATCATCATCAGCTTGTGTTTTAGCTAATGGATCATTGATAACAGAGGGATCAACTTGTATCTCTCCCTGTGACTGGAGAGAGACATTGACAGCTGGTGCAGTGAGAGATGAGAGATAGCTCGGGTCTGTAGCCAGTGATGTGACACCAGCGAAGAGTGTGTTATCACCCACTGATGTCACTTGCCCTTTATTTAAAACATCATCCTTTTGTGAGAATAATGAGTGGCTCATGGGTTGACTCGATAAAAGTTTGTGAGTTGAAGGCTTGATTTTAGCAAGAATGCCCACAGTGACTGAATGTTCAGACCCTGTTTCATCCTTGGCGTCCGTAGACGTCTTCTTTTTGGAAGTTCTTTTAGAGGTTGGTGAAGTTTTCTTTGGTGGTTGACCAGTTTTGGTCACTGGGGGTGTTTTCAGTGACATGGTCAATGTAGGTGTAGGAGCGGACGAATGTACAGCAGTTTCATACTGGATTTCAAATAATCTATGTTTTCTCATGAGAGCATACAAAAATACTTTCACTGGTTTTATTAAAGATATTGAGAACATATCAGGGTTAATCTAATTTTTTATTTTTTTTATTTTTAACCCTTTTTACTTCAGTGATCAGTATCTTCACATACTCTGTTTTTGAACACAAAAAGTTTCTTTGATGATTTTGAAAGACTGTTGTAGCAAGATCTTTGATTTCTGCAAAGGCTCGAAGAGCTTTAAACTTTTGCAGAAATGATGTATGTAAAACTTGATTTTGATCTTGCTACCAATGAAAAAGAAATTATTTCCATAACAGAGTGATAAGGGAATGATTGTTAAATAGGCGTTATGTGAAATGAGATGAAGAGTCGTTTTTATAGTGGAGTTATGTGGGAATTATGTGGTTGAAAATGGATCATCGTGGTTGATGATAGTGGTAAGTAGAGGTGGCATAGAGGTGATAATTAACGGTGGTTAGTGGTATAGGGGTGATGATTGTAGAACTTGGTGGTATTAATGGTGATTGGAGAGGTGCGCCGGAAAAGTAAACTTGATGTAAGAAAGAGAGTGTGTCAGAGGTGCGACTTTTGTGATACACCGAAATGATTAATCGCTTAACCATTATTGATGAATGAATCAGGGAGTCCCTGATGAACATAATTATAACACCACATAATTCAAGAGACATTTTTTTTTAAACATATATCGGAAGCGATTAAATACAAATCATGCATTATAGATTGCGTATAACATAGTTCCCAAAACACAATCTATGCCTGCATGATAAGTTGATACAATAACCACATCAACTACAACATTAAGTTAGGTGTTATTTAAATTCCAAAACATAAGTTTATAAACGACGACATGTCATATAGTCAGAGTAGGCAGTCAAACACTCTTCAAACCAACTTCTTGCCCACCCACATCAAAAGTAATCTGCAAGAAGTGAGGAGAGGGATTAGCACGAAGCTAAGTGAATAGATCACAACTATCAATCTAAACTATCATAGCAATTGATCACCACAAAGCATCATAACAAATACATCAAAGAGGATCGGTGGTCCTTGAGGTACCCTCATGCCGCGGTGGTTCCCCAAGTAACACTTATAACCACTGAAGGCCAAACAGTGGTCTGACCGATAATTTAGTACCATTACTACATACGACATGATTTCAATAAACAACATATGTACAAAGTCATCATGTCGTCCGAAGTAATAGTATCCAAACCCAATATCATATTGACCCCTGACAAGATAGCACATTCCATAATCATCATGGCAAAATGTACTTATTCAATATATACTTGTAAAGCCATGTTTACCCGTTGTAACCGGATTGTTACAACTAATTCAGAAAGAGAGTCAATGATCCACTCACCCTTCACAGTCACCGTCTTCACTCAAAGATCTAATATTATTGAGTCTTCGGTTTATCTGAGAATACAAGAGGATTACAAGTTAATATTCATTTCATATGATATCTAACTTTCAGTAGGCACTTATTATCAGTTCATCAAACATTAAGAACCATAAAGATAGTATACAAGTTGATTAACACGATTTCTAGCAAGCTAAAATAACAAGCACTGCAAACAGTGGGAATCCGCCGGATTCAAATGAATACGGCCGGATTCCCATGAATCCGCCGTATTCCACACCCCTTTCAGCACTAACTTTGGGACAGAACCTCAACTAAGGAATACGCCCTGTGAATACGCCGGATTCCCGTGAATCCGGTTCCCATGTGGCCTGAATCCGCCGTATTCAAATGAATACGACCGGATTCCCGTTTGATTCGGAAAGGCATTAAAAGGGGGAATCCGACCGGATTCCCGTGAATCCGCCGGATTCCCAAGAACATCAGGCACGCCCAGAACCTGCAACAACTCAACCCGAACCAAAACCCCCAATCATCAAATTAAAGTTACACTACACGATTTATACATAAAAATAACTCAAAGCATCATCATATGTCAAGTTCTAACACATCTAACTTCCTAATTCATCAATCTAAACATGATCACACATTAACCTATTTCTTCAAACCCTAACTCCTAAACACATATATTCAAGTAATTTACACTTACAATCGATGTAGCAACTAGGTAGATGATGATGTTGATAGTGGTAACCAAGAACCCAAGCTCAATTCGATTGTTCAAAGCTTTCTCTTTTTGATTTCACCCAATTTCAAAGTATATGTGTGTGTGTTCTCTTTTGGGAGTTAAAATAAATTGGGGAGGGGAAAATAGGCCGATCCACCAACTAAAGGTGGGTATAAGTGGATACCAAAATATACCCGCTTTAAACCTATTGTCTGGAACCTAAAAAAACGTTTACATGAAAATATATTTTATTATACCGTCAACTAAATTTATTTAAAACAAGTAATAATTTATGTATCACAATAAATCGTTTGACCATTTACCCTATTAATTTCAATTTGGCAAATAATACGAATTATTTCTAAACTTAATTAAATAATCAAATGAATTAAGTAATTTACCAAATTTCTCCTAGGCCGGTAATGAGGATGTTACAAATCTTCCCTCCTTAAGAAGATTTCATCCCCGAAATCTCGCCACACTCAAAGAGATAGGGATAACGTAATCGCATGCTTTCTTCCGTTTCCCACGTAAGATTAGCACCCAAACTATGTCACCACTTAACCAAAACCATGGGTATCTCCTTTTTTCGAAGTTTAGTCACTTTTCTATCAACAAGCTCTATGGGCTCCTCTACAAGTTTCTGACTTAAGTCGACACGCAGGTCTTGTAACGGAAGGACTTGGGATTGGTCCTCCACCTTACACTTCCTTAAGTAACAAACATTAAAAGTGTCATGAATACCCGCTAATTCAGGAGGAAGATCTAATGATACCGTTTGGTCATTAACTATTTGGCGAATTCTAAATGGCCCAATAAACCTAGGAGCAAGTTTACCACGTTTACCAAACCGAATCACTCATTTCCAAGGAGAAACCGTTAAATATACCAATTCATCCACTACAAACGAAACCGGACGGCGCCGCGGATCGGCATATTGTTTCTGTCTATCCCGAGCAGCTTTCAACTTCTCACGAGCTATAGCTACTTTATCAGCCGTAATCTGAACAATGTCTGGACCCGCAAATTGTTTCTCACCCGCTTCCAACCAACATGTGGGTGTCCTACAACGACGCCCATAAAGCATTTCATACGGAGGCATACCTATACTTGAGTGATAAGAATTATTATACGCAAACTTAATCAATGGCAGGTGTGAATCCCAAGACCCACCATATTCCAACACACAAGCACGCAACATATCCTCCAAAGTTTGAATGGTGCGCTCTGATTGACCGTCCGTCTGAGGATGATAAGCCGTACTCAAATTGATTCTAGTACCCAATTCCTTTTGCAAATTCCGCCAAAATCCAGACGCCAACCGAGGATCTCTGTCTGATACAATAGATAACGGAATCCCATGCCTCGAAACAACCTCACTGATGTACAACCGGGCTAACTTACTCAAAGATGCCGTCTCACTAGTAGCCAGGAAGTGAGCACTCTTAGTTAGTCGGTCCACAATCACCCAAATCATGTCATTTCCTCGAACGGTTCGTGGAAATTTTGTTACAAAATCCATCGTAATGTGTTCCCATTTCCACTCGGGGATCTCAAGTTGTTTCAACGACCCATACGGTTTCTGGTGTTCGGCTTTCACTTGAGAGCATATATGGCACGATTCCACCAAGCGAGCAATATCCGTTTTCAAAGTAGGCCACCAATACAAAGGTTTCAAATCATTATACATTTTTGTGCTCCCTGGATGAACCGACAATCTGGACTTATGAGCTTTCATCAATATTACATCACGAAGTCCACCAAGCAAAGGAACCCAAACACGCGATTGGAATGTCTTTAATCCATGAGAATCGTCACATAACAGTTCTTTTCTTTTCAATAGAATCTCGGCTTTCAAATTCTGATCCAACAATGCTTCCATTTGTGCCATTCTCAATTTGTCAATCAAATCCGAGGAAACTTCTAATCGCATAAAGCAAACTTTCTCGAATTTCCCTTTTCTACTCAACGCATCTGCGACTACATTCGCCTTACCCGGATGGTAACGAATTTCACAATCATAATCCTTTATCAACTCCAACCATCGCCTCTGACGCATATTCAGTTCCTTCTGAGAAAATATGTACTGAAGACTCTTGTGATCCGTACAAATAACACATTTAGTCCCATACAAGTAGTGTCTCCAAATTTTCAAAGCAAAAACTACAGCCGCTAGCTCCAAATCATGGGTAGGATAATTCTTTTCATGAGGCTTAAGCTGTTGAGACGCATATGCTATGACTTGACCGCGTTGCATTAGAACACCGCCCAAACCCGCATGTGAAGCATCGCAATACACAATGAAATCATCGGACCCGTCAGGCAGAGCTAAAATTGGAGCCTGACACAATAACCGTTTCAAAGTCTGGAAAGCCGACTCTTGTTGATCATTCCACTGAAACTTAACATCCTTTCGCTTCAATTTCGTCAAAGGACCCGCAAGCTTAGAGAAATCCTTTATGAACTTTCGATAGTAGCCCGCCAAACCAAGAAAACTCTTAATCTCTGAAGCAGACTTAGGTGCTTGCCAATTCATAACTGCCTCAACCTTAGATGGATCTACCTTAACTCCATCCTCACAAATAATATGCCCCAAAAACTGGACCTCACGCAACCAAAACTCACATTTGGAGAACTTAGCATACAACTTCTCCTGTTTCAAGGTGTCAAGTACTAAACGCAAATGTACTTCATGATCGGACTCAGTCTTAGAATAAATCAATATATCATCAATAAATACAATAACAAACTTATCAAGGTATGGTCGACAAACTCTATTCATCAAATCCAAAGACCGCCGGAGCCCAAAAGGCATAACAAGAAATTCATAATGACCATATCTAGTGCGGAAAGCCGTCTTAGGAATATCCTCCTCACAAACCCGCACTTGGTGATAACCCGACCTCAAGTCAATCTTAGAGAAATAGGAAGACCCTTGTAATTGATCAAACAATTCATCTATTCGGGGCAAAGGGTACTTATTCTTTATGGTTCGCTTATTCAACTCCCTATAATCAATACACATCCGAAGGGTGCCATCCTTCTTTTTAACAAACAACACCGGTGCACCCCAAGGAGACGAACTAGGCCTGACGAAACCCTTATCTAATAGCTCCTGGATTTGGGTCATCATTTCACGAATTTCGGAGGGAGCTAGTCTATAAGGAGCCTTAGCTACAGGAGTAGAACCCGGAATCAGGTCAATTTTATATTCCACCTTTCTAATGGGAGGCAACCCAGGCAATTCATCAGGAAAGACATCGGGGTAATCAGACACCACCCGGACATCGGAAACAGTTTTCTTTTCTAATTTTGCATCAATTATATAGGCCAGGTAGGATACACAACCTTTAGCTAGAGATTTACTAGCTTTCATCATAGAAATCATAGGGATACTACCTCTTTCCTGTTCCGCTCGAGCCACAACATATGACTCATCCGAGATTGGAATCCTAATTAGTTTCTTATGGCACTCTATACTTGCCTTATTCTTACTTAACCAATCCATGCCTAAAACCGCATCAAAACTGGGGATAGGCATCAATAGAAAAGAAATTGGGAAACTATGATCCTCAATCAATATGCTAGCTCCAGTCACCGATGTGGTAACTGGAACTATCTTGCCATTTGCTATCTCAACCTCAATAGGATTTGTAATACAAGTGGGAGTCAATTTCAGTTTATCGCAGAAAAGCATAGATATAAATGAGCAATTGGCTCCCGAATCAAACAGAACAGTAGCTGGTACAGAGTTGATTAGAAATGTATCAGTTATAACATCTTCAGTCCTGACAGCATCATCAGCTGTCATTTGGAATGCCCTGCCGGTTGCCGTTGGGGGATTCTTTCTTTTCTGGCCAGAAGATGAAGACCCTCCGACCACACCTATCTTTTGTTTTCCAGCCTCCGGACACAAACCCGAACGATGACCTTCCTTTTGGAAATTCCAACACACATGCCTAGGAAACGCACAATCCTTGATGTCATGACCAAGTTGTCCACATTTGATACACCTAGCAGTTTGTGGAGTGCAAGGACCCGTGTGTCTCGATTTACAATTGTGGCACCAATTGGTTCTATCCAATGATTTACTATCCGAACTGGGCTTCTTAGGTTGATGAAATCCCTGTCATTTCTTCTTTCCAGGACTACCCGAAGAATCACCTTTGGGTTTAAATGGAGATTTTCCCTTAACTTCCAAGCCCTGGGCTCTAACATCTCCATCCACAGAACGGGCAAGATCAAAAGCTTGGGAAAGAGTACCCGCCAGTCTCACGGTCGTCCGATAAGTATGCGGTAACATTCCCACAAAATGGTCGATCTTCATACGTTCCTCCGGTACCCATTGTTGCACGAATCTCAACTTGTCAGTGAATTGGGAAATGAGATCATCCATCGTCATCTTATCCGTTAACTGCAAATCCAAAAACTCGCGTCGAATCCGAGTCATGTCAAATCCCGAACAATATTTCTTACAAACCTCATTGTGGAAATCAGACCAACAAATCGATGCTCTCTGCTGTGGGGTAAAATGTGATGTAATGGAATCCCACCAAACCATTGCTGGACCCTTAAGGAGTTGCACCGCAAAAGGAACTTTGACTTCCTCTTCACATCGACAAACCTCAAACTTTTTTTCCACATCCCTCAGCCAATCCAAGGTAACGGAGGGATTTGTACTACCCGAATAATCCGATGGTTGATGTAGCGTAAAAAGTCACGTTTTTACCTACATTATTGACCCCATATTTAGGCCTTTTATAACAAAATCATTCTTAAAACATCATTATTTATCATATTTTGTTATAAAGGTGAAAACTTGACGGACTTTCCAAAACTATACGAAAAGGGCTGAAAATACACTGAAATGGGCACCAAATTGAGCCAATCCCTAAATCTACTGTAAACTCCATACCAAGACCTCACATTTACCTTATTTTGTAGCTATGGAGATTACGGGAACGTGGATATAAGGATTGCTCAAAACGGATCAAGGACGAAAAAGTTATGCAAGTTACAGCGCAGCCGAAAGCTACAAAACGTATTCTGGACACGCATGGGCCCCACACATCCAATTTCTACCAAATTGGCATCATTAGAAGCGTAACGGAATTACGAAGCCGTAGGCGAAAGAATCAAGTCAAACGGACGCGAAACGGAGAAGATACGGCCTTCCGAAGATGCGAGAAAAGTCAGAAAAATCACACGGCCTAGCACACGGCCACCCCAGGGCCGTACACGGCCTATACAGGGCCGTACACGGCCTGTACAGAACCGTACACGGCCTGTATAGGGCCGTACACGGCCTCTTTTGGTCACACATGGCCTCCGTCTTGCTTCGTTTGCTTGTACGTGTGCTTGTGTGCTTGTACTCTTTGATCCATGGCTTGCCTATAAATAGTGACCTCTCCATCCTCATTTCACACACCAATTCTTTCATAGAATTTTCACTTTCTCTCTCACACACACTCTCTCTCTCTACTTTCTCTCTCTAGCACTACTCTTAGGAGTTAGAGGAGAAATAGAAAGAGCAGCTAGTTAGCGTAGCGGTAGTTGTAGCGTCTGTACGGAGTCACTCCGAGACTTTGGTCATGAAGATTTGTCTGTAATAAATATTCAGGTTATATTTATATCTCTTTTCTTTATTTCGTAAATATGATTTGCTTATATTATGTTTGCGTTGTATTGATTGCTAGAGATGCCATGCTAGGCTAGACAAATCTGTGTTTGCTATGATAATGGTTATGTTTAAGTAGTTATGATTTAATATGCAATTGGGATGTCACCATTATGAAACAACGGAGGTAACGTTATACGGATTTCATTTGTATAGCGCCGGAACCATCACGAATGTGTGTAGTATGGAACGTGGAAGCTATGAAAGTCGTGGGCACAATCCGTTGTGGAAATAATGATTCCCAATTGTAACATGCTGTTGCTCTGTCTGTGTGAATATTAAACTGTATCTAAATTTATGAATTGAATCTCAATTGTTTACCTATCCAACTTATGCTGTGGTTAGAAACTTCCTGCTAAAACCTGGCCAGTTATTAGTGGTACGTACTCTACCTATTCTATGTATGATGAAGCATTTGAACTCGACATGGCTGTATTCTCTAGATTGAAACTACATCATAAGAGATACGGAGCATAGGATTAGAGATAGGTTAGATTCAAGTTTTTATATTGAATATCTTTGAGAGACCTTTCGGGATATTTATGATCCAATTATCTGGTTATGTGATACAGTATGAAATAGGAATAGTTATCTGTGTGCCTTTCTATTGCATGTTCTTGTTTGATTGTTGCCTTAGGAATGCTGCATGCTAGAACTGTACCTCTGATTACTATATGTAACTGCATGATTAGGGTTTTCAGATATAAGTTGATGTTTATACAGTAGAGTGATATGCATGTAATAGTTAAGGTGATTTATATGATTGATGATGAACAATTCAATAAACCGTTAGACAAGTTAATCCAACCTATTCCGTAGGGTAACTCCTGTTCACTTTATTGTTTATTCAACAATTCATGCCATGATACCGACACACATTTGTCAGAGATTGGGGAATAGGATTAGAGAATAACTGTTGATTGAATTGATCAGTACATTTGGGAGAACTTCCGGTGTATCTGACACTATATAATTGCTATCCATGTGACATACTATTTATCTGATTGTAGAGACCTTTACGTTAGATATTTAATAGGATCGTAATTATACATCATTAATAATATAGGGTATCCAATGAGCAAACTGGTAATTTGAATCAATGCTAAGGAAAAACCATAAAACGGCACAGTACTTCGTATAACGTTTAAATACGCGGGATAAGCTAAGGAACTGCCGTAGGTATAATACTTCGTGTTAGTTTAAGTTCCGGTTACTCAACGGATTAATCATCATAACTAGTGGCTTTAACACCCATAACTACTATCCAAAGCATATACCAGCATCATAGTAAACACTCTCGTATCCATTGTTCTCTGAGCCTCCGTACAAACATCTTTTCCTTTTCTGCATTTATTTTTCGGTAGATTAGTTATAAAACCAAATCAAACCAACTCTTATTTTAAACCCTAGCTAGATTACAAAAGATAATTAGAACGCCTAAGATCCCATGCCCGTTGTAGTGTAAGAACGACACCTGAGTCAACATACCGCTTACTACCCTAGTAACCTAATTAGGGCTGAAAGTAGTATTAGCTTAGGATATCCCCAGCTCTATAAATTTAAAACACCCCACTGTTGTGCCCGCTTCGATAACGACCGCTACGGCGCGCATCAGGTTTTTTGCGCCGCTGCCGGGGATTACAACGACCGATTTTAGGTATTTTAGTTATCTTAGTTATTTAGCGATCCTTTCGGAAGATCAATATCATCCGTAAGTTACTTTTCCTATCTTTAGATTAGATTTCCTTTTCCGTTCTTAGAATAGTTTAAACCCATCCTTTCCAAAACTCTACTTTCTACCAACAAGTTATGACGAATCGTATCACTCTCGCCTCATCAATCAAGCCACTGCTAGAGGAACGAGGAGGACCAATCGTATCATCTGCTGACGAAAACCTTGAAATTAAGCCACATTTCATCAAAATGATTAAATCTCAGTGCCAATTTCATGGTCTTCCGGTTGAAAATCCAAACTCTCATCTTAACAAGTTCATCAACCTTTCCGACTCCTTCGAACAAACGGGATCCAGTAATGAAGTTACCCGACTTCACCTGTTTCCCTATTCTTTAGCTTCTTGAGCACAAATATGGTTTTATGAACTCGAACCTAATTCGATTCATACATGGGAGGAGATGGCTACCAAATTCATGGCTAAATATTTCCCTCCATCCCTACAAACCAAGCTTAAGAATGAAATCACTAACTTTCTCCAAAAGGATAATGAATCATTAAGCTCTGCTTGGGAACGCTTTAAGAATTTGCTCGGAAGATTTCCGAATCATCAGTTTGCTGAAACGAATTTGGTCTGCACATTCTACAATAGTTTGAATCCTCATCATCAACAAACCCTCGATGCTGCTTCATCCGGAAATTTCATGCTACATACTTCAGACGAAGCATGGAGGTTGATCGAGACGATGACGATGCATCAACATGACTTGGAGCAAGATGAATCAACTTCGGAGGAAAGGAGTACTTCTAATGCCTTGGACACTTTGAAAGCTCAAATTGAATCAATCTCTAAAGTTGTCAAGGACATGCAAGAACCTTCTGCACCCAAACACGAGAAGAAACCTCAAAAGCTATTCTCACGCCAAAGGTTCAAAGAAGACATTCTTGCCACTACTGAAGAAACCTCTGATCAAGCACATCATTCAAAATCTTTCATTCAGAGGCCAACCAGTAGACCTTCTTCTCAATCGTTAGTTCTTTCTTCACCCTCTACTTCATCTCATTTAACTTCTTGTCTAAACACCAAAATTTTCAATAACTTCATGGTTAATCAAAATAATATTAATAAACAAATTGTTGATTTTCAAAACCAAATTGATAGTTTGCTTAGAATTTCAAACGATTTAGTTAAAAACATGGAGGATAATGTAAAAAGGTTGTTTTTAAAAGTTGATGAGAAGCAAAGGGAAGAAGCGATTAGCAAAGCTATTCATCATTCATCTTATGATTATGATGATATCCTTGTTGTCACTAGAGGAGGAAAAGAGACTAAGAATGAGAAATCGATAGATATTCCGACAAACGAACCTTCTATTTCTTCACCTCTCACGAACTCAGTACCAGTTAAGACACCTGTTACTTCTCCTGAGCCAGCACCTTCTAAAGCCCCAGAAGTTATTGTTCCTACACGTATACCTTTCCCTGGTAGGCTTAAGAAAGAGAAACAAGAAGCTCAGTTTGGAAAATATCTAGAGATGTTTAAAAGCTTACACTTAAATGTCAAACTTTTAGATGCTTTAGTTGAGATGCCTAGTTGTGCCAAATTCTTTAAAGAACTCTTGTCAAATAAAGAAAAACTTAGACAAATAGTTAACTTGCCTTTAGATGCAGAGTGCTCTTTGATCATGCAACAAGGACTACCCCCAAAGCTAGGAGATACTGGCCGTTTCACTATACCTTGTTATCTACAGGATGTTCAAATAAGTAACGCCTTAGCCGACTTAGGAGCTAGTGTAAACCTTATGCCGTATTCCCTCTATAGGAAATTAGGATTAAGCGAACTTTTACCAACTCGTATGACCATCCAATTAGCCGATAGATCAGTTAAACTCCCTCGTGGAATTGCTGAAGATATTATGGTACGTGTTGATAAATTCGTCTTTCCTGTGGATTTTGTTGTCATGGACATTGAGGAAGATACCGAAGTTCCACTCATCCTTGGCAGACCTTTCCTAAACACTGCCAAGGCCGTCATTGACGTAAATGAAAAATCTTTAAAACTTCGAGTCGGAACTGAGGAGGTCACCTTCAATGTTGACAAGCTAATGAAACAACCTATGGGAGAAGACCTTGGTCTTGTAGATTTTATGCAGGAAATAATTGAAGAACACCTGGAAGAGATCCTCGCAGTAAGCAGCAATAACTCTCTTCCAAACACAGTCATCACTACCAGAAGACTTTGCCAAGAAGATGGAGGTCTATGCTCAGCTATCTCGGATTCACCAACTGCATCTAAGGAAGTACTATTTCCTTTAAAGAAATCCAGCAATCAGCTTAACAGTTCTATCACAGCTGCTCCGCTTGGATCTGGCACACCTGTCACTCTCTTAAGAAGGAACCCTACTCCTGAAGTACCTGATTCATCTCTCACAAAAAACCAAATTCTGAAGACTCTCGAAGAGATGGAGTCAATGCTTAAACCACCTTATCTACAATCTGAAAGATCAAATCCAGAGATCACATTCAGCACATCTTCTTCTGCTCAATTCCAGAGATTTGCATTCACGGAAAACAACGATACCATAATCACTGAAGACAATGCAATCTCTCACTCTTCAAAAGCAAAATACGAGCTAAGAAAAGATGAGCTCTCCGATAAACCAGAATGGGTTGAAATAGCATTAGCCGACAGTCCAGAAAACCCTGCAGAAGATTCAGAATTTCAAACGAAGTTCGACGAGCTTAAAAGAGACGAAATTGCAAGGATGAAACCTTCCATAGAAGAACCACCAGAATTGGAGCTAAAGGAACTACCCTCACACCTTGAATATGCTTTTCTCGAAGGAACTTCACACTTACCAGTTATCATATCAAAAGACCTGAAGCCGGAAGAGAAAGCAAAACTTATTGAAGTTTTGAAGTCACATAAGAAAGCGATTGCTTGGAAGATTTCTGACATACAAGGGATCAGTCCGAACTATTGCACTCACAAGATCTTAATGGAAAACGACTTCAGACCATCAGTACAAAGGCAGAGGAGAGTCAACCCGAAGATTCAAGAAGTGGTTAAGAAGGAAGTTATCAAACTCTTGGACGCTGGCCTGATTTACCCTATTTCAGATTCCCCTTGGGTCAGCCCAGTTCAAGTTGTCCCAAAGAAAGGAGGAATGACGGTTATCGCTAACGAAAACAATGAATTAATTCCAACACGAGCCGTCACCGATTGGAGGGTGTGTATTGACTACCGAAAACTAAATGAAGCCACTCGCAAAGATCACTTCCCTCTACCGTTCATTGATCAGATGCTGGAAAGATTATCAGGAAATGAATTCTACTGTTTTCTTGATGGATTCTCTGGTTATTTTCAGATTCCTCTCGATCCAAACGACCAAGAAAAGACAACATTCACATGTCCATATGGAACTTTCGCTTACCGACGTATGCCGTTTGGCTTATGTAATGCACCTGCTACATTTCAGCAATGCATGGTGGCAATTTTCCATGACATGATCGAACAATGCATGGAGGTATTCATGGACGACTTCTCAGTCTTTGGAGATTCCTTCTCTACTTGTCTTTCCAACTTGGATAGGATGCTTGCCCGATGTGAAGAATCAAACCTCGTTCTGAATTGGGAAAAATGCCATTTCATGGTAAAAGAAGGAATAGTTTTAGGGCACCGCATATCAAAAGCCGGAATTGAAGTTGACAAAGCTAAGGTTGAAACTATCTCAAAACTTCCTCCACCTACTTCTGTTAAAGCCATCCAAAGTTTTCTAGGTCATGCCGGATTCTACCGTCGCTTCATCAAGGATTTCTCCAAGATCTCTCGACCTATGACTCATCTTCTTGAAAAAGATACTCCGTTTGCCTTTACAGATGAATGTCTCCAAGCTTTCAACCATTTGAAAGATCAGCTTGTACATGCACCGATAATGATTGCCCCAGATTGGAGCCTTCCATTTGAGATCATGTGCGATGCCAGTGATTTCGCGGTTGGAGCTGTATTGGGACAGAGGAAGGATAAGCACTTTCAACCAATATACTATGCCAGCAAAACGCTCACAGACGCCCAAGAAAATTACACAACCACAGAAAAGGAGCTGCTTGCGGTAGTATTTGCTTTTGATAAATTTCGTTCCTATCTTATGTTGTCCAAAACTATTGTCTACACAGATCATTCAGCCTTGAAGTATCTTTTCAAAAAGCAAGATGCAAAGCCTAGACTGCTAAGATGGATTTTACTCCTGCAAGAGTTCGATATCGAGATCAAAGATAAGAAAGGAGCAGAAAACGTTGCAGCAGATCATCTAAGCCGATTAGAAAATCCTACACTACAGCAGCTTAATGAAAAGGATATTCAAGACCAGTTTCCTGAAGAACAACTCATGCACATCGGCAAATACCATCAAGGATCCACATCCAAAGATCCTTGGTATGCTGATCATGCTAATTTCCTGGTAGGAAATATAATACCCAAAGGAATGCCGACATCTCAGAGACGAAGATTCTTCCGCGACATAAAAAATTACTATTGGGACGATCCTTTCCTCTTTAAGGTTTGCCCTGATCAGATCATTAGAAGATGCGTCGATGGGAAGGAAGCAGAACAAATCCTTCGACAAAGCCACCATGGACCTACTGGAGGACATCACGCAGTTAACTTAACAGCACGAAAGGTGTATGATTCTGGCTTTTACTGGCCAACCATCTATCGAGATACTTATGACCTGGTGAAACGCTACGACATTTGCCAAAGACAAGGCAATGTATCAGCAAGGAACGAAATGCCACTCACTAATATCCAGGCTTGTGAAATCTTTGATATATGGGGGTTAGATTTTATGGGACCTTTCCCTAAGTCTAATGGAAAAGAGTACATCCTAGTTGCTGTCGATTATGTCTCCAGGTGGGCCGAAGCACAAGCTTTCCCGACAAATGATGCCAGAGTAGTGACAAAGTTTCTCAAACAACTATTCTGTCGATTCGGAACTCCAAGAGCTATCATAAGTGATCGTGGCACTCACTTCTGCAACACTCAATTCATGAAGGTTATGCAGCAGTATGGCGTCACTCACAAGATGTCCACTGCCTATCATCCACAAACAAATGGACAAGCTGAGATCACGAACAGAGCTTTAAAGAGAATCTTGGAGCGAACAGTCGGAAATCATGGGGATAAGTGGGCTGACAAATTAGACGATGCGCTGTGGGCATTCAGAACTGCTTACAAAACACCTTTAGGTACCACACCATATCGTCTAGTTTATGGCAAGGCATGTCACCTACCAGTGGAGTTGGAATACAAGGCATACTGGGCGCTGAAGAACTGCAATCTAGACACTTCTATCATAGGTTCCCATCGGAGAATGCAACTAAATGAATTGGCCGAATTAAGAGATCAAGCATATGAAAGCTCCCTGAACTACAAGGACAGAACCAAGAGAATTCATGATTCCAAGCTTAAACTCTCAAGGTTCAAACCAGGAGATAAAGTGCTTCTCTTCAATTCGCGCTTCAAAAAGTTCTCTGGAAAATTCAAGATCAGGTGGACCGGACCATTCATAATCTCAAAGGTATTCCCTTATGGTGCAGTCGAACTCGAATCACCGGAAGGTAATTTTAAGGTAAATGGTCATCGGTTAAAGCATTACATCGAAGACTTCCCCATTCGTGAGGATGTCTTTATCTTCGAACCACCCTGAGTCAGTCAGAAAGGTACAAGAGTCGAGCTAAAAGACTCTTTAAACAAAGCGCTCTTGGGAGGCACCCCAAGCTTATCTTACTTTTCCTGTCCTTTTTATTTCTTAGTTTATTTTTAATCCAGTATTGATATCACTGATCTAATATATATGCAGGCTTGCAACTTATCAGACAATCAAATAGATTTATCTGAGATAAGTTTTATTTACACAAGTGCAAGAAAAGTTCAGATGGCATTCCATCTGTCCTTTCTGCATTTGTTCACTTTCCATTTAGCATTACCTGTTTTATGTTTATTTCAGGATGGACGCTCGGATCGAGACTGAGGATCATGTTGCTGCGAGGCAACCAAGACAGAGGAGACGACACAGACCCAGGCAGAGGAGACACAGGAGAGCTTTACTTGCTATCCCTGAGGAGGGACTTGTAGATGTTCAGCTAGAGCATGAGGAGGAGGCCACACATCACCTGCAGCCCAGCCTGTGCCACCACAGACTACTCCAGCGATCAGACAGCCACCTACTCTTGAGTATGGCATTACCCTGTATGATCCCGCTGCTACGTGGGCCTTATTCCAGACCTTCACTGCACATCATCAGATCCTTTCAGCACTGTGTGAGGTAGCCGGATTGCCGAGACCTGCGGGACCACCTTTCAGGTTGGGACCAGACCCAGGACCATCTCGACCACCCTGGTCTTTCTTCCCTGCTGCTGGATCTTTTGTTGGACCTGCTGCTGGACCATCTACTGGACACCCTATTGCTCCTGCTGCTGAGCCTGCTGCCTCTGGGACCTCTGCATCTATGGATCCAGTTCTTCGTAAGCAGCTATATGCCATGCTTGATGTTTCGAGCCCAGCTCCTGCACCAGTCTATGACAGGACTGCAGAGGATGAGTTTGACCCAGATAGCGATGACTTGCTAGATGACTATTATTAGTTTACTTTTTACTTTAGTTTATTTTATTTCGTGTTATTACTCTGTACTTATGTTTTGACTACTGAGACGTGATACTCTGATGAGGTTGTGATTACTGCAGAACTAGCTTCGTATGGAATGGCTGAGCCTAAAACTTCTGAAATCATTTGCACAACTTCTGCACGAACCTGGTCCAACTCCAGTAGCCACTATTTATAGGGAAGTTCCTTTTCAGTATTTTCATTATAAATATTTTGCCATGACCCTTATTTCAAACTCTAAGTGTGGGATTAGCAACCCCATTCTTAGAGAATACTTGAAACTAAAAATTGTTCAATAAAATCATTAAAACCCTAAGTGTGGGATTCTCCCTACTTAGTGAAAAAAAAAAAAAAACATTGAGGACAATGTTTACTTTTAAGTGTGGGATAGCAATATACCCTACTTCGTATAATAAGCTTAAATTTTTTCAAAAATGTCCTCGAATTTTTCAACTTGTTCTCGCATGAAGCCAATATGTCATTACTTACCCTAAACTTTCAAAACCATTTTGAGTCAACAATATATGTAAGGCTACAAAATTTTCAAATAAACTCAAAGGTTAAGCAGAGAGAGGTAGAATCACGTCAGATTCCAACTTTTTCTTAATGAAAGTCTAAGAGGGGCATCACATGGCTGGGCACATACAACCCAATAAACTTGCGGTGAGGTATCTTGAGCCTAATAGCATTCATTTTTAATGCTTCACTTTTCGTTTCTTGTGTGTGACCGGTGCATGCGTTCTGAATTAGAACTTGCTCCTGACATGCGTTTCGAGACCATATTGACAGGTGCCATACGTGGCATAGGTGCAATTAAATGACCTGGACATTTTTAGGAATAACCCCCTTTTTCTCATATCTTTTCAAGCCAACCCTTTTCCGAAACTTTAGTGTTGAAGATCCCCTAGAAAAAC
Organism: Helichrysum umbraculigerum; assembly: GCA_949592205.1. Taxonomy (NCBI): domain Eukaryota; kingdom Viridiplantae; phylum Streptophyta; class Magnoliopsida; order Asterales; family Asteraceae; genus Helichrysum; species Helichrysum umbraculigerum. Next base: position 62,313,944 of record CATIUR010000007.1, on the reverse strand, counting down.
CCTGTTGAGCCTAAGCCTTTTCGTTTCTTTCAAAACCCTAAAAAACCCACATTTCCACTCACCACCAAAACGTCTTGATAAAAGAAATTTCTGAGGAAATAAGAAATAGCTATTTGGATGTCCTTACCCACTCGAGCAATTGCCCCCTCAAGTCATAAATTCCTGGTGACGAACTTCAAAAGAAGAATATCAAAAGAAATCACCCGAAGCTCCCAAAAGAATCATCCATGGAGCCGTGAAAATTATCTTGAAGAAATTGCAAAAGCGAAAAGAAGATGAGGCATCTAAAAAAGCAAAAGAAAAAAGAAAAAAAATAGAAAAGAAAATGCCTCAAGAAAATACAAAAAGAAAGAATAAAAGATCCAAGGAAGTTCAAGAATCATCCAAAAAGAAGAAATTCTCGGTGGATTCCCCTTTCTATAGGATTCAGTCAAATAAAGGTTTCTCACGACCTTAAGAGTTTCTGGAGTCAAGATCAGTCCTTCCTTCCATACCCTACCAACCTTTCCTTTTTCAAAATATTTCCCTTTTTCACCCCCAAAATACAACCCAATCAAATGTCCTGGGATAATTAGTGCCGTCCCTGTCTAAGTGGTGGAGATTCGATTCTCGATCAAGCCTATGACGATGAATGCTGCATGACTGGTATTATGAGCGATTTCGTTCGATCTAGATTATTAGGAAACCCGATACACTTGTGTCAATTGAGTGACCACCTGGTAAGGAATCGCCCAGTCATGTATATTCCAAGATCACGAGAATTGAAAGCATGCCTAAGATGATCATTCTGAAAAGTTGGATACGTCGTGTGCATATCTCCTATGTTACACCTGAGGGATTATTTGATTATTTTCGTAGTTTTTACTTATATTTATGACTCCCGTAAAAACATTTTTTCAGAAAAAGTTCCTGGGTATAGTTGACAGGCGGAATTGCTTGAGGACAAGCAAAACTCTAAGTGTGAGATATTTGATGTAGCGTAAAAAGTCACGTTTTTACCTACATTATTGACCCCATATTTAGGCCTTTTATAACAAAATCATTCTTAAAACATCATTATTTATCATATTTTGTTATAAAGGTGAAAACTTGACGGACTTTCCAAAACTATACGAAAAGGGCTGAAAATACACTGAAATGGGCACCAAATTGAGCCAATCCCTAAATCTACTGTAAACTCCATACCAAGACCTCACATTTACCTTATTTTGTAGCTATGGAGATTACGGGAACGTGGATATAAGGATTTCTCAAAACGGATCAAGGACGAAAAAGTTATGCAAGTTACAGCGCAGCCGAAAGCTACAAAACGTATTCTGGACACGCATGGGCCCCACACATCCAATTTCTACCAAATTGGCATCATTAGAATCGTAACGGAATTACGAAGCCGTAGGCGAAAGAATCAAGTCAAACGGACGCGAAACGGAGAAGATACGGCCTTCCGAAGATGCGAGAAAAGTCAGAAAAATCACACGGCCTAGCACACGGCCACCCCAGGGCCGTACACGGCCTATACAGGGCCGTACACGGCCTGTACAGAGCCGTACACGGCCTGTATAGGGCCGTACACGGCCTCTTTTGGTCACACATGGCCTCCGTCTTGCTTCGTTTGCTTGTACGTGTGCTTGTGTGCTTGTACTCTTTGATCCATGGCTTGCCTATAAATAGTGACCTCTCCATCCTCATTTCACACACCAATTCTTTCATAGAATTTTCACTTTCTCTCACACACACACTCTCTCTCTCTACTTTCTCTCTCTAGCACTACTCTTAGGAGTTAGAGGAGAAATAGAAAGAGCAGCTAGTTAGCGTAGCGGTAGTTGTAGCGTCTGTACGGAGTCACTCCGAGACTTTGGTCACGAAGATTTGTCTGTAATAAATATTCAGGTTATATTTATATCTCTTTTTTTTATTTCGTAAATATGATTTGCTTATATTATGTTTGCGTTGTATTGATTGCTAGAGATGCCATGCTAGGCTAGACAAATCTGTGTTTGCTATGATAATGGTTATGTTTAAGTAGTTATGATTTAATATGCAATTGGGATGTCACCATTATGAAACAACGGAGGTAACGTTATACGGCTTTCATTTGTATAGCGCCGGAACCATCACGAATGTGTGTAGTACGGAACGTGGAAGCTATGAAAGTCGTGGGCACAATCCGTTGTGGAAATAATGATTCCCAATTGTAACATGCTGTTGCTCTGTCTGTGTGAATATTAAACTGTATCTGAATTTATGAATTGAATCTCAATTGTTTACCTATCCAACTTATGCTGTGGTTAGAAACTTCCTGCTAAAACCTGGCCAGTTATTAGTGGTACGTACTCTACCTATTCTATGTATGATGAAGCATTTGAACTCGACATGGCTGTATTCTCTAGATTGAAACTACATCATAAGAGATACGGAGCATAGGATTAGAGATAGGTTAGATTCAAGTTTTTATATTGAATATCTTTGAGAGACCTTCCGGGATATTTATGATCCAATTATCTGGTTATGTGATACAGTATGAAATAGGAATAGTTATCTGTGTGCCTTTCTATTGCATGTTCTTGTTTGATTGTTGCCTTAGGAATGCTGCATGCTAGAACTGTACCTCTGATTACTATATGTAACTGCATGATTAGGGTTTTCAGATATAAGTTGATGTTTATACAGTAGAGTGATGTGCATGTAATAGTTAAGGTGATTTATATGATTGATGATGAACAATTCAATAAACCGTTAGACAAGTTAATCCAACCTATTCCGTAGGGTAACTCCTGTTCACTTTATTGTTTATTCAACAATTCGTGCCATGATACCGATACACATTTGTCAGAGATTGGGGAATAGGATTAGAGAATAACTGTTGATTGAATTGATCAGTACATTTGGGAGAACTTCCGGTGTATCTGACACTATATAATTGCTATCCATGTGACATACTATTTATCTGATTGTAGAGACCTTTACGTTATATATTTAATAGGATCGTAATTATACATCATTAATAATATAGGGTATCCAATGAGCAAACTGGTAATTTGAATCAATGCTAAGGAAAAACCATAAAACGGCACAGTACTTCATATAACGTTTAAATACGCGGGATAAGCTAATGAACTGCCGTAGGTATAATACTTCGTGTTAATTTAAGTTCCGGTTACTCAACGGATTAATCATCATAACTAGTGGCTTTAACACCCATAACCACTATCCAAAGCATATACCAGCATCATAGTAAACACTCTCGTATCCATTGTTCTCTGAGCCTCCGTACAAACATCTTTTCCTTTTCTGCATTTATTTTTCCGTAGATTAATTATAAAACCAAATCTAACCAACTCTTATTTTAAACCCTAGCTAGATTACAAAAGATAATTAGAACGCCTAAGATCCCATGCCCGTTGTAGTGTAAGAACGACACCTGAGTCAACATACCGCTTACTACCCTAGTAACCTAATTAGGGCTGAAAGTAGTATTAGCTTAGGATATCCCCAGCTCTATAAATTTAAAACACCCCACTGTTGTGCCCGCTTCGATAACGACCGCTGCGGCGCGCATCAATGGTCCACAAGACTTGAAGGTCTTAAAAGAGCATAGCTTAGGTTGCCCCTGAGTTTGAAATACCGGAGTCTGATAACCCGTAGGTCCGGAAGAGAACGGGGCCGAAGTCGGATATGTACCATAGTGTGGTGGATGATGATAATAAGACTGAAATACTGGAATCTGCGAGGTCACCAAAGGTGGTGGTACAGCTCTAACAGTAGGTAGGGGTGGGCAAAGTCGGATAATCCGATTTTCGGATATCCGAAATTTCGGATAGTGAATTATGGTATCCGAAATCCGTATCCGAAATCCGGATATCCGAAATTCGGATATCCGAAATTTTCGGATTCGGATACCGGATAATCCGAAATATCCGGAAAAATAGATCAAGAAATATAGGCAGTTTAGAATCATGAAAGGAATGAGGAATTTATAACTTTTAACACAACAAATAAATCAACAACTAACACTAGCAAATAATTTCAACAAAGATTACAGCCAACAACAATTGAAATCCAAACACCATCTCCGATTAAATCCATTTCCGGCCAACTAGCAACAACAATACCGCCGCCACCAACCACCGCCGAACCTTTACCACCAACCATCTTCAAGGGCTTTCTTACTATCTCGATTCGCTGATCTCTCAGTCTTCTAGTGCCACAAACCACCGTCGAACTGTCACCACCAACCACCACCGTAGAAACCTTAAGTGTTAATTTGTGAGAGAGTTGGATTTAATGAACAAAAAGATATGGGGATGTAGCACGTGACAGAGAAAGAGTTTCTAGTAACTTGAAACAAAGGAAAATAAAAAGTATAGTTAGTTAATTCATGGATTGTGGATGGAGAGGATAAGTCACCAGAAACATAATGAGCACAAGAACATAATGAGCTGGAAGTAATTACTTGGGGTATTATTAATTTATTATATCTCCCACTTGTAAAAGCACCTCATTTTAAGAAATATTAAATTAAATATGTCAGTGCTTGTACTACAAAGTCAGAGAGAAACCGCGTGCTTGTAGCCTTGTACCACAAAAATAAATAAATATATTAAATAAGTATTTGGTTCGGATATTTCGGATATCCGAATATCCGAAATTTCTCAAAATCACTATCCGAATCCGAATCCGAAAATTCGGATATCCGAATTTTGGATATCCGAAATTTCGGGTATCCGAATTTTCGGATAATTTCGGATCGGATTTTCGGATTTTCAGATTTCGGATTCGGATATTTTTGCCCACCCCTAACAGTAGGTGGCAAAGATTGCAAGATTTGTTGAGAAGACCGGGTTTGTTGTTGTTGCAAAAACTGTTGTTCAATTGCCTTAAGTCTCAGATTTTCTGTCTCTAGATGAATCATATAATCATCATGATCAAAGTCCCCTGCAGAAAAGGAAGTACCAGTTTGACCCTGGCTAACAATTTGGGTTTCAGTAGGGGATACATTAGTTCGAGAGGCATCATTGGGTGTGTCGGCTGGAGGTTCATTTTCTGCCATATCTGTACCAAAACAACATTTCATAACACGTTAGTTGTTAGTACCTATATACTAACCAACTTCACATGCTAACAAAATCCCACTCACAGGAATGTTTGACTGACACACATAGATTTGGGATTGAACACTTAACCCATGCTCAATTCACCCAAACCTAGGCTCTGATACCAATTTATAACACCACATAATTCAAGAGACATTTTTTTTAAACATATATCGGAAGCGATTAAATACAAATCATGCATTATAGATTGCGTATAACATAGTTCCCAAAACACAATCTATGCCTGCATGATAAGTTGATACAATAACCACATCAACTACAACATTAAGTTAGGTGTTATTTAAATTCCAAAACATAAGTTTATAAACGACGACATGTCATATAGTCAGAGTAGGCAGTCAAACACTCTTCAAACCAACTTCTTGCCCACCCACATCAAAAGTAATCTGCAAGAAGTGAGGAGAGGGATTAGCACGAAGCTAAGTGAATAGATCACAACTATCAATCTAAACTATCATAGCAATTGATCACCACAAAGCATCATAACAAATACATCAAAGAGGATCGGTGGTCCTTGAGGTACCCTCATGCCGCGGTGGTTCCCCAAGTAACACTTATAACCACTGAAGGCCAAACAGTGGTCTGACCGATAATTTAGTACCATTACTACATACGACATGATTTCAATAAACAACACATGTACAAAGTCATCATGTCGTCCGAAGTAATAGTATCCAAACCCAATATCATATTGACCCCTGACAAGATAGCACATTCCATAATCATCATGGCAAAATGTACTTATTCAATATATACTTGTAAAGCCATGTTTACCCGTTGTAACCGGATTGTTACAACTAATTCAGAAAGAGAGTCAATGATCCACTCACCCTTCACAGTCACCGTCTTCACTCAAAGATCTAATATTATTGAGTCTTCGGTTTATCTGAGAATACAAGAGGATTACAAGTTAATATTCATTTCATATGATATCTAACTTTCAGTAGGCACTTATTATCAGTTCATCAAACATTAAGTACCATAAAGATAGTATACAAGTTGATTAACACGATTTCTAGCAAGCTAAAATAACAAGCACTGCAAACAGTGGGAATCCGCCGGATTCAAATGAATACGGCCGGATTCCCATGAATCCGCCGTATTCCACACCCCTTTCAGCACTAACTTTGGGACAGAACCTCAACTAAGGAATACGCCCTGTGAATACGCCGGATTCCCGTGAATCCGGTTCCCATGTGGCCTGAATCCGCCGTATTCAAATGAATACGACCGGATTCCCGTTTGATTCGGAAAGGCATTAAAAGGGGGAATCCGACCGGATTCCCGTGAATCCGTCGGATTCCCGTGAATCCGCCGGATTCCCAAAAACATCAGGCATGCCCAGAACCTGCAACAACTCAACCCGAACCAAAACCACCAATCATCAAATTAAAGTTACACTACACGATTTATACATAAAAATAACTCAAAGCATCATCATATGTCAAGTTCTAACACATCTAACTTCCTAATTCATCAATCTAAACATGATCACACATTAACCTATTTCTTCAAACCCTAACTCATAAACACATATATTCAAGTAATTTACACTTACAATCGATGTAGCAACTAGGTAGATGATGATGTTGATAGTGGTAACCAAGAACCCAAGCTCAATTCGATTGTTCAAAGCTTTCTCTTTTTGATTTCACCCAATTTCAAAGTATATGTTTGTGTGTTCTCTTTTGGGAGTTAAAATAAATTGGGGAGGGGAAAATAGGCCGATCCACCAACTAAAGGTGGGTATAAGTGGATACCAAAATATACCCGCTCTAAACCTATTGTTTGGAACCTAAAAAAACGTTTACATGAAAATATATTTTATTATACCGTCAACTAAATTTATTTAAAACAAGTAATAATTTATGTATCACAATAAATCGTTTGACCATTTACCCTATTAATTTCAATTTGGCAAATAATACGAATTATTTCTAAACTTAATTAAATAATCAAATGAATTAAGTAATTTACCAAATTTCTCCTAGGCCGGTAATGAGGATGTTACAATAATCATATGAATGGATTATGTTATGAAAAGAAACACAAATATTCAAGAATAATAATCATGATTTTCCATTTGCCTGATATTGTCTCACTGATTTAGTCACAACTTAGAATACTGACTAAGTCATAGAGATTTGATCATTGACAAATATGAATCATGGTTATCATTTTTGAATATGAATGTTATTTATTTAAAAGAAATGAGTATTATTTATGCCTGTATAAAGGATATATCATAGAGACTTATCTTTCAGTGATCATGTTACAGCTTAGAATACTAACAAGATCAGCTAAGGAAGGAATAAGTCTCTGAGATAAGATTAATATGAAAGCATAATTAATACTTAAAAAAAATACAAAGTTTTTTTTTTTATTAAAGGAAGATGAGTATAGATTATGTCTGATATGAACTATGTAATACTTTACTATATTAACTTTCACTGATCTAGTTACAACTTAGAATACTAACTAAATCAGCTAAGGAAAAATATAGGACAATAAAATATAGATCATATAGAGACATAACAGATACTCAATTTATTGAAAAATTGAAGCTTTTAAACAAAAATAACTAACTGTGCTTGATAGCTGGGCTAGTCATTTAAGTTTAACATGCCAAGCTCGCTGATAAAAAAATTAAATCTTTTCTCATCTAAAGGATAAAATGCAATTCAATATCACCTTTCATCACATGGTCCCTGATGAAATGATATCGGACATCAATGTGCTTTGTCCTTGAGTGCATTACTGGATTGTTGGCAATGGCTATAGCACTTTGACTATCACAGTAGATTGGTATCTCACTGAAGTCAAAGCCATAGTCAGCGAGCTGATTTCTCATCCAGAGAATTTGAGCAGAACAGGCACTGGCAGCAACATATTCGGCTTCAGCAGTTGAAGTTGAGGCTGAGTTTTGTTTCTTGCTGGACCAGCTTACTAGCTTTTCTCCAAGAAATTGACAGCTACCAGATGTACTTTTTCTATCCAGTTTGCATCCAGCATGATCAGAATCAGAGTATCCTTTCAGGGAGAGATCTGAACCAGATGGGTACTAGAGATCAAGATTTGGTGTACCCTTCAGATATCTGAATATCCTTTTGACAGCGAGCAAATGTGATTCTTTAGGATCAGCTTGATACCTAGCACAAAGACATGTAGCAAACATAATGTCTGGTCTACTAGCAGTTAGATATAGCAGCGACCCGATCATTCCTCTGTAAGCAGTAATGTTTACAGATTTACCATCAGGATCAACATGTAGCTTTACTGCAGGTGACATGGGTGTAGCAAGGGTTGAGCAATTAGCAAATTCAAATTTCTTTAACAGATCTTTAACATATTTTTCTTGACTTATAAAAATTCCAGTTTTGCTTTGTTTTATTTGCAGACCAAGGAAGAATGTTAATTCACCCATCATGCTCATCTCATAACTTTTAGTCATGAGATCAGAAAATTCCTTGCACATGTCACTGTTAGTAGACCCGAAAATGATATCATCTACATAGATCTGGACTAATATGACATCTCTCTTATCTCTTTTGATAAATAATGTGCTGTCAATTTTTCCTCTGACATAGCCACATTTTATCAGGTAGACAGAGAGAGTGTCATACCACGCTCTGGGAGCTTGTTTTAGTCCATACAGGGCTTTATCAAGTTTGTAAACATAACCAGGATGTTTTGGATCAATGAATCCAGGTGGTTGCTTGACATACACTTCTTCCTGCAGCTTGCCATTCAGAAAGGCACTTTTCACATCCATTTGATATACTTTAAACTTCTTGTGAGCTGCGTAAGCTAGAAATAGCCTGATTGCTTCAAGCCTAGCCACTGGTGCAAAGGTTTCGTCATAGTCAATGCCTTCTTGCTGACAGTAACCTTGTGCAACCAGTCTAGCCTTGTTTCTTGTTACCACACCATCATCATCCATTTTGTTCCTGAACACCCATCGTGTTCCAATCACTGTTTTACCAGCAGGTTGAGGCACAAGCTTCCAAACTTTCTTTCTTTCAAACTGAGATAGCTCTTCTTGCATGGCAGCTATCCAGTGATGATCAGTGAGTGCTTCATCAACCTTCTTTGGTTCCATCAGTGACACAAAACTTACAAACAAACAAAAGTTAGCGGTTGCTGATCTTGTCTGAACCCTGGATTATGGATTACCAATAATCAATTGATTATCAATATGTTTTGTCCACTTAGTCATTCGCTGAGGTTCAGCAGTGACTGTTTTATCCGGTGATGGTTCATGTGTCAGATCAGCATCAGAAACATGAGTATTGTTGTTATGAGAGTTTTGGTTTGGACATTGAGTTGATGATGATGGGACATTAGTAGGTAAAGATGATGTCCCTGAATTATTCTCAGCTAAAGTAAAACTAGAATTGATTTCAGGAATATTATCTTCTCCTTCAGAGTCAGAAGAAAAGTTTTCATATCTTTTATCAGCAGGTTTTTCTTTAACTGATAAGTCACTATCCGTTTTGTTAAAAATAAGATTTTCATATTCGTTTGGATCAGTGAGTGACTCATCATATGATTCATCAAAAGTAACATCCATTGATTCCTCAATACATTCTTTACGTTTATTATAGACTCTGAAAGCTTTAGAGATGATTGAGTAACCAATGAATATTCCTTCATCAGCTTTGGGATCAAACTTTCCTAAGTGATCTCTTTTGTTTAAAATGTAGCAGGTACTGCCAAAAACATGGAGAAAACTTATGTCAGGTTTTCTCCCCCTTAATAACTCATAAGCTGTCTTACTGTGTCTTTTGACAATCAGTGACCTATTCTGGGTGTAGCAGGCAGTACTCACTGCTTCAGCCCAGAAATAGGTTTTAAGACCAGCATCAATGAGCATTGACATTGCAGATTCAATTAAGGTTCTATTTCTCCTTTCTGCCACCCCATTTTGTTGGGGTGTTCTTGGAGCTGAAAAGTTTTGAGAAATACCTTTTGAATCACAGAAAGTTTCCAGGTCAATATTTCGAAATTCAGTGCCATTATCACTTCTTAAATGTTTTATCGTGACATCATTTAGATTCTCCATTTTCTTGACAAAGGATATGATTTCGCTGGCAGCTTCACTTTTAGCCTTGAGAAAAAAATACCCAAGTGTATCTGGAGTATTCATCCACGATTACCAAGCAATATCTCTTTCCACCAAGACTTGAAGTACTCACTGGTCTAAATAGATCCATATGAAGTATATAGAAACATTCAGTTACTGATGATGTTTGTTTACTTTTGAAAGAAGAACTGTGATGCTTTCCTTTCGCACATGCTGAACAAAGCTTGTCTTTGTTGTAAGACAATTTTGGAAGTCCAGTGACTAAACCATGTTTGCTTAATTTTTTGATAGCTTTTAGATTCAGATGAGAAAGTCGCTTATGCCATAACCATTTTTCTTCTGAAACAATTCTGGAATAAAAACACGTCCCTGACTGAGCTGAGTCCATATTGACTATATAAGTATTGCCTTTTCTGTTAGCAGCAAGCACAACACTTCCTTTCTTGTTGTAAACAACACCAGCTTCATGATCAAACAGCACCTTGTTCTTTGAATCACAAAATTGACTGATACTTAGCAAATTGTGCTTCAGTCCCTCCACATACGCTACTCGCTTGAACATTACATTACCATTGGTTAAGACTCCATACCCTCTGGTCTTCCCAACCTTGTTATCACCAAATACTACATCAGGACCTCTTTCATCCTGATAGTCGCTAAGCAGAGATTTGCATCCTGTCATGTGCCTGGAACATCCGCTATCCAAGTACCAGATAGTCTCTCTAAGAATACCTTTGTAGATGCTATCAGAATCCCAACCAGAAGCTGAACATTTCTGAGCTACTTCCTTGATGTCTTCATGGAATTCTGTGTCATCAGCCATTAAACAATAATCTTTGTCCAAGCAAATCATTGCTTCTTCATCATCGGATGAAGAGGATGAATCAGAGTCGCTGAGTGAACTTTCTTCAGCGACAAACCCCTTTCCCTTCTTTTTCCCTGATTTGGACATAGCCTTCAGCTTTTTGTACTTTTCCTTGTATTTGTTGTACTTGTTATTTCTGAACATTGGCTTTTGTTCAGGGATTGGATTGACTGACTTTGATCTACATTCAGCTGCAAAATGACCAGGTTTACCACACTTGTAGCATTCACCTTTGGATTGAAAATTTTCAGATGATGGAGCACTAGCGAATCTTTTTGATCTGGTGTTCCTTCTGAAATTAGCAACCATAACGGCCGTGTCTTTTTCAAGCTTCTCCAAACCCTCATCATATTCATACTCTGGTTGTTCTTCAGCACCTTCACCTTCTTCTTCAGCTATCAGCGACTTTGAGCTTTTCTTAGACACTTTTGATTTCTGTCTCTGATCGATTTCATCTAGCTCAACTACAAGGGCATTAGATATCTTCTGACTTCCAAGAGTAGCACGAATATGCTCACTCTGATCAGCTTGCTTTTCAGACTGCTCCCAGTTGAGCAAAATACCATAGACTTGAGTAAGATTAAGAACTGAATAATCATTCCTCTGTCTGGTACACGTGGCAATGGTTCCCCAAATCTTCCTTGGCAGCAACTCCAGGAATTTTTCAACAACAAATCGCTGTTCCTTGCCTATATCAGCCTTCTCCATTTTATTCATCAGCGACTGGTATCTGGTGTAGGTAGACGACAGAGATTCATTTGCTTCCATTGCGAACAGCTCATACTGGCGAGTGAGATTAACTTCCCTGCAGCGAATAATATCAGGAGTTCCAATATATATATATATATTTTTAAAGGTGTCCCACATGTCTTTAGCAGTTCTACAAAGCCTGATAAATTCGATCACTTCATCAGGAAGTGCCATGCCTATGTAGATTTTAGCTTGTTTATCCAGTCTAACCAATCGTCTATCCTCATCCGACCATTGTTCCTCTCTTTTGGGCACAACCATTTCTGGCATAGCAGGAGTAGTAGCTGTAGCAATGACAGCAGGAACAATTGTGGTTGGAATGTGGGGACCATTGGTTATTGTATTACAGAGACGGTCGTCAATTAGGTCTAGAAACATCATCATTCGGGACATCCAAGTTTCAATCCTTGATGGATCAAAAGCTGTAGGTTTGGTTGTAGAACCATTTCCCTTCTGATAATCAGAGTCAACACAGCTGTACTTTACTGATTCCATTGCAGACCTGGTTAATTGAATTTAAACCAACTCCGCTTTGATACCAATTGAGAGTCCCGTAATTCACTATTGTTTAGTGAATTGGAATCGCAAAGTGTAAAGTTGATTGTAGAAGGGGGGGTTGAATACAATCTAACAACCAATTTCAGATTTTAACTTAGTTAATTTGTTAGTTGTTAATTGTTTAACAAAAACAGAGTATAACATATATATGGATATGTCAATATCAAAGTAACGAAGTAATGATAGCTAAAATGATGAATTATATTGATCATACAATTCACAAGTGTTGAATGCGGAATGGATTAACCAAAGTTACTCCAATTCAAACACTTAGCTAATCTATTACAAATAAGATGAGCAGCAGTGGACAAACACGCTGACTGTTCACTCGCTGGATCGTTAAGTCGTGCTTAGACTAACTACTCACTGACATACAAGTGATTAACACGATTTAAACGACTAGCCTCTACAGTACAAAACACTGAACTATTTATACTACAAGAGTTCCTAAAATATCGCCTATAAAATAGGATCTTGGAATGACACGTGTCGATGCTTGATTGGCTTGATCTCTGATGAACCGACATTCTGCGGGTCCCAATTCTGTTACCGCAAATATCTCGTTACCTTAAAATCAATCATTCGCTGCCACGTAATCTTTCGGACATACTTTAAGTTGGAACACTCTTGCTGATGTAGATAAGTACAGTACTTTTTGTACTTGATGATTGAGAGGCTTTATTGAATAGTCCCTGAAGATGCAGTAATATTCCTCACTCACTGTGAGCTAACATGCTCTTGTAGAATGACTTGAACTAGAGATCTTCAGTGACTAGTTGTTATTCTGGCAGTGACTTTTGCCTTTATTGAATTGAAGAAGTAAAGCTCTCGCTGACGTTGATCATCGACACACCAAGTTGAGCTTTATTCTTCCTCAGCATATCAATTCCTTGAAAGCAGAATGAATGACGATCAGCGAAACCTATCTTCAACAACAGCAGCTTTGATACAATCCATTTCTTCATCGAGTAGCGAATAGTTGAGTTGGTCAGCGACCAGTGACTCAACAGTATATAATGCGATATTAGGTAACATCATCGCAATATCATATAAATTTTCATAATATTAGCATTGAACATTTAACTTATACATAGTGGACAATAAAGCTTCATGTAATAGCATATAGTTCTATGTGGTAGGTACATTGAAAGAGCACAATATTATCTCTTTAATAGTCGTATGATCGTATCAATCTCTCTATTAATTATTCATTATCTCCATAATTTGCTTTAATATGTTGATGCTAATATCTGTATTATGCGTTTAGAAAAAAATATATATAATAATAATAAGAACGAAGAAAAAATATTTTGATTTTTTAATCTTTTAGGATTAAAAGTTATTTGATCGAAGATATCAATTATTACTTTTAAATGATACTGTAATAATTGTGTTCCTATCCAATCTGTTATATACGTAATGAAGCTAATAGCATCGAATAATATGGATAATCCATATGATATCAACGCAACAATTTGCAAGTCCATCGAACTCAAGTTAATGTTAATACATCCAACACAATTTATTTTTCAAAAACTCACTATATATTTGTTCGAAAAACGTAACACGTTTGTTTGATAACTAATTATGGATATCTAATCACACATATAAAGAAGAAGAAGGTGACAAACACGCAAGTTTCGTTTATAAAAAAATAATCTATGGGAAGAAAGTATGTCAATGAAAAAAAAAAGATTCATAACTTATCAAAAATTATAAATTGATTGGTTTTAAAGATACTAACATGTCATTCTTAACCAGCGGATAATTGAGGGAACATGTTTTAGTTAAACCTAATTGAGAGAGAAATTTAGGAATTAATTTGCCAAATCTTATTGATTAATGAAGATTTACATCGTATATATACAAGCAGATCTCAGCTACACTACAGTCCAAATAATTAACTGCCTAATCATCTGCTAATAACAAACTGCTAACAGAATTAACATATTTACAGTTTACACCCTGAACTTCTACTATTTACATTTTGTTACAAGCTACTAAACTCTTGGTGTGCATGATTCTTGACTTGTGAAGACTTCGTGGAATAACAGAAGAGCAGCATTGAAACACTTTAGCTTGAGCTTGATTAGTATATATCTCATTATCCCCCCCACAAGTAGGCACTGTATATGGATTACAAGTTGTAAGTCCCCTAGTTTTAGGATCGATAACTTCGTTATCTGTAGTATTAAGGTGCGGAATCCCTCAATACGGTGTTATCTTACTAACAACGAATATGTTCGAATTGCATTTTAATAAAGCTTAACTTTAAACAATGAATTGTCAAAGCCTAGCCTTTAGGTTCGGTTTTTCTCTGGGTTTGTCGAGTTCGCAGAAGGCAAAAGTATCAAAAGTGTTAAAAAGTTATGTTTTTCAAGCCGTGAAAAACATTATATACGTCCAGCTCAACTCGGCTCGCATGGGCCTGCGAGTTCGGTCCAACTCGCAGCCCAAGCCCAACACAGAGCTCGGCTCGCCAGACTAATGCCTCGCTAGTTCAGATCTCATCTCACAGCTCAACTCGCTGCGACCTGAGATCTCGACTCGCCTCGCGTTAAACGTCTATTATTTATTTCGTCTTTAAACATTCGTCTAACTTAGCACAATAATATGTTTTAACGAATATTACTAACAAAACAAATATTTATTTACAAATCTAAACCAATATACAAACGTAATAATAATTACACCAGTCCTATTTCAAGCTAGATCTGTTGTCACAATCTATGTCCCAACACAAGTGCCTAACTTGGACAAACAATTATAATGCAGAGGTCGATGTAAAGCCTTAGTAAGTGTGACACCCCCAAAATTTAATGATTTGCGGAAGCTCGATTTGGGTGTCACTAATCAATATACAAAGCACATAAGATATAATGAACGACCACTATATGCGTCGTTTTAAACTTGTATTAATAAAGTAAATGTTTACATCAAAATAATGTTACATTAGCTCGGTTCCTAGAATTGAGAGATTACATAGCATAATTACTTTTACAAAATATAATAATGCAATCAAATCTCTAGTTGTATGTATGCTGACTCGAGCTAATAGTCCCTGCCTGTGCAGCCAACCTACTGCGGGGTACCTGTGATATATGCTAAAATGGGTCAGCGAAAACGCTGGTGAGCTCACAGGTTTGTATGTCAATGTATAGCTGTAAGAACCGCAAGATTTAAATTGAATTTACAATGCAATTAAGCAAAATAAAAGTTATACAATCCATGAGCACATAGTCTGAGCTTAACTTGAGCGCTAGGTCCAGTTAAGGAAACCTAACTGATTTGCCTCCTACGAGTGTCTAATCCACACTCGTCTTCCCAAATGCTAATACATCCGTTTGACCGGTTAGTGCGTGCTAACCCGGATGAGGATTGTCAATCCCATATGATATCATATACTAACATTCACGCTAAAATATTAGAGACTATGCTATAGAGGACTTTAAATTGATTAGCTTGAAACTCATGTAGTATTTGAAGGTTGGTACTTGCGTTCTACTTGTAAAACAAAATAGAGCAGTAATATCACACCCCTAGTTGTAAAATAGTGAAAATGGGGCCATGAAACTCACCTGAGTCTTGAAGTGTTTAATTTAATAAACTTGAAGTAATTAGCTGTGAATTGAGGTCCAAGGACTTGAAACCTGAATGTGTTCACGACACTTGATTGTTATTAATTGTACCGGTATCTCGAAAGACTACCCTTGCATTTGTTATACAACTATATACGTCCAAATTACTACGATCTGGTTGATTGTATTGTTACAAGTTACTACGA
This sequence comes from Helichrysum umbraculigerum, assembly GCA_949592205.1. Taxonomy (NCBI): domain Eukaryota; kingdom Viridiplantae; phylum Streptophyta; class Magnoliopsida; order Asterales; family Asteraceae; genus Helichrysum; species Helichrysum umbraculigerum. The sequence continues at coordinate 62,297,790 of CATIUR010000007.1, read as the reverse complement.
CTTGTTTGATTGAATTGATACAAGTTACAACGACTTGTTTGATTGAATTGATACAAGTTACAACGACTTGTTTGATCTTGAAGTATGTTTTGAAAACACGTACGGCCCGTTGGTGGTTTAGTTGAAATAATAATCTCGACATATCTATATTTGTTTGAAGTGTTATACTTGAAAAACATGTTTCAATGTCCCTTAGAAGTTATATTGTTTAATCATTTGAAGTCCCGAATGTCTAACACTTAGTATGGAATTAAATGGTAGATCTGCTGTGTTTTGCGACACTATATGCAACACAAGGACACGTCATGCGACACAAGGGTTGTGTCGTATAAAAGTGCGACACAATATCTATACGACACAAGGGTTGTGTCGCATAGATTCGAGATGCTGATTCAACAGCGACATAGTGCTTGTGTCGTATAGAAATACGACATAGTATGCGACATAGAGTACGACACAATATTGTGTCGCATGAGTTACGACACTAAAGGTTTGGTACGACACAAGATGCGACATAACGGTTTTATGCGACATAACAGGCAAAATACGACACTACATGCGACACAAGGCTTGTGTCGCATTGAAGAACACCAGCCCAGAAAGTCCGACTGTCGAGATTTTTCCGGCCAAAAACCCAATTCAAACCATTTTTTATGCTATAAAATCGTGTTTTCTTCATATATTTGGACATATACATGTTATATAACTCATAAATATGTAAAAACAAGCTAAAACAAGAAGTTTCGGGAATTTGTCGGAAACTTACAAAGTGGCGAAATGGAAATCCGGAAAGATAGAAGTGTAGATCGTTGCGAGGTGGTCGTGAATCTCTAAAAATATTGATGATCCGAGTGCGTTTCGTGTTGTTATTTTGAGATTTAAGTGGTTTGGTGGTTTTGGAGAATGAAAGAAAAAGAGAGTAAGAGAGAGAGAGAGATAAGAAAGAAATGGGAAAAATGAAAGGGAAAGTGGGAGGTTATCCTCCCATTTCTCAGTCTCCGACTCGCGCTCCGTGCAGTGTTCGTTTATTCCGTCGTTTAACGTTTTAATAAATATTTTACTTGTGTAGTTATAAGTAATTAAAATACGAACAATCACGCTTTATTTTTATTAAAATATTTCACTAATTACGATATATTTGAGTTGTAAAACATAATTTAGTTCGTTTTGGTTTGTTTGCGTTTTTAATATTTTTAATCGCTTGATTCTTGTTTGTACGATATGGATTATAATTAGAATATTATCAAAATAATATTTTTGACATAAGGTTATGATATAATGTCACGTCATTTAATAAAATTGGTCACCAACGTCCGTATTTAATTGAATCGAAATACATTCGATTTGAAACTCGTACGATTTAAACAAACCGCATAATTGTGTAGATATATATTCAACAATATATATAATAATTGATATATTAATTAGCCTAACACATAACCAATTACATGTATTAAAACTTGATTAGGCACTAAATTCTAGTCCTAAATTGACGGGTGTCACATTCTCCCCCTGTTAGAAGAATTTCATCCCGAAATTTATGTTGAAGTCGTGTTTGATGCTGAGTCAGTGAAGAGTTGAGGATACTTTAGTCGCATTTGGTCCTCCCGTTCCCAGGTGAATTCCGGACCGCGCCGTGAATTCCACCTAACTTTGACGATGGAAATACGACTTTGTTTAAGTTGTTTGACCTCACGGTCCATGATTTCAGCGGGTTCCTCAACAAAGTGAAGTTTCTCGTCAACTCGAATTTCATCGAGTGGAATGATAAGTGTCTCATCAGACAGACACTTCTTCAGATTTGAAACATGAAAAGTGGGATGCACGCTGCTGAGTTCGGATGGCAGCTGCAATCGATATGCCACTGGACCAATCCTTTCGAGGACCTCGAATGGTCCAATGTATCTGGGATTTAACTTCCCTCGTTTTCCAAATCGGATTACGCCTTTCCAAGGCGATACTTTGAGTAGTACTCGATCCCCAACTTGGAACTCGAGTGGTTTGCGTTTCACGTCAGCATAACTTTTCTGACGATCACGCGCGGCCTTGAGCTTGTTTTGAATTTCGACGATTCTCTCGGTCGTCTCGTGAATGATTTCTGGACCTGTGAGTTGGCTCTCCCCAACTTCGGTCCAACAGATAGGTGACCGGCACTTACGACCGTACAGTGCCTCGAAGGGTGCAGCCTTAATGCTGGTATGATAACTGTTGTTGTACGAGAACTCGCACAATGGTAGGTGTTTTTCCCAGTTTACCCCGAAGTCTACTACGCAGGCCCGTAGCATGTCTTCTAGTGTTTGAATTGTTCGTTCACTTTGGCCGTCGGTATGAGGATGATATGTGGTACTCATATCAAGTCGAGTACCCAGGGATTTTTGAAGTGATTGCCAAAATTGTGAAGTGAAACGACTATCCCTATCGGAGATAATTGAGATTGGAACACCGTGTTTGGTCACGATTTCCTTCAGATAGATTCTGGTGAGGCATTCCATTTTGTCGGATTCCTTGATTGCCAGGAAGTGAGCAGACTTTGTGAGACGATCCACGATCACCCAAATGGTATCGCAACCGCTCGAGGACTTAGGTAGTTTGGTTATGAAGTCCATGGCAATTTGTTCCCATTTCCATTCAGGAAGACTGGGTTGTTGAAGTAAACCAGAAGGTTTTTGATATTCAATTTTGACCTTGGAGCAAGTAAGGCACTTGCTGACATAGGTGGCGATTTCAGCTTTCATGTTCGGCCACCAGTAGAAGTCCTTGATACCGTGGTACATTTTATCGGATCCCGGATGGATAGAATATTTGGACTTGTGAGCTTCATCCATCACCAAGTCTCGTAGGTTCCCAAATTTAGGCAACCAGATTCGGCTTGAGAAATACCTAATCCCGTTAGGTTTGACTTCGAATTGTTTATCCATGCCCCGCAAGGCTTCATCTTTGACGTTTTCGTGTTTCAAGGCTTCGAGTTGAGCAGTGAGAATTTGAATGTTTAAATTGTTGTGAATGGTCATACTGAGGGCTCGGACCCGAAGTGGTTTCACTCTCTCTTTTCGACTGAGGGCATCGGCAACAACATTTGCTTTGCCTGGATGATATTTGAGTTCGCAGTCGTAATCAGTAAGCAACTCGACCCATCGACGTTGTCTCATGTTGAGATCCTTCTGATCGAATATGTGTATGAGACTTTTGTGGTCTGTAAAGATTGTGCATCTAGTGCCATAGAGGTAATGTCTCCAAATTTTGAGGGAAAAAATAACGGCTCCTAACTCGAGGTCGTGGGTGGTGTAATTCTTTTCATGAATCTTGAGCTTTCGTGAAGCATAAGCTATGACTTTGTCTCGTTGATTCAGCACGCAACCGAGACCTTGATGAGAAGCATCGCAGTATACCACGAAGTCATCTGTGCCCTCGGGTAATGATAGAATGGGAGCACTGCAAAGCTTCTGCTTTAAGAGTTGGAATGCCGACTCTTGTTTATCAGTCAAGTCAAACTTTTTGTCTTTCTGGGTCAGAGTCGTGAGTGGTAAGGCTATCTTGGAAAAATTTTCAATGAATCGTCGGTAGTACCCGGCCAGTCCCAAAAACTGTCGTACTTCGGTCGGAGTGGTTGGCGATTGCCAGTCTTTGATAGCCTCGATTTTTGACGGATCAACATGAATTCCCTGACTGTCGATCACGTGACCAAGGAATTGAACTGTTTTTACCCAGAACTCACACTTAGAGAATTTGGCGTAAAGCTCTTCGTGTCTAAGTATCTCTAGGATGGTTTTGAGGTGTTGCGCGTGTTCTTCTTCGCTTCGTGAATATATGAGGATGTCATCGATGAAGACAATGACAAACTTGTCAAGGTAAGGTTTACACACCCGATTCATAAGGTCCATGAATACCGCCGGTGCGTTGGTTAGGCCGAATGGCATCACTTGGAATTCGTAATGCCCATAGCGGGTTTGGAAAGCGGTTTTTGGAATGTCGGCATCGCGAACACGCAATTGGTGGTATCCGGATCGGAGATCAATCTTTGAATAACAACTCGATCCTTGAAGTTGGTCGAACAAATCATCGATTCGAGGTAATGGGTATCGGTTCCTGACGGTCAACTTGTTCAACTCTCGATAGTCGATACACATTCGAAAAGTGCCGTCTTTCTTTTTGACAAATAGGACCGGAGCTCCCCAAGGTGAAGAACTCGGCCTAATGAATCCTCTTTCCAGAAGTTCCTATAGTTGGGCAGACAACTCCTGAAGTTCGGATGGAGCTAAACGATATGGTGCTCATGCCACCGGCGCAGCACCCGGTACGAGATCAATTGAGAACTCAACCTGTCTTGGTGGTGGTAGACCAGGCAGTTCTTCGGGAAAGACTTCAGGAAAGTCTTGGACAATTGGTACATCATCAAGTCGCTTCTCCTCCGACTTTTTCTCCATGATGTGCGCGAGGATTGCGGGATAGCCCTTTTTCAGAAATTTGCGGGTTTTCAAGCAAGACATGATATTGAGTCTCGTCCCACCGGTCTCCCCCTGTATGATTAAAGTTCCACCGGTGGCGAGAGGTATACGAATAACTTTGTCGCCACAGATAATTTCAGCCCGATGCTTGGACAACCAGTCCATTCCAACAATGACATCGAAACTTCCTATCTTAACAGGCATGAGATCTATTGAGAAAATTCCGTCGGCTAGATTTAAAGTGCAATTAGGGATCACACTCTTGGTTTCCATAAGTTTACCGTTTGCGAGCTCTACAGTGTACTTAACATCTAAGGCAACTGGGGTGATGTCAAGTAGTGGGCAAAACTCATCAGAAATAAAACTTCTATCAGCACCTGTATCAAACAGAATTGAAGCAGTTAAGTTATTGAGGAGGAACATACCCGTGACCACATTCGGGTCTCGGCGGGCTTCCCCGGAGTTGATGACGAAGGCTCTACTTCGGGTGTTGTTGTTGTTGTTGTTGCTCTTGTTCTTCAGTTTGGGACATGCATCCCTGAAATGTCCTCTTTCCCCACATTCGTAACAGGTTTTGGGTTGTTGGTTGTTGTTTTGTGATTTAGGGGCTTAGCAATCTTTGGATGAATGCCCGTACTTCCTGCTGTTGTTGCAAGGAGATCTGCAGGGGCCATGGTGGTGGTAGTTACACTTGGAACAATATGGTCTGTCCCCAGTGTAGGTGCGTTTGGGTTCGGTGTTGGTGTTGTAAGCTTGGATGGTGTTGGACTTTTTGTTTTGGTGGCTGCTGTGTGATTCGGTGGATTTGATTTTGTTGTTGTTGGATTTCTCGCGGCTGACCACTAGTGCCATGAGCTCGTGTGCTAGCCTGATAGCACTTTCAGTGGTGGCTGGTTGTGATGAGGCAACACTTCCTTGAATGCTCTCGGGAAGGCCGCGGATGTATTTCTTAACTCCCTTTTTCTCTGGTTCCACCAGACTAGGTCACAGGGACGCGTATTGCTGGAACTTGATGGTGTCTCCCTCAATATCGGTCCCCTGCACAGCTAGTTGCCAGAACTCCTCTTCTAATCGGTGTATCTCTTCCTCGGGACAATATTTCTCCCTCAGTTTGTTCTTCAACTCGGCCCAAGGTAGTTGATTAGCTATCTCAAGACCCACAGAGTTGGCATGGGCGTTCCACCATGTGAGGGCTCCTTCCTGAAAAGTGTAGGCGGCAAACTTTACCTTGTTTTCCTCGGTGCAGTTGCATAGGCTGAAAACAGATTCTATGCGTTCTATCCATCGGCTCAAACCAATAGCACCTTCCGTGCCCTTGAAGTATAGTGGTTTGCAGCTCAGAAAGTCCTTATAGGAGCAGGGTCTGGGTGGTGGAGCATTGTTGGCTGTGTCCTCGCTACTGGGTGGTGGTGTTCGGGCAGCCAAGGCTTGGGTCACACTGCGGGCAATCAGTCCCGCGATCTCAGCTTCACTAAGGGTGATTTGTCGGCGAGGAGGCATGAGGCTGAGTAAGAAAGAACAAGGAAAGGAAGTAAGATACTAGTCCGAAATTCATGATATATCACCACATATGTACATATATAAAATGGCAATATACAACATCTCAAGGTAAAAATCAATAACGTGAGATAATTAATAGAAATCGTCTATTGATATTTCGAAGCCAAATGATTACAGACGATTTTGAATCACAAGTTTCAAAAGTTACAGACTTAGATGTTTTACAAAAGCGCCGGGAATTGTTACATCCGGTTGAATTACATAGACCCTAATAAAGTAGTTAACTGGTTACAAGTTACAGACTGATCTAATCTTGATGCAAATTAATCCGCTCCATCAGTGCGACAAGGCGGTCTACTGTTTCTGCAAGTCTGTTGGTTTGCCTGGCGTTGTCTTCAACCAAGGCCAGTCGTTGTACTAGTGCTCGAGAGTGATCCTCAGTCTCCTGTGAACGTTGTTCACATTCCTCTAATCGGTTTCTTACGAGTTCATCCGCGCCTAATTCAGCGGTCATTGAATCCTGAATTATGCTTATAGAGAGGCTGGTATCTTCTTGTTCTCGCTGGAGTTGTGATATGCGGTCAAGAGCTTGGCGAAGCAGGTAGGTCGTTCGGTGTTGTTCCCATTCGAGATTTTCGAGCCTTTGCTCCTGACGGCGGAGTTGGGTAGTCAACACTGTCACCGTGAGAAGTGCCGAGTTCTGAGAGTTATGAGCAGGATAGGGGTTGCTTCGAGGTGTCCTAGTGGTCCTCCTTGCTATTCGCGGGTTTCGAGATTCTTGCGGATGAGAGCGTGATGAATTGGGTGATGGGTTTGCCATTCTGAGACAAGGTGTGAAAAGAGTGAGGTCTACTTATGTATATATATAAGTATGTAACACATAATAGCCTAGGGTGTCTAGCACAGATTTGTTTTGAGTCCCGGTTCTCTCGAGGTCAGAGTCAACTAGTGTATCCTGTTCAGCCATAACTTCCTTTAGATCTTACATCATCTTTATTTAATTGTACATAGTTGATCAGGCTATGTTAAATTAAATTCGTATGCTGTAATCTCTGAACTGGTTATACCTAATAGGGAATACTGCCTAACGGTCATAGTCTAGGCCCACTAAATGCAACCTAGTACACTATAACCTTAGGCTCTGATACCAATCTGTGACACTCCCAAAATTTAATGATTTGCGGAAGCTCGATTTGGGTGTCACTAATCAATATACAAAGAACATAAGATATAATGAACGACCACTATATGCGTCGTTTTAAACTTGTATTAATAAAGTAAATGTTTACATCAAAATAATGTTACATTAGCTCGGTTCCTGGAATTGAGAGATTACATAGCATAATTACTTTTACAAAATATAATAATGCAATCAAATCTCTAGTTGTATGTATGCTGACTCGAGCTAATAGTCCCTGCCTGTGCAGCCAACCTACTGCGGGGTACCTGTGATATATGCTAAAATGGGTCAGCGAAAACGCTGGTGAGCTCACAGGTTTGTATGTCAATGTATAGCTGTAAGAACCGCAAGATTTAAATTGAATTTACAATGCAATTAAGCAAAATAAAAGTTATACAATCCATGAGCACATAGTCTGAGCTTAACTTGAGCGCTAGGTCCAGTTAAGGAAACCTAACTGATTTGCCTCCTACGAGTGTCTAATCCACACTCGTCTTCCCAAATGCTAATACATCCGTTTGACCGGTTAGTGCGTGCTAACCCGGATGAGGATTGTCAATCCCATATGATATCATATACTAACATTCACGCTAAAATATTAGAGACTATGCTATAGAGGACTTTAAATTGATTAGCTTGAAACTCGTGTAGTATTTGAAGGTTGGTACTTGCGTTCTACTTGTAAAACAAAATAGAGCAGTAATATCACACCCCTAGTTGTAAAATAGTGAAAATGGAGCCATGAAACTCACCTGAGTCTTGAAGTGTTTAATTTAATAAACTTGAAGTAATTAGCTGTGAATTGAGGTCCAAGGACTTGAAACCTGAATGTGTTCACGACACTTGATTGTTATTAATTGTACCGGTATCTCGAAAGACTACCCTTGCATTTGTTATACAACTATATACGTCCAAATTACTACGATCTGGTTGATTGTATTGTTACAAGTTACTATGACTTGTTTGATTGAATTGATACAAGTTACAACGACTTGTTTGATTGAATTGATACAAGTTACAACGACTTGTTTGATCTTGAAGTATGTTTTGAAAACACGTACGGCCCGTTGGTGGTTTAGTTGAAATAATAATCTCGACATATCTATATTTGTTTGAAGTGTTATACTTGAAAAACATGTTTCAATGTCCCTTAGAAGTTATATTGTTTAATCATTTGAAGTCCCGAATGTCTAACACTTAGTATGGAATTAAATGGTAGATCTGCTGTGTTTTGCGACACTATATGCGACACAAGGACACGTCATGCGATACAAGGGTTGTGTCGTATAAAAGTGCGACACAATATCTATACGACACAAGGGTTGTGTCGCATAGATTCGAGATGCTGATTCAACAGCGACATAGTGCTTGTGTCGTATAGAAATACGACATAGTATGCGACATAGAGTACGACACAATATTGTGTCGCATGAGTTACGACACTAAAGGTTTGGTACGACACAAGATGCGACATAACGGTTTTATGCGACATAACAGACAAAATACGACACTACATGCGACACAAGGCTTGTGTCGCATTGAAGAACACCAGCCCAGAAAGTCCGACTGTCGAGATTTTTCCGGCCAAAAACCCAATTCAAACCCGTTTTTAAGCTATAAAATCGTGTTTTCTTCATATATTTGGACATATACATGTTATATAACTCATAAATATGTAAAAACAAGCTAAAACAAGAAGTTTCGGGAATTTGTCGGAAACTTACAAAGTAGCGAAATGGAAATCCGGAAAGATAGAAGTGTAGATCGTTGCGAGGTGGTCGTGAATCTCTAAAAATATTGATGATCCGAGTGCGTTTCGTGTTGTTATTTTGAGATTTAAGTGGTTTGGTGGTTTTGGAGAATGAAAGAAAAAGAGAGTAAGAGAGAGAGAGATAAGAAAGAAATGGGAAAAATGAAAGGGAAAGTGGGAGGTTATCCTCCCATTTCTCAGTCTCCAACTCGCGCTCCGTGCAGTGTTCGTTTATTCCGTCGTTTAACGTTTTAATAAATATTTTACTTGTGTAGTTATAAGTAATTAAAATACGAACAATCACGCTTTAATTTTATTAAAATATTTCACTAATTACGATATATTTGAGTTGTAAAACATAATTTAGTTCGTTTTGGTTTGTTTGCGTTTTTAATATTTTTAATCGCTTGATTCTTGTTTGTACGATATGGATTATAATTAGAATATTGTCAAAATAATATTTTTGACATAATGTTATGATGTAATGTCACGTCATTTAATAAAATTGGTCACCAACGTCCGTATTTAATTGAATCGAAATACATTCGATTTGAAACTCGTACGATTTAAACAAACCGCATAATTGTGTAGATATATATTCAACAATATATATAATAATTGATACATTAATTAGCCTAACACAGAACCAATTACATGTATTAAAACTTGATTAGGCACTAAATTCTAGTCCTAAATTGACGGGTGTCACAGTAAGAATATCTGCAGTCTGAGATTTAGAAGGCACAAATACAGGAAGAATGGCACCTGCTTTGATTTTATCTCTCACAAAGTGACAGTCAATTTCAATATGCTTAGTTCGAGCATGTTGAATGGGATTAGAAGCCAAAGCAATAGAAGAAGGATTATCACACATCATGTGAACTGGTGTAGGAACAGAAACACCAAGATCTTTCAATAAACATCTAAGCCAAGTCACTTCACAAGTGCTATCTGCCAAAGCTCGGTATTCAGCTTCTGTGGAAGATCTGGAAACAACACTTTGCTTCTTTGATTGCCAAGATATTAAGCTTGTGCCCAGAAAAATAGCATACCTAGAGATGGATCTTCGTGAATGTAAACAGCTAGCCCAATCACTATCACAGAAAGTAGTGAGAGTGAAGCTATTTAAGGTTGGAAAGAAAAGTCCTTGACTAGGACATAACTTGATATATCTGAGAACTCTAATTAAGGCTTTCATATGAGAGGACCTGGGAGATTGTAAGAACTGACTAAGTGCTTGAGCGGAAAAGGACAAGTCAGGTCTGGTGATGGTAAGATAAAGAAGCTTACCAACCAGAGTTCTATAGGTAGAGGGGTCAGAAAGTAACTCTCCATCAGATTGGGTGAGTTTAACATTTGGGTCCAAAGGTGTTGCAGCTGGTTTAGCATCAAGAACACCAGCTAGTTGTAGAAGCTCCAAGGCATATTTTCTTTGAGTCATAGCTAGACCAGAAGCATTTCTAAGAAACTCAATGCCCAAATAATAGTGCAGGGGACCCAAGTCTTTGATACTAAATGTGGCATGCAACTTATTTTTGACAGAATTTATGTAAGAAATATTATTGCCAACAATAATAATATCATCAACATAAATGAGGAGTGCAGTAAAGTCACCTGCTTGTTGCAAAGTGAACAAAGATGTATCAACATAACTTTGCTTGAAACCCAGAGTGGAAAGGTATGAAGTGAGCTTTTCAAACCATTGTCTTGGAGCTTGTTTCAAGCCATAAAGAGACTTCTTGAGTTTACAAACTGAATTAGTGGAAAGAGATTGAGGATAGCCTTGAGGAATAGTCATGTAAACCTCTTCTTTGAGATCACCATGAAGGAAAGCATTATTAATATCCAGCTGCTCTATATTCCATCCTTTTTGAACACTAACAGCAAGAAGGGTTCTAACAGATACCATCTTTGCAACAGGAGCAAAGGTGTCCTTATAATCTACTCCTTCTTTTTGATGAAATCCTTTGGCCACAAGCCTGGCTTTGTATCTTTCAATGGAGCCATCAGCATTGTATTTCACTCTATAAACCCATTTACAGCCTATGGGTGATTTACCTTGAGGTAAAGAGACAATTTCCCATGTGTGATTGTGTTCAAGAGCATCAATCTCTTTGTTCATTGCTTCTATCCATTTTGGATCTTTAGAAGCTTGTTTAAAAGATTGTGGTTCAACTGTCTTATCTATAGAATTCACAAAATGCAGATTATTGGAAGTGAGATTATCATAGTGAAGAAAGTGAGAGTGATGATATTTGGTGGAAGTATTATGGACTGTATGTTTTGGAAGAGAACAATGATAATCTTTGAGCTTGAGTGGGGGCTGTTTGGGTCGAGTGGAAATTCTAGTTGGTGGTACAGAAGTTGAAGAAGAAGTAGTAGCAGAAGATGAATCATTAGATGAAGGACTGGTGGAAGTAGTGGAAGTAGTATTAGCATTTGATGAGGAGGAAGATGACTGTGAAGGGTTAGAAGCTACAGGAGATAAAATAGGAGTATTAGCAGGTGATGAATCTGGCATAGTTTTTGAAACTGGAGAGCAGCTATTGGGTAAAAATGAAGAAATTGGCGGAAGCATGATATTAGAGTAAGGTGATAAAGTAGAAGTGTTTGTGGCAGAATGAGAAAGAGATGAGTTAGAGGAATTATGAAATGGAAAGTATGTTTCATCAAAAGTTACATTTCTGCTGACTAACACTTTATGAGTTGTCATATCATAGAGTATGTAACCTTTTTGAGTTTGAGGATATCCAAGAAGGACAGTAGCAATGGCCCTAGGTGCAAATTTGTCAGATGTATGAGTATAGGAATATGCCCTACAGCCTATTATTCTGAGATGATCTAAGGATGGAACTTTATTATAAAGAATCTCATAGGGGCTTTTATTGTTTAGAATTCTTGAAGGAAGTCTATTTATGAGATATGTAGAAGTTAAAATACAATAGCCCCATAGATGCTTTGGAAAGTTAGCTTGGAATTGTAAAGATCTAGCCATTTCCAGAAGTTGTCTATGTTTTCTTTCCACTCTAGCATTTTGCTGTGGAGTGTAAGGACAAGATGTTTGATGTATGATGCCATGTTGGTGTAAAAAGGAATTTAAAGCTTGATTTAAGAACTCAGTCCCATTATCACTCCTGAGTGTTTTGATGGTAGTTTGAAATTGATTGACAACATATGCATGAAAGGTTTGTATGGTTGTGGAAACATGATATTTGCTTGGAAGAAGATAAGTCCATGTAGCTCTAGAAAAATCATCAACAATTGTCAAGAAATATTTACATTTATTTATTGTTGAATGCTTATAAGGACCCCAAACATCTACATGAACAAGTTCAAATGCTTTCTTAGCATGAGATTGACTTAAAGAAAAAGGAAGTACATGCTGTTTTGATAATGGACAAACAGTACATTTATTTTCAGAATTACAGGAAATAGAATTTGAAATAGACTTGATTCTCTTGATCACTTGAAATGAAGAGTGCCCAAGTCTAGCATGCCAAAGGTAGGAGTTGTTAAAAGTAGCCAGAATTGTGGATGACTGTGGAGGTGATGAATGAGTAGTGAAAGATGATGTATATGGTAGAATGTAAAGCCCACCACACAAAGATCCATGTGCTGAGCTTCCATTATGGCCCTGAAAAGTGCAATTAGTAGCAGTAAAGGTAATGGAGTTATGAGTTGATTTGAGTACTTTACTGATTGAAATGAGATTGTGAGTGAAGTGTGGAATATAGAATACATCATAAAGAGTAAGATCCTTATTTATAGTTACAGTACCAATGATAGTTACTTGAGTAACATATCCATTTGGTAAAGCAACATAAATTGGTGTTTGACTTTTATGAGTATCAGTCATCATGGAAAGAGAGGTACAGACATGATCAGTTGCCCCACTATCAATTATCCAAGTATATAAAGATTTTGAAAATGTAATAGAAGCAATAAAAGATCTTTTTATACCTGCCATATTAGCTTAAGTAAGATTGATTGCTGAAGTAGAATGCTCTTTTTCTTGCAGCATTAACAACACTTGATTGAGTTGGTTTTGTAACTGATCCATTCTTGCATTCACAAAGTCTGGAGATGGAGAAGATCCAGCAGATCCATGAGACTGAGCAGATAAAAAACATTCATTTTCTGACGCTTGAAATGGTGTGTCATCCTCAGTTTGAACCATGTTTACTCTTTTTGGTACAGAATTTGTTCTCTGAGAAAATGGTTGATACTTGTTATGTAATGGATGACCAAGAGGATATCCCACAATTTTGTAGCACTCATTCTTGTAGTGACCTTCTTTATGACAATATGAGCAGATAATTCCCAGTCTGTAGTTACTTCTCCTTTCTGGCTGCTGTACAGAGTTGTTGTTTCTGAAATATGAATTGGTACCGGATGAAGCTTGTTGACCATTTTTGCTTGAAGAGGCATTATGAAATGACCTTTGACTGTTAGACATGGTATTAAGAACAATAGGGGTTACAGCAGGATGCTTGAGAGTTTCCCTTTGTTTCTCCTCCTGTCTAAGCATACTGTAAGCTTTTGCAGTCATAGGAAGAGGTTGCATTAGCAGTATTTGACTTATAACACTAGCAAAGCTTTCATCCAATCCCATAAGAAACTGAAACAACCTTTTTCTTTGATCTCTTTCTCCATTTGTTTTACCATTATCACATACACATTTACAGATACAAGCATAAGGAGCTTCAAGAGCATCCAATTCATCCCACAGACCTTTCAACTTATGATAATAGACCTCAATTGTGCTATTTGCTTGTTTCAAATCAACTATTTCATTTGAAATTTGATAAATCCTATGTCCATCAAGTTGAGAATAATGCTCTTGCAATTCTTTCCATAGACTAGAGGCAGAATTCACAAAACTCAGATTATTTCCAATTTGATCTGATACAGTGTTCAAGATCCATGAGATGAGCATATCATTTGCCCTATCCCAATGAGGCTTCAAATTAGAGTTATTCTCAGGTTCTTTATACTCACCAGTAACAATTTTCAACTTATTCTTTGCACTTAAAGCTATTGACATTGATCTTCTCCAAGAACTATAGTTTTCAGAACCGATTAACTTCTTTGAAATTAGAAGTATACCTGGATGATCATTCTGATGAAAGAATAGATGATGATTTGCTGAATTAACATCTTCAGTATTCATGTTGTTTGTAGTAGAATCACTTGAAACAGTCATCTTGAAGTTACAGATAGAACTAGATTCTTAAATTGACGAAGATGATGAACTTCTGTGTTTGACGAAATTGATCTTGAAATTGCTGAAACTGATTGATAATCGAATGATTTGAACACTGAATGTTTGAAATTGATTGAAGATTTGATGATTTTAAAGATCGATCCGATCAAGCGATTGAGTTATTGATCGATCGACAACGCTCTGATACCCTTTAGTTAAACCTAATTGAGAGAGAAATTTAGGAATTAATTTGCCAAATCTTATTGATTAATGAAGATTTACATCGTATATATACAAGCAGATCTCAGCTACACTACAGTCCAAATAATTAACTGCCTAATCATCTGCTAATAACAAACTGCTAACAGAATTAACATATTTACAGTTTACACCCTGAACTTCTACTATTTACATTTTGTTACAAGCTACTAAACTCTTGGTGTGCATGATTCTTGACTTGTGAAGACTTCGTGGAATAACAGAAGAGCAACATTGAAACACTTTAGCTTGAGCTTAATTAGTATATATCTCATTACATGTCTTAACTTTAAATAATAAAAAAAAGGGTAGTTGGAGGGTACCCCTGACCCCGGATCTCTTTGAGATCCGCATCGTCCCACCCGCAAGAGACATCTGCCCGGCAAAGCACCTGGTCACAGTTAGCCCACGAAATTATACCGGCAGTCCTTTATCGGACTTGAACCCGGGTGTGCTCTGTGGATTTGCGGTGGCGGTACCTAACATGCTAAATGTTTACCCAGGGTAAGATCGAACCCCTAACCTCTAGGAAGCCTGGGAGAAGATCCTACCACTAGGCCATCTAGGCAAGTGGTACCACTAGGCCTAAATAATCAAAGAGTATATTAGGAGAATTAGTTGGATTAATTTCAATTTAGTATTTTAAAATGACATGTTTAACTCTCTTGTGAAAAATTGTTGATTTTTCAGTGACTTATTAGATAGGCAATGATAATTAGTTTAATTTTAAGTAATAAGGTGTCAAATTTAAGGGTTATGTGTTCTTTTTATAGTATAATTGTAATTGTAATTAAGATATAATAATAATATTGAAAGAGTTATGATTTTCATTTTTTAATTTGTGTAACAAATTGGTACATAATCTTCGTATGGAGTGATAAATTAATTAGGCATGAAGGAGTTTTTTAATTATTGATTAGGACACTTGGCAATATGTTAGAAGATGATGTGTCAAGATTTTGGAAGAACTTGTTCTTCTTATATATTATAGAAGACTAGGCACGTTCTTGGCCGTGCTATAAAGCACGGTCCAAGCGCAAGAAAACTGATGTTTAAATTTGAACGGTATTTGTTGCAATCACTATGTTATAATTTATTCTTTTGTTGATTAACGAGAACTAAAAAAATAAATGATAAGTGGATATATGTAATGTTATTTTTTTCATGTCATACGTATTTTTTTTTACATAGTAAACATATTAATGTCAATCATCATACGTGAAGAATGATCTAAATTAATATATATACTTTCATTGAATGTTTAAGAGTGGATAATGTCATTCAAACGTTGAGAACCAAAAATAGTTAAGCTTGTATGCATGAATGTTTATGTTCAGGTTTTAAAGCTTCCCAATATTTCAAGTTTTAGAAGACATGTTTGTTCCTAAAAGAAGTTAGGGAACGGATATCTTTAGTTATATGTGTTACATTTAAAGGCTTATCTATATTCTAAAGTAATATATAATCTCATAGAATGTTCAAAAGTAGATAATGATATCAAAACATTGAAAAGTAATTAATGACATATTTCAAGTTTCTAGGTATTAATAGTTGTGGGCAAGTTTTAAGGCTTCCTACTAATATGTCATGTTTTAATAAGCATATATGTAAATTTATAAGTTTATAGAGGATGAATTTATTATTATTGAAGATAATATATAGTTAAGAGAAGATGCGTCACAATTTCAAGACTTATTGATAAATGTCAAATTGTGAGCCTCCTATACAATATACATCTATGACGAAGGGTTATAATTATCTATTAATTGATAATGTATGCAAATAACATGTATTAAATCTTGTCTTATAAGAAAATATATAAATTACGTAACCAGGAGCAGAGCTAGAAAATTCAATTGAGGGAGGCTTGAATTAATTGTTAAATAGAAGCATGAACATTGTATCAAAACAACGTAAAAAGTTTCATAACTCAAAAAGAAAATACACAAAACTTACATGTTACCCTATTGTTTGTTTACTATATGATTTGTTTATTGTTTTCTTTTGATGACATCATTGTATGTATTTTGTTTTACATTCCCAGTTAGGTTCACTCTTCAAACTTCAATCATAACTCTCGATTGACCATACCATTACTTTTGGTACCATGTATTATTGTTGCTACTAGGGCCGGAGCCAGAAATATTTTTGATACGGGTGAACTTAAAGACAACGTTTTTACAAGGAGCGAGAATATTAAAATTGCCCTGTATAATACTTTACGCAACCCACCAAAGATCAAGAAAATCAACAAGAACCCTACTTGTAATCTTGCCTAATATCTCAACTCTTTTATCTATCTTTTGCCGGCTTTTAATTAGTGTGGGTTACTGTGTTGTTGGTTTGAATTTAGTATATTAATTAGTGCATTCCCACATTTGCCTTCATGTGACCGACCACTAACATGAGGATTGACCCCTCTTTGTTCTTTCCATGTCTTTATTCGTGTGTGTGTGTATGTGTGTACACACTATATAAGTACAACTCACATGTAACACAACTATCTATTAACTCATATATTACTTGTCTCTTTGAACATAAGAAAAAAATAAAGACAACCCGATTAAGAAGAAGAAAAATGGGACCTCAAGGACTAGGACTTGAGATAACTGAACTTCGGCTAGGGTTACCAGGCGGCAGTGGCGATCATAGCAGTGGTGATGGTAGTAAGAGAATTGAGAAAAAGAGGTCGATTTCTCGTATTCATGAAGGTACTTGTGGTGAAACGAAGAGTAGAAATATGGATTTGGTTGTAGGGTGGCCACCGGTGTGTTTGTATAGAAAGAAAAGTGTATGTGACGCGATAAAAATGTACGTGAAAGTGAGCATGGATGGTGCACCATTTCTTCGAAAAGTTGATTTGAGCTGTTTCAAAGGGTATTTGGAACTTGGAATGGCACTTGAGAAACTCTTTGATTGTTATGGAATTGGTATGTGCTATATTCTTTCATATTTCATTACGGAGTATTTAATTACATTTATAAACGTATACCTTTATGTACGTACATTTATAAACGTATAACAAAAATAAGATAAACATGATCAATTGAAGTAATTGTTCATTCTACTTTTATTGTGGCTAAAGAAGTCAACGCATTGTTAATGACTTGATATAGCCGGTTTCATGCACACAATGGTCGAAGTTAATTGTTACGTACACACAATGGTAGTCATTTAGTTGTGAACATACTAAAGAAGTCAACGCATAGTTATATACATTTACAAACATTTAACCCTAATTAAAATGCAAAATAATGTAGGAAAAGCGATGAAGGAAGAAAGTGATGGATGTGAATACATAGCAATATATGAAGACAAAGATGGCGACTGGATGCTTGTTGGAGACGTCCCTTGGTTGTAAGTTCATTTTATTCTATCGATCTCTAAAATTAAAATTAATCATTGTTTTTCCAAAACCAATCAATCCGAGATCGATTTCAAAACATTCCAACCGTTCAAATCCTTAACGAATCACTACAGTGTGTGTCGATCAGTAGAGATAAGCTTTAAGGAACACATACGTAATTTTCAAGGGCGGTGAAATTAATATCCACCATTGATTTTGATAAATCTACTACAATAGTACATTATGTATTTCCTCTTTATTTTTCGTACGTGCAAGTCTTTATGAGCAATTATTTGTTACCGACAAAGGGGATCTAGATAAAAATATGACTAATATGACAATTTGTCCCTAAGTTGAAGTGTCCTCGAGTCCAATTAAAAAAAAATATTGTAAAATAAGCAAAACTGTAAAATTAAACTAAAAAGTACATACAATAAATACAAAAATGAAACAGATTAAGTTATTTATGTATAAATTTCAATTCGTTTCAAGTAATCAATATAATTGTTGCAGGATGTTTACGGACACATGCAAGAGACTCCGAATTAAGAATAAAACCGATACCGGACTGCATTTAAATGATACGATGAATGAAGGTTGACATTTTATCATCATATATATATATATATATATATTTAATTTCTCATATATAATCGTCTTTTGTCCAGATTCGTCGTATTAAGGACGTACGTTATAATTGTTCAAGTTGGATGTGAGCGATGAACCTTAAACATTGTTGTTTATTTGTTGTCAGTTTCGATATCTTTTATTTTTGTATTACGTTATTTAAGTCAGAGTTGGTTCAATGTTAATATCTTTCTCGTTTTTGGGTCAATTTGTTGATACAAATGTAACTTATCATTTGTCTAATATTGATGATTATGGTAAAAAAAACGATCCCTAGCTAATTGCAATTTGAAATGAGTTACAAAATTGTCCTTTAAACGATATTTTGATTGACATTTGATCTTTATTACTCTAATCTTTGGGGATTCAATTAAATATATCGATTCACATCATGTAATTTTTCATGAAAAATTAAAATAGTATATGATAAAGTATCAACATTTGAGATTAAACTTAAAAGTATTTGAGTTATTTAAGCTACTCTATGGGTATGTTTGGCGCAAGTAGCTGGAGCTGGTAGCTTGTAGCTGGAGCTGGTAGCTTGTAGCTGGTAGCTTGTAGCAGGTAGCTTGTAGCTGGAGCTTGTAGCTGGAGCTTTTGGTAATATTTGTGTTTGGCAAAGTAGCTGGAGCTTGTAGCTTATGAATGTAAAATGACATAAAAGGACAAATATATTAATTCTAATAGATGAATATAATTATTTGAAGGGTATTTATGTAATTTCACTTTTCATAAGCTACAAGCTACTTCCAAAAGCTACTTCAAGTAGCTTATGGTTTTCGAGCTTATGAAAACCATAAGCTGCTTAAAATTTTATTAGCCAAACGGAGCTTATGAAAACCATAAGCTACAAACTACAAGCTCCCATAAGCTCAAAAAAAGTGGTTGCCAAACATAGCCTATATATTGTACATGCATGTCAACTAACCCACGCTACCAACGTACGTAAATTTAGATCCATAATTAATCAATAATTTAGAAATCAAAGTATATACTGAATATTCGATTATAAATCATAATCAAGACAAGATACAGTGAACTACTAGTCCAAAAATATTTAATTAATTAATATGGATACGATATTGAATTAAACTAATTAATTGACCGAATTAATTAAGGGATAGAAGATGAACTTAACCTGAGTATGGGAAAAAAACTATAAGTGGCAAAATGAATGGGTCGGGTCGGGTTGGGTTACGGGTCTAGATGGGTTTGGGTCTAAATGGGTCAGGGTCTAGATGAGATATTTAGGAGGATGGTCTAAACAGGTCCGGGTCAAATGGGTCTCGGGTCGGGTTGACCCATCGGGTTTTCACCAAACTTTTTTTTTTTAATTTGGGTGAAAAATGAAAACAATAAAATGAGGTGAAAAAGAAAAAAAAAATTACCCGCTAGACCCGTTGGTTAATTGTTATACAATTGGAGATTATATTAAATACTCATTTAGACTCATTCAAAAAAATGGGAGGAGACCCAACAAACTCATCCCCTCATAAATATTAACCAAATTGACCCATAAATAACCAATAGGTCTAAAATTGCCACCTATAGAAAAAACATGTTCTTGTACGTGTGCATGTATTTATTTTGATATACATTCAACCACGCATCTTATAATTTAACGGTCAAACATAATCATTGGTATCTATCTTATATATTAAAAGAAAAATCTTGAGAGAATAATGACCATTAGATGGAGATCAACAATTAAGATCTAACCCTTAATTTATTTCATGACATCATTAATCACATTATTATGTGACTAAAAGACTAATTTACCCTTCTATATTTACATTATATACCCTTCAATATTTACAATATAAAATATAAATCCTCTTTTTTTCCTTTAATTATAGATAATCATCCAAATATTTTATAATTTATTATTTCTTCTATAATTCAAACTCTATACTATTTTGAATCCTTTTATCAATTTCTAATTTACAATTCTTGGATCATTGATGCCACGGGTCGGGTTCTAGTGGAAATTAGTGTATTTTTACCCATACTACCGCATTTTTGAATTCTTTTATCAATTTCTAATTTACAATGCTTAGATTATGGATGCCAACGGGTCGGTTTCCGACGAGTTTTAGTGTATCTGTACACATACCAGTTTTAAATATTCGTACTGATACCCGGCCCAATACCCGTTGGGTACCCAATTAGTATTACCCATCGGTTTTTCATATTTATTCGCGGGTTTTGGTTATCCTCATGTATGTAACTTTGGCGAAACAAAAAAAAATTAATTATTGAAAATACAACGCAAATTTGAAACACGAAAAATAAAAAGATACAGAATTACAAGATTTGAAATCTTAAAGCTAACAATTTAACTTTTTAATTAACTAATTCAAAGTTTCAATACATAATATATTATTATTATTAAAGAACAATACAAATACAAAAAAAGAAGTGGTATCATGCACGATATTATCAATAATTGATTAATTAATTTACTCTTTTGCCACTAATTTCTCTATATCTTGATTTACATCCCTAAAATAATTTACCATTTAATCTTCTAAGACTGTGTTAACGTCATTCGGTTCAGTAGAGCCTGCATTTGAGTTGTCATGTTTTGTCATATTTCGTTAAAGTTAAAAAGACAAATTGATGCATTATAGGTTGTTGATTTAAATTAAAGAGAGTAACTTAGATGGACGAAAACCACCAATACACTGCAAAGAACGTTATTTTTTAAGTACAAAATAGTATTTACCTACTAAACTAGTAAATTTGCTTATTTGAAAAAATATATCCGTACGATTTTAAATAATATAGTATTATTAAATATCAATACAAATAACAAAGTGATATCATACAGTACAATATTATCTCTATTAATTAATTAATTTATTTGGACTCATCAATCCAAAATCTATCACAATTCAAATCCTTAATACAATTTTCATTTAAAAATAAAACAATAAAAACCGATATCATACACCAACACCAAAATACTTATTAAATCCATATAACACATTCATATAAAACATATTATAAAGTTAACTCGCAAATTTTGCGGGTCTTAAACTAGTTGATCATTTATATGAGAGTATTATTTTTTCCTTCCAAATCTACGATAAGTATATTTAATTTTAAGCTATAGTTAAACTGTTATTTTTCCTTCTAAATCTACGATAACGACTTGATAAGTATATTATCATGTGTTAAAGTTATATAAAACGGAAAGCATTATATATGTTAAGATAATCATTCGTAGAAAAATAATTCAAACGGAAACAATTATGTTAGCCACATCGATCAGGGACCTAGTTCCTATTCCTACATACAATCGATCTTTGAAGGCCTATGAATAGTAACAAGCTCCATTCAAATCTTGACATGTCACTTTTTTTTTTTTTTTTTAAGTATATACTTCGTTACTTTAGTACATAACTTATTTCAAGCTTTATCATCTGGGATGTTAATAGTTTGTTTAATTAAAAAATATCATTTTTGTTAGAATTAAGACACGTTGGATCGGATAAATGTCATTTTTACCCTTATAAGAATGACATGTTTGACTAATAAAGTATTTATAGTTATAAACGAGGGTAAATGAGAAGTATAATAATTTTTATTAATCATTATTTCAAGTGTACAATTTATTTTGAGACAAATATAAATAATAATATGAACATTTATTTTGGAACGTAGAGAGTAAATATTGATTTGATCCCGACGTAAAGCGGCGGGCATGTAACAATCGTCGTTGTTCTCAAACATAAACTTAACCTTCCGTCAGGAGGTCATATAAGTATTTAACTACGGAATACATTTTTTTTTCAATATTGTTTTCTTTGTTTGTGGTGCTCTTTCTAAATTAGGACTCTCTTGGCAGGGGTGGAGCTAAGAAGTTTTAGATGGGGGGCAAATTTTTCTATTTTTTTCTTTCTATTTCCTTAGAGGGTCAAAATTCTAAACTCACTAATTATCTTAAAAAAAATATTTTTTCGATAATTTTTGATTTCTAGAGGGGGCGACTGCCCCCACTGCCCCCCTTCTAGCTCCGCCCCTATCTCTTGGGTACTTTTTTTTTATTGTTACTTATTATAAAGCTTCGTTTATTACAAAAGAAAAACTATGTAAACCCCATTAATGGAATATAATGCTAATAAATTAGAAAACGGAAAATGCTAACTATAGCTAGTTATGGTTAAGTATACCATATTTAACTTATAACTATAGTTATAACTCAAAATTACCAGCATTGTCGTAAAAAAAAAAGCCCACATTTTGCTACTGGAGCATTTCCAAAATAAGTAAGATCTATTAATGCAAGTGCATGCATTGTTTAGCCAAATCTGGAATGTGTTTAAAGAACCTAGCTAAAACCACCATGTGTGATAACTTGTCCAATTTGGCCATGATACCAATATGTCCAAACACTTTGAATCTTTCCTTATTAAAAGTTAATAACAAAGGATTAATTAATTAATTTTAACGTTTTCAATCTTTCCTTCCCTCTCAAATTAAATGGCTACTATTTTATTTTGAATTGCCCTAAAATAAGTATCTATTTTAAAACTTTTAAACAATCAAAATGAAATTTTATTGATGTAATAGTATGATGTTCCACATTTTTTTTTTAACCGTGATTGAATTGAAAATGGAGTTGATCGAGATCTTTTTAACTAACCTCTTAAGACAGTAGTCAATTTTTTATACGAATGATTTTGTTTAAAAAGCTATATATGTACTACCAAAGAGTTTTCTCTTCTCTCATATTCATTTTATTTGTTTTTTTAAAATTTTATAGCTATCCGTTTCATCAAAGATTCAACAAATATCCCACCCATCGTGTGTGTGTATGTGTGTGTACACGCTATACAAGTACAACTCACATGTAACACAACTATCTATTGACTCTCTGTAACACAACTATCTATTAACTCATATATTACTTGTTTCTTTGAACATAAGAAAGAAATAAAGACAACCCTATTAGGAAGAAGGAAAATGGGACCTCAAGGACTGGGACTTGAGATAACTGAACTTCGGCTAGGGTTACCAGGCGTCAGTGGTGATCGTAGCAGTGGTGATGGTAGTAAGAGAATTGAGAAAAAGAGGTCGATTTCCCGTATTCATGAAGGTACTTGTGGTGAAACGAAGAGTAGAAATATGGATTTGGTTGTAGGGTGGCCACCGGTGTGTTTGTATAGAAAGAAAAGTGTATGTGACGCGATAAAAATGTACGTGAAAGTGAGCATGGATGGTGCACCATTTCTTCGAAAAGTCGATTTGGGCTGTTTCAAAGGGTATTTGGAACTTGGAATGGCACTCGAGAAACTCTTTGATTGTTATGGAATTGGTATGTGCTATATATACTCTTTAATATTTCATTATTTAATCAGGTTTACAAAACATATCCTTCTTAATAAAGCTAGAGAATCTACTTAAATGGTTAGGATAGATATTTTATCACCCTTTAAGAAAATGATATCAAGATGAGCCCTTAAAATGGAAAGAGAACTAAAAACCTGCATAATTACGTACGTGTACTTGCACCATAACAGATTAATTATGGTCGTGTTAACAAAACTTTTACATCTTAAACTTGTAATTACTATCTAGTTAATTTGACTATTAAGTGAAAGATCATCTAAATATTTAATTTAGATTAGATGGCACGTGATATCATCCTGCAGATTATGTATAAATTTTCTTGTTTGCCATCTATAGTGTGTTTTCTACCCTTGCATGATCATCACATGAATTTTCATCCAGAATTTTAACCAAATGATGAGAATAACTAGGTATTAAATCCGCGCTACGCTACGGAGCTTGTAGTATGATAGAGTCTGAATATATTTAGTATTATATTACCATACAAATTTATATGGTATTAGTCATTGAACATCTATCTATATTTATGTTGGCCAAACATTATAATAGATTACTTTATATATTAAAAGTATACGTAGCAATGCAAAGTAAAAACTCCTTCAATGAGTTTATTTTAAATATTTGATTATTATTAATATAACATACGGATTGATTTAGATTGTTGTTAATTTGAAAAATCTAAAGTTTAAGGGTTGTCTAGTCACTTCTGAAAACTAAAATATGTTAATTTGATAATATAGTTAAACAACTTAATAATAGTTTTATGGGATTTGCATTGATTCCAAAAATATATTATCGCAAACGTAATAAAATGATCTACTTAGTGATTTCATTTTAAGAATTATAAATATTTTTCTATGTAATATATTTGCTAAACACAATAAGAGTTATAAAAGTAAAATGAATTTTGATATGCAATATGATTAAAGATGAGGGTCTGAATTAAACATTAGTTAAAAATTCAGGGGTAGAATTAAAACTTCTCTTATGAACAGTAAAAAGTCCTTGCCCATTGAGGTGTTTGTAATAATAATAATAATTGTAATAATAATAATAATAATAATAATAATAATAATAATAAAACATGCTTGTAAAAGTTATACGAAGTATATATATATATATATATATATATATATATATATATATATATATATATATATATATATATATACCGTCCTCGGTATACCTTTATGTACGTACATTTATAAACGTATAACAAAAGTAAGATATACATTAACATGATCAATTGAAGTAATTGTTCATTCTAGATAGTTTTATTTTGGCTAGTTAAATAATAAAAGATGGAGTATTAATTAAAATGAAAAATAATGTAGGAAAAGCAATGAAGGAAGAAAGTGATGGATGCGAATACATAGCAATATATGAAGACAAAGATGGCGACTGGATGCTTGTAGGAGACGTCCCTTGGTTGTAAGTTCATTTTATTCGATGGATCTCTAAAATTATAAATAATCATTGTTTTTTGTTGTCACTTCCAAAACATCTCGATCAATAATCCCAGGTTTTAAAAAATTACAACCGTTCAAATCCTTAACGAATCAGTATAGTGCGTGTCGATTATAAGAGATAAGCTCTAAGGAACACATACGTAATTTTCAAGGACAGTGAAATTAATATCCACTACTGATTTTGATAAATTTACCACAACAGTGCATTATGTATTTACTCTATATATTTTTTCGTATGTTCAAGTCTTTATGAACATTATTTGTTACCGACAAGGGGAATAAAAATATGACTCAAATGACAATTTGCGCCTACGTTGAAATGTCCTCGAGTCCATATGTTAAAATAAATTGTGTAAATGTGCAAAATTGTAAAAAAAAAAAGAAAAAAGAAAAAAAAAGAAAAGAAAAAGAAAAAAGAAAATACAAAAAATACAAGAATAAAACAAATTAAGTTATTTAGGTATAAATTATATTTCAGTTCTCTTCCAATAAGTTTGTGTGAAAGTTATTAATCAATAATTGTTGCAGGATGTTTACGGAAACATGCAAGAGACTCCGAATTAAGAAAAAAGCCGATACCAGACTGCATTCAATTAATACGATGAATGAAGGTTGACATTTTTAACATCATATATATACATTAGTTACATGAAATTCGTCATGTTGTGTTGATGTAATTTCTACCATCTTGTTAGATTTATAATAATATTATTCTGCAATTTCTAAAAAAATATAATCGTCTTTTGATGGAAGATAACTAGATTATAACCCGTAAAATTTGCGGGCTACTTCATGATTTTAATACAAAGGTTTATATTATGATTTTATTTATTTTGGCGAGTAATGTTTGAGTTAGAGATATGCTTATCTATTGATATTAGCTTTAAAGATACATTATTAAAAACAATTTATAACACTGAAAATAATATTTAAAAACTAAACACCAAATAGGCAACACAAAAAGATAAATGTTGCAACAATATTAACTTGATGTGCGACATCCCAACAGCCAACATATAGAAACTATAAAGTTTTTAAGTCATCATCATCTTCAATAATAGCAAAGATTTCGTATTGACCAGCATTCCATCTAATTATCGTACAAAATCAATGCACAAAATTACATGTACACATAATATAACCATTCAAAAACCTTGCAAAGTAGAACCTATTCAATTAAATGGCAATGATACGACGATTACTTAATTTAAATTATATTCCTTACATAAATTTTTATCTTCAATACATATGTTTCAATTAAATATTAACTTAAATTTCTTATGTATCTTTAATTATGGAATTATAATATATTTCGATGTGGACATTTATTTTGAGATGGGGGAGGTAAAATTTATTACTGGTTAGTTAAATATATATTGTATATCAAATTATACGTTTCTATTAACATGTACTCCAAGAGTGATACGTAAAAAAATTCATACAATTGAATATCAAATATAGGCAAACATTACTTGTAGAAGACCATTATTTATATTTCCTTTCCCGGCTGTAGTTAAAGCATTCACCATCTATTCCAAAAATATATCCACAATCCAAAGATAGGAAACATGAAATAAGAAATAACTCGACATTTAATTTGTAAATTATAATGTCTTTATTAATTCATATTTAGATAACATGTACTTTTTTCCAACGTTTTAAAAACCGTTTTTTGAATTGAACCGGTAAGGGTCCCGGTTCCGGTTAGAGATGGCAATTGTCACCCGATCCGATGAAAATCCACCCGATCCATCCACTTAATGATGGATACGGACGATCTAAATGGATGAATAGTAGATATGGATATGGATGTGGATGAATAGTGGATGGGATATGGATGACAAGTTATCACCCATGGATTTATCCATTAACCCGAAATACATATACATATACATATACATATACATATACACATATATATATAGGTATATACACATATAAATTTAAATATCCACGTACATATAAACCATAAACTATTAATGTGTTATTGAATATATAAAGTCGTAAATTTTTAAAATTAAATGTATATTTGAGGGTTTTTTTGGATTATTGATTTATATAACAAATGGAAATGCATAAATATATCGCGCTAAGCCAAGTTTTGCTTCCGACCATATAGTGAAGTCACAATCCACGATTAAAGACAATCAAAACATGTGTGATTAACCGATAAATATAGAGATTACACATTTGTATTTGTTAAAATATATGTTTACTTATAATTGTAACCAATTATGCTTCATTAACGATAATTTTTACACGCTCTTGTGAATAGATTTCCGTATGTTAAGTTATATTTATTTTTTTGTTACAATATTAGTTGGTTTCATTTCATATTAGGAAATTTTTAACGTTTTTTTGAATATTCAACGGACATCCATTAACCCGATTAATCCATCGGATATGAATATGGATGGATGAATTGAAATTAAATGGATATGGACAAAATATTTAAATGGATATGGATGTGGATATGACATCTTTCGATCCATATCCGATCCACTGCCATCCCTAGTTCCGGTCGGACCGCCGATTCAAAACCAGCCTAAAACCGGTCAAAACTCAAAAAAAAAAAAAAAAAAATTAAAAATCGGTTTGGTTCCCGGTTCAACCGGTGAAAACCGGAAAATCGTCCGGTTCGTTGACTGGTCAAACTATGCCCAAAACCGGTTTTAAACTGGCCGGAAATCCCCAAAATCCCGGTCGGACCGGACCAGTCTAACCAGTTTTCAAAACATTGCTTTTTTTTTTCTAACGTATTTTTTATTACACTAATTAAACTAATGTACAATACTTGTGGTGACTACATAGTTTCATACATTGAAATTCTTACCTAACCTATTGTTTCCTAATTGCATTTTCACTCAACATTAGTATCCATATAACACCCAATAAGTCACACATTCATTCAGTTAAAGCATTCACCATCTATTCAAAAAAAAAAAAAACAAAGGACTTTGTGCACAAGTTTGATGCATTCCCCTACACTAATCCCTATATATATATATATATATATATATAGTAACGGGATCAAAAAAGAAGAAAAATTAGGTAAAGAAGAGGGAGAAGCAATATGATTCAGTATTTTTATTACGATGATTCATTGTTTTATTGTTATATTTCAAGTAATAAAAAGTTGAATCATAGTAATAAAAATACTGAATCATATTGCTTCTTCCTCTTCACCACCTAAATTTCCTTCTCCCTTGATCCTATATATATAACGAGATCAAAAAAGAAGAAAATTTAGGTGGAGAATGTGACACCCGTCAAATTAGGACTAGTTTTTAGCTCCTAATCATTTAGAAATATGTGTAATTAGTTCTATGTATTAGGCTAATTGTATGTATCAATATATATATATATTGTTGAATATATATCAATATGCGATTATATTTAATCGTTCATTTTCATATCGGCCAAATTTCCGATTCATATATATACGGCGTTGGTGAAAAACAAATGTTAAGTAATATGAAACTATTATTTAATAACTCACTATTTATTATATATTATTTACATAATATATAAAGTATTCGTATCGTACAAATGTAAAACGTTCGCGACAAAAACTTATAAATAATGTATTATTATTGAGAATAGTAATTATTATTTACCTTAGATAAAATGAAACATATTTCATTTTATAACATTTTACTCAAACGCGACGAAACCCTTTAAATCGTGTCCGTCTCAGAAAGATAAAACAAAGATATATTTTTATATCTCATTAAAAGTATTTTTATTAAAATACTTCGATTAAAATACGTACAATATCAATTATAGAAATTTATCGAATTAAAATATTTTACTACTTTTCGATCGGGTACAAAAATACGGGTATTTTGTACTTCGAGTTGGAGCCACCCAACTCCAATTATTGGAGCTGGGCATAAACCGATCAAACACCCTCCTGTTATTTTCATTTCATTCTCAATCTCACTCTCAACTCTCTCTCGGTCTCTTTCATTTTCAAACAACAACAACAATTAATAACAATAACAAGATCAAGCATCATCATCATCGTGATCATCTTCATCATTCATCATCATCGTCACCAAGCTCCATCTCCATTTTTAGCTCCATTTTAATTGTAAGGAATCGTTTACGTTTTTGTTAATTTTACATGTTTAAATTGCATATATTAGCATGCTAGGATGTTCCATAAACTGATTATGTCCCCAAATCGAACCCAAATTGTTGTTTGTGAAATTTCGTTCGAACAGACCCTGTTTTTGAACCAGGATCCGGCGGATCTAGAGGTGATCCGGCGGATCTATCTCCAGTTCATGCGGATCCGGCGGATCTAAGTAGGATCCGGCGGATCACCCTTCAAAATCGAGCCGATCCGGCGGATCACTCCAAGGATCCGGCGGATCCAAACTAAACACACCCAATCCGGCGGATCAACACATGATCCGGCGGATCCCCCGTTATATTTCATGATCCGGCGGATCAACAAACGGATCCGGCGGATATTAGGTAAAACAGAACAAATATTTTTTTTGAAAACGTCGACAATTTCACAACATATTTCAGGGTAGCTTCTCGATGAAAAATTTATTGTAACGGATTGGGCTCAAATTCGCAAGGTCATTCGAAAACAACCAAATGGTCAAGGCTAAGTACCTTAGCCTAGCCATTTTTAGGCCATCCGGGGTCGTTTAGGGGTCAAAAATAGCATATTACTGTTTTCAGACTCGTACTCAATTTTTGTAAATTATGAAATAAAGTGTAACGGATATAATGAACTGGATTAACAACTAAACTTATACGATACGACTTATATACGAAACACATATACTTTTATAAGCACAACCAATCATGTATAATAATAATAGTTTGAAATTATTATTACAAACCATCACCAACGACCCGTACGCATTTTCACAATTTCAAACATAAACATTAACCAAAGTATTTGGGCATAACTAGTTGAGGGAACAACTAGCATAGATGGTCCGTTGTGTCATCTAATCAATTAAACCTTACGCGTTAAATACGCCCGGCAGGTTTCAATAATCTAATCATTTATCAAAACCTTGCGCGTCTAAGACGCCCTGCAGGTTCAGTCGTTGTAACGACATCAAATCATTGTGAATCATTATAATTGTTGGCTAACAATTCATTAGGCTCAGGTGAGTTTTATAGCCCCTTTTTAAATGCTTTTACCTAGGGGTGAGATACATGCTCATTTTGTTTTACATGTGAACACAAGTATCAAAACATCGATGTATACTACATGAGTTAAAATCATCTAATCATTTTAAGTCCTCATTAGCATAGTTTGGTAATACTTTGTAGCGTGAATGTTAGTGTATGGATCCATATGGGACTGACAATCCCCGTCCGGGTCAGCAAGCACTGACTGGTCAAAACGGACGCATTATCATTTGTTCATACGTATGTTGATTAGGCATACGCATAGAGGCACCCTCGCTCAGGCACTTAATTGTGATCCTGACATCTCAGTTAAGCTCAGACTATGTGCTCATGGCTATATACACATTATATTTGATTAATTTCAAACATCATTATTAAATCTTGTGGTTCATACATCATATCTTATCATTAAACCTGTGAGCTCACCAGCTTTATAGCTGACCTTTTAGCATGTATTCTCAGGTTCTCAGCAGCAGTAGGACTGCCATTCAGGATGCCCATTAGTTCGAGTCACATACAGACATCAAGAGATTGTCATGCATTACTATATTTTGTATAATTTAGTTATGCCATAGAATCTCTATCATTTGAACTCAAGGGCTTTTGTAAACTATATTATAACGGTGTAAAACCTTTATTTTATCAATGTAATTGTAAACGACGCATGTAGTGGTCGTTCATTATGTAATCTGGTGCTTTGTGTATTGATTAGTCGCGCCCCGAACCGACCCGCTTCCGCATCATAATTTGGGGGTGCGACAGATTGGTATCAGAGCCTAAGGTTATAGTGAACTAGGTTGCATTTAGTGGGCCTAGACTATGACTGTTAGGCAGTATTCTTTATTAGATATAACTGGTTCAGTGATTACACCATATGAGTTTAATTTAACATAGCTTAGCTAACTATGTACAATTAAATGAGTACGATGTGAAAACTGAAAGGGGTTATGTTGAACAGGAATGCGATAGTTGACTCTGACCACGAGAGAAACCGAGACTTATACTTGGTTTGTGCTAGACAATCATTAGGCTATTATGTGATATAGGCGTATATACATACATAGGCCTCATTTATGTGCTATCTCATAGGCTATTATATATTGAAGATATATGATTAAGCCCCACTCGCGTATTATCTTCTAAGCTATTATATATATCGAATATATATAGATCACACACGATAATACACTCGTTAACATCTTCACTATCAAAGACGATGCGTATAAATTACTATCGTCTATCCCTTTTATACGCACATAACACCTCACAACACAATTCCGCTGTACCATCGTATGCTCGCGAGGAATATATCATTTTGTATTTCCTCCATCATTCTATTTCTTCGGAATCACAAGTGAAACTTATTGTTTGAAGGACTATAGGCTCCATACGTAAAACCATACCCCACCTACTCGCAAACTCGCATCTAGTATGCAACTCTGTTGTTTGTCAAATGTGATTATCACTTGTGTTATTGTATATTACCCCATAAATATATATATGCATATGTGATGTATCATGTTTTGGTGCAAACAACTCATCCACTCTATTTACTTTTGTCAGAATCATGCCGCCAAAGAAGAAAGGTTTCAGTCAAGCTGAACTCAATACTGCGGTTACCCGAGCTGTAGCCGAAGCCATGGCTGCTCGAGACGCTCAAAGGAATGAAGAGACAGTCAATACCACTCCTACTTCTGTTATCAAACCTTGTTCCTACAAGGACTTTCTCAGCTGCAAGCCACTCTACTTTAAGGGCACGGAAGGTGCTATTGGCTTAATCCGATGGATTGAAAGAATGGAATCTGTCTTCAGTCTCTGTAACTATGCTAAAGATAGTAAGGTCAAGTTTGCTGCTTACACCTTTCAAGAAGGTGCACTAACGTGGTGGAACACCCACGCAAACTCTATTGGCGTCGAGATCGCAAACCGACTTCCTTGGCCTGAATTGAAGAAAAAGCTAAGGGAGAAGTACTGTCGAGAGGAAGAACTACACCGACTGGAAGTGGAGTTCTGGCATCTGGCGGTACAAGGGAACGATATTGCTGGGTACACCACCAAGTTCCAGCAATTCGCTCTGTTGTGCCCAGGTCTGGTTGATACAGAAGGAAAAAGTATCAAGAAATACATTCGAGGCCTCCCGGAGAATATCCAGGGGAATGTCGCCTCAGCTCAACCAACCACTCTGGAAAGAGCTATCGGAATTGCTCATGAACTTATGGCAATGGTTGTCAGCCGTGAGACATCTGTACCATCTTCTGGGAACAACAACAAAAGAAAGTGGTCTGGGAACACCACTCAAAACCAATCATCATTCAAGAGGTCTGAGTCTGATAAGACCACCAACACTGGTTCTGGTTCCAACAAGGGCTACACTGGAAATAAGCCCTACTGTTCAAAGTGCTACCGTCATCATGATGGTCCTTGCGGTACACCTTGTGGAAAATGTCAAAGGTATGGACATTTGACCAAAGACTGTAGGTCTACCACTGTCAACGCCAACACCACCACCAGTCAACCAAAGTCCTGCTATGAGTGTGGAGAAATTGGTCACTTTAGGAATGAGTGCCCAAAGCTGAAGAACAAGGGTAACAACACTGCGAAGGGAAGAGCTTTCGTTCTGAACTCAGGAGAGGCCCGTCAAGACCCGAATGTGGTCTCGGGTACGTTTCTTCTCAACAATCTTACTGCTTCTGTTCTGTTTGATTCTGGTGCTGATAGGAGCTTCATATCTGATGAGTTTAGTCAATTGCTTAACATTGCCCCTATTGCTTTAGATGCTAAGTATATTGTAGAGTTAGCTAATGGTAAACTCATAGAGACCGATAGTGTGATACCTAATTGCACTTTAAATCTATCCGATGAGATCTTCTCTATTGACCTTATACCTGTTGAAATTGGAAGTTTCGACGTCATTATTGGAATGGATTGGTTATCCAATCACAGAGCTGAAATTGTCTGCTACGACAAAATCGTCCGTATACCTCTTGTCACCGGTAGTACTCTAATCATACAAGGGGAGACCGGTAGGACGAGACTGAATATTATATCCTGCATGAAAACTCGCAAGTACCTTAGGAAAGGGTACCAGGCGATCCTCGCACATGTCTTGGAGAAAAAGTCGGAAGAGAAACGACTTGAGGATGTGCCCATTGTTAGAGATTATCCAGAAGTCTTTCCCGAAGACTTACCTGGCCTTCCACCACCGAGACAAGTTGAGTTCTCGATCGATCTCGTGCCGGGGGCAGCACCTGTTGCACGAGCACCATATCGTTTAGCCCCTTCAGAACTTCAGGAGTTGTCTACTCAGTTGCAGGAACTCCTGGATAAGGGATTCATTAGACCGAGTTCTTCACCATGGGGAGCTCCAGTACTGTTTGTGAAAAAGAAGGACGGTTCATTCAGGATGTGTATCGACTACAGAGAGTTGAACAAATTGACCGTCAAGAACCGTTACCCACTTCCTCGTATTGATGACCTATTTGATCAACTTCAAGGGTCAAGTTTCTATTCGAAGATAGATCTAAGATCAGGTTATCATCAGTTACGAGTTCGTGACATCGACATCCCGAAGACTGCCTTCAGAACTCGCTATGGACATTATGAGTTCCAAGTGATGCCCTTTGGTTTGACTAACGCACCGGCTGTATTCATGGATCTTATGAACCGAGTGTGCAAACCATATCTTGACAAGTTTGTCATTGTCTTCATTGATGATATTCTCATTTACTCGCGCAATGAACAGGAACACGCGCGACATCTCAAAACCATTCTAGAACTTCTTAGACACGAAGAGTTATATGCTAAATTCTCCAAGTGTGAGTTCTGGATGAAAACCGTTCAGTTCCTTGGTCATGTGATTGATAGTCAAGGAATTCACGTAGATCCATCAAAGATTGAGGCTATCAAGTGCTGGCAAGCACTGACGACGCCGATCGAAGTACGCCAATTCTTAGGACTGGCAGGTTATTATCGGCGTTTCATTGAGAATTTCTCCAAAATAGCTCAACCTCTCACAATACTGACTCAGAAAGAAAAGAAGTTCGATTGGACTGATAAACAAGAGTCAGCATTTCATCTATTGAAGCAAAAGCTTTGCAGTGCACCAATTTTATCATTACCCGAAGGCAACGAAGACTTCGTGGTATACTGCGATGCCTCACACCAAGGTCTTGGTTGCGTGTTGATGCAACGAGACAAGGTTATTGCCTACGCCTCCCGACAACTCAAAGTTCACGAGAAGAACTACACAACTCATGATCTCGAATTAGGAGCCGTAGTGTTCGCACTCAAGATCTGGAGACACTATCTGTATGGCACAAAATGTACCATCTTCACCGATCACAAAAGCCTCCAGCATATATTCGATCAGAAGGATCTCAATATGAGGCAACGTCGCTGGGTCGAGTTACTCACCGACTATGATTGCGAGATCAAGTACCATCCGGGCAAAGCAAATGTGGTTGCCGATGCCCTAAGTCGCAAAGAGCGCACAAAAACACTTCGAGTCCGAGCCCTTAGCATAACCATCCATAATGACCTAATCATTCAAATTCTCACTGCTCAACTCGAAGCATTGAAACCTGAAAACATCAAGGAAGAGGCCTTGCGAAATATGGAGAATCAATTTGAAACCAAACCCAATGGGGTCAAATACTTCGCAAACCGAATCTGGTTACCCAAGTTTGGAAATCTTCGAGACTTGGTGATGGATGAAGCTCACAAGTCCAAATATTCTATACATCCTGGATCTGACAAGATGTATCATGGCATCAAGGAATCATACTGGTGGCCAAACATGAAAGCAGAAATTGCCACGTATGTCAGTAAGTGCCTCACATGCTCTAAGGTCAAAGCAGAGTATCAGAAACCCACCGGCTTACTTCAACAGCCGGACATTCCAGAATGGAAATGGGAGCAAATCGCTATGGATTTCATCACTAAACTCCCGAAAACATCAAGTGGTTGCGATACTATATGGGTAATAGTTGATCGTCTAACCAAATCTGCTCACTTCCTTGCCATGAAGGAAACCGACAAAATGGAACGTCTCACACGAATCTATTTAAAGGAGATCGTATCCCGACATGGCGTTCCAATCTCAATTATCTCTGATAGAGACAGCCGATTCACATCTAACTTTTGGCAATCATTGCAAAAGTCATTGGGTACTCGTTTAGATATGAGTACAGCCTATCATCCACAAACCGATGGCCAAAGTGAAAGGACTATTCAAACACTGGAAGATATGTTACGCGCCTGCGTAATTGATTTCGGTGCAAATTGGGAACATCATTTGCCATTGTGTGAATTCTCATACAACAACAGCTATCATACCAGCATTGGAGTTGCACCGTTCGAGGCATTGTACGGTCGAAAGTGCCGATCGCCTATCTGTTGGACCGAAGTTGGAGATAGCCAACTCACTGGTCCGGAAATCATTCATGAAACCACCGAAAAGATCGTTGGTATCCAGCAACGGCTGAAGGCAGCACGTGATCGTCAGAAGAGTTATGCTGACGTGAGACGCAAGCATCTCGAATTCCAAGTTGGAGATCGGGTATTGCTCAAAGTATCACCTTGGAAAGGTGTTATCCGTTTCGGCAAGCGTGGGAAGTTAAATCCCAGATACATCGGACCTTTTGAAATCCTTGAAAGGATTGGTCCAGTCGCATATCGATTGCAGCTACCTCCAGAGCTCAGTAGCGTGCATCCCACATTTCACAT
Organism: Helichrysum umbraculigerum; assembly: GCA_949592205.1. Taxonomy (NCBI): domain Eukaryota; kingdom Viridiplantae; phylum Streptophyta; class Magnoliopsida; order Asterales; family Asteraceae; genus Helichrysum; species Helichrysum umbraculigerum. The sequence goes on along the minus strand of CATIUR010000007.1, from coordinate 62,261,770 downwards.
TTCTAACCTGAAGAAATGTCTGTCTGATGAGACACTCATTATTCCGCTCGAGGATATTCAAATCGATGACAAACTTCATTTTGTCGAGACACCAGTGGAGGTCATGGACCGTGAGGTCAAACAGCTTAAGCAAAGTCGTATCCCTATAGTCAAAGTTCGGTGGAATTCGCGACGAGGTCCGGAATTCACCTGGGAACGGGAAGACCAGATGCGACTCAAATATCCACATTTATTTTCAGACTCCACTCAAGCATCAACTCAAAGCTGAATTTCGGGACGAAATTCTCTTAACAAGGGGCGGATGTGACACCCGTCAAATTAGGACTAGTTTTTAGCTCCTAATCATTTAGAAATACGTGTAATTAGTTCTATGTATTAGGCTAATTGTATGTATCAATATATATATTGTTGAATATATATCAATATGCGATTATATTTAATCGTTCCTTTTCATATCGGCCAAATTTCCGATTCATATATATACGGCGTTAGTGAAAAACAAATGTTAAGTAATATGAAACTATTATTTAATAACTCACTATTTATTATATATTATTTACATAATATATAAAGTATTCGTATCGTACAAATGTAAAACGTTCGCGACAAAAACTTATAAATAATGTATTATTATTGAGAATAGTAATTATTATTTACCTTAGATAAAATGAAACATATTTCATTTTATAACATTTTACTCAAACGCGACGAAACCCTTTAAATCGTGTCCGTCTCAGAAAGATAAAACAAAGATATATTTTTATATCTCATTAAAAGTATTTTTATTAAAATACTTCGATTAAAATACGTACAATATCAATTATAGAAATTTATCGAATTAAAATATTTTACTACTTTTCGATCGGGTACAAAAACACGGGTATTTTGTACTTCGAGTTGGAGCCACCCAACTCCAATTATTGGAGCTGGGCATAAACCGATCAAACACCCTCCTGTTATTTTCATTTCATTCTCAATCTCACTCTCAACTCTCTCTCGGTCTCTTTCATTTTCAAACAACAACAACAATTAATAACAATAACAAGATCAAGCATCATCATCATCGTGATCATCTTCATCATTCATCATCATCGTCACCAAGCTCCATCTCCATTTTTAGCTCCATTTTAATTGTAAGGAATCGTTTACGTTTTTGTTAATTTTACATGTTTAAATTGCATATATTAGCATGCTAGGATGTTCCATAAACTGATTATGTCCCCAAATCGAACCCAAATTGTTGTTTGTGAAATTTCGTTCGAACAGACCCTGTTTTTGAACCAGGATCCGGCGGATCTAGAGGTGATCCGGCGGATCTATCTCCAGTTCATGCGGATCCGGCGGATCTAAGTAGGATCCGGCGGATCACCCTTCAAAATCGAGCCGATCCGGCGGATCACTCCAAGGATCCGGCGGATCCAAACTAAACACACCCAATCCGGCGGATCAACACATGATCCGGCGGATCCCCCGTTATATTTCATGATCCGGCGGATCAACAAACGGATCCGGCGGATATTAGGTAAAACAGAACAAATATTTTTTTTGAAAACGTCGACAATTTCACAACATATTTCAGGGTAGCTTCTCGATGAAAAATTTATTGTAACGGATTGGGCTCAAATTCGCAAGGTCATTCGAAAACAACCAAATGGTCAAGGCTAAGTACCTTAGCCTAGCCAGTTTTAGGCCATCCGGGGTCGTCTAGGGGTCAAAAATAGCATATTACTGTTTTCAGACTCGTACTCAATTTTTGTAAATTATGAAATAAAGTGTAACGGATATAATGAACTGGATTAACAACTAAACTTATACGATACGACTTATATACGAAACACATATACTTTTATAAGCACAACCAATCATGTATAATAATAATAGTTTGAAATTATTATTACAAACCATCACCAACGACCCGTAAGCATTTTCACAATTTCAAACATAAACATTAACCAAAGTATTTGGGCATAACTAGTTGAGGGAACAACTAGCATAGATGGTCCGTTGTGTCATCTAATCAATTAAACCTTGCGCGTTAAATACGCCCGGCAGGTTTCAATAATCTAATCATTTATCAAAACCTTGCCCGTCTAAGACGCCCTGCATGTTCAGTCGTTGTAACGACATCAAATCATTGTGAATCATTATAATTGTTGGCTAACAATTCATTAGGCTCAGGTGAGTTTCATAGCCCCTTTTTAAATGCTTTTACCTAGGGGTGAGATACATGCTCATTTTGTTTTACATGTGAACACAAGTATCAAAACATCGATGTATACTACATGAGTTAAAATCATCTAATCATTTTAAGTCCTCATTAGCATAGTTTGGTAATACTTTGTAGCGTGAATGTTAGTGTATGGATCCATATGGGACTGACAAT